>NW_012193266.1:196381-246316 GCF_000504015.1 Erythranthe guttata | reverse complement strand
GTAAAAGTTTTCACAAAATAAATAATATTATATATATTATTAACACATGTATAAATAAGGGTTCTATTCCTTGTATTTGAACTACATATAAACGTCAAACTAACCCCCAAATGGCTTACAATAACAAGAATAACCGTATCTCTACCATTTGCCTGATTTCTCTCCTCCTCTTTGCCGCCGCCTCAACACCACCGGCCCACGGCCAAGTGATCACCCTCCGCGGCCTCAGCGTAAGCGGCTCACTGTGCTGCACCCCCACCGGAAACTGCCCGGGACGAGGCATTCCCGGTGTACCCGTAAGCCTGAACTGCACCATTGTCGGTGTAGGCGCCCGAGTGCTCGGCAGAAACACGACAAATGTGAATGGAACCTTTAACATAACTGTTCCGGCAATAACAGGTCTTATTCTTGGCCTGCCTACGCTTCCATGCCTGGCAATTGTTCAGCTTCCACTCAACTCTACCGTCTGCCCGCCGCTTTCAACCATCAATGGAGTTCTTGCTGGTTCTTACCAGCCGAATTCTGGCCTAATTTTGGCGACATTTGTTGTACGCATTCTACGTTGGTTCATAATACCATCTGGCTAATTAAGTTCCGTTTGGTTGGTAAGATAAGATTAAATAATCTAATGAGACCCAATTATTTTATTGGAGCTTGAAACATTAAAAAAAAAAACTCATTAGAAGGCAAGGTAAGCCATGATTATATAATTTTGGTGGGTCGACCCGGCAATTTACTTAGGATACCAAACATCAAATTAAGTCCAACTATTTAGTTAATCATAGCTTATCTTAGCAACCAAACGGGGCCTTAGTGCATTAAGATCAATTTCGTGAAGTGGATTTCTGAATCAACTATATTTGTAATCTTGATTATATACGTATCTCTCAGTTCTCAAATATAACTATATATATATATATATATATATATATATATATATATATATATATATGCGGATGGCAAAAAAACTATCACATGGGACTTAAATGCACATTGGTAAAAAAAAAAACAGTCTCTCAATTAAACTCATCCCTATGTTTTTAGTCTAAAATAACCTCTATAATATAATTCTTATCAATTCCACCCACTATGCTCTAACTTCCTTAATATTACACATTGACCACGGATTTAAATAAATATATCACATTAACCCCAAATTTTTTTTTCAGAAAATAATTTTTTTTCTGAATTTTTTTTTCCCGCCAGATTTCGGCGTTGACTTTTTTTTTTGTTTTTTTTTTTATATTTTTTTTTTTCCTTAAATTTTTTTCCGGCCGGTCAACCACCGTTGACCGCCGGTCTCCGGCGTTGACTTTTTTTTTTCTTTATTTCGAATTTTTTATTTCTTAGAAAAAAAATTATTAATTAATATTACTGTCTTGGCTACTAAATTACTGTCTCATACAGTAATATTACTGTTTGTGACAGTAATATTATCGATATTATTTTTCCGAACAGTAATATTATTGTTTAAGATAGTTAAATTTCGGTTGGAGACATCAATTTAGCAGTCAAAGGCAGTAATATTGATTAAAATAATTTTTTAAGAAAAAAAATCCGAAAAAAAGAAAAAGTCAATTAGTAGTTAAATTACTGTCTTCGACAGTTAAATAACTGCTGGAGACAGTAGTTTAACAACGAATACAGTAATATTAATTAAAAATATTTTTTTAAGAATAAAAAAATCAATTAACAGTTAAATTACTGTCTCCGACAGTTAAGTAACTGCTGGAAACAGTAATTTAACAGCCAAGACAGTAATATTGGTGTGTTCAAATACAAGGAAAAGACCCCTGTTTACACATTTCATTTTTCTACATTATATTCTAATTGTTTGCTTTCTTTATTAAAGAAGATAGAAGATTTTGTTTTAAATATCATAAAGTAGGTCGGTTTAGGGTTTAGGGTACATAATGATTTATAATTATCATCTACATAGTATATACAAGGATTTTTAACATGTCCAACTTTTTGAGTTAATTGCATATACCATCCCTATGTTATCTCTAATTGTCAAATACCTCCTTGTCAAAAAACATTCACCAAAACCCCCCTGTGTTAACAAAGTCAGGGCATCGAGACCCATGGAGGCGAATTGTGTCACTCACCCGTGGGTTGTGTGATTTTTTATGTTATTTTCACGGTGAAATGTCATAATTACCCCTTTAACAAATTTAAAAAAAAATCTGAGTGGTTAAATTATGAATAACCTACATTTTGAGGACCAAATTGTAATTTCTAAAATTACAAAATAATTTAAAAAAGAAAAGAAAAGAAGAGTCGTCTTCTTCATCGTTCCGGTTCGCCGGCCACCGCCGGCGTCTCGCACCACAGCCACCCACTCCTTCTTCAAATTTCTCTTCCTCGACAACGCTGCCGTTTGGAACCACCAATTTTTAGCGACATAGAGAGTTGTGTATGGGTGAAGATGGTTAAAAAAAATCTTCTCCTGCTCGCCGCCGCCGTCGCCGCCTTTGTTGCTGAGATCGGGGCTGCCACCGGCAGAGTGAAACTGGGGAGAGAGGACTTCGTGAATTTGAAGAGATTTTGATTGTTCGTAGGTTGCGGATTTGGAAGGAAGGTGGTGGTGTAGGAGAGGTAAGCTGGTGGTGGGGCTCGAGAAATGTCAATGCTGTATTTAACTGGGTGGTAAGGGGGGGATGGGGGAGGGAGAAGAAGACTTTTTTTTTTTTTTTTTTTTTTTTTTGTCTATATGCAATTTAAATATAAAAGAATTAAAACTAAAAACATATAAAACTTTTAATATCACAAACTAAAAAAAATGTTTATAAAATTAAAATTAATTATGTTATAAAATTTGATAAAATTAAACTAATTACAAAGTTTTAAAAAATTAATTTATAAAATATTTATAAATCAAATATACTTTACTAATTGCTGAAAAAAATCCTAGGGTATTTTTGTAATTTTACTCGCAGTCAACTCCTAAAAGCACATGATGTGCTGTGAGCTTCGAATTTGTTAACACATGGGGCATTTAATGAATTTTTTTTGACATGGGGGTATTTGACAATTAGAGATAACACAGCGGTGGTATTTGCAATTAACCCCCAACTTTTGACATAGATATATAATGGCTCAATCTCACTTTGAACCCTTAAAATATAGTATTTTAGCGCTTTGCACCCTCGAGAAAAATTAATAGTACTTTGCACCCTCTGAACATAAGAAATTCATGAGCTATTTTGTTATCAAGTTATTTGAAAATTATATTTTCTTCGAAGGATATTTACCAAATAATTTCACCAATTACAATGAATTATCTACCAATCGAATAATTTAGTGATAAAAGTAAATTTAAGTTTATTTGGTAAGAAAATATATTTTTTTCAGTAATTCGGTGTGATTTTTATTTGTTCGTACTTTGAACGCTCTAAGTAACAATTGGAGGTTGAAGAAAATAACAATTGAATTTGTTATTTCGCACCCTAAAAATTAAAAAAAAAATATGAATAAAAATTGAAATTACCCTGATTAAGTTTTCAATATTCAATTAAGGATGCATTATAAATGATTTATTATGTTTTGATGTGTGAAGTGCTATTAATTTTTTTTTTCAAATGTAGCAAAATGCCAAAATGCTCAATTTCACGAGTACAAAGTAGGATAAAGCCATAGATTTCTGACTATCCACGCTAACCCTTAATTACTACATGAAAAAAACAAAATTGATTCATATAAGATTGTTAATTCATTTGCGTGCATAATTTAATTTCCTTTAATTATCTGTCCACAGTAGTACTGCCAAATTTTAATAATATAAGGCTATCACTATCTATCTTCCTATACCTCATTTCAATAATTGTATCATATATAATTAAGTCTTATGGGAACATTTTCATCAAGAAATTCAATTATTTTAGATCCACTTTAATCCTTTTCGTCTGAATTGTCTCATTTTCATCCTTCATACAGTACATATATTGGCGTATATTATCTTATTAATTCCGAATCTTTATCTCTATTGTATGGAATTTTAGGACAAAATGCACTTTACCCTCTATAGATTTTCCATTTTCACACTTTCCTCCCTAAAAATTAAAAAAAGAGATACCCCTTCGAAATATTATTATGATTGCCCTTTGCCTTAGAAGCCAATTTTTAGAGGGTATGCTGCAACAAAAATGACATTTTAAAGGGGCTAAAGTGCAAAAAAAATAGTATTTTAAGGAGCAATTTGTAACAAAAATAACCTTTAATTCCAATGAATAATCCATCGGAGTTTTGCTATCAGGCATGTGCAACAAGAATAACTATTTGAAGGGAACATTCACTTTTAAAAATTGAGGGGTAAAGTACGAAAATTAGATATTTACACGGGGTGATGTGCACTTTGCCCGAAATTTTATGTTCTTGTGATTATTTTAACAAGTTATAAATAAATTAGTAATACCAGGGAAAAATGTATCTAATTAAAATAAGGGTGAATTACAGAGACCCCTGAAGTATGGCCAAATTACAAAAAAACCCTCTTGTTTGGGTAATTACAACCACCTCTCATTTTAAATATTTTTACATAAAATTTATGTAACTCGGTTGGTAATTACCGAACCAAATCGTATATTTAGTTCGTTAAACGGTATGAAATGTTGGCGTACCGAAATTTTCGTTCGATTTAACATCCCTAAATTTACATTTAGATGAGTATTTTCGTAAGACAATACATAATTGAGGGGTGGCTGTATTACCCAAACAAGAGGAAGGTTTTTGTAAATTTAACCATACGTCAAGGGGTTGGCCGTAATTTACACTAAAATTAATGATCTCATCAAGACCTCTTAAAAACCTTAGACCGGTTGTTAATGGTTTTGATTTTCGAGATAGTGATCAACTTAATCAACTACGATGCATTCTTGAGTTACTAAATATAAAAGAAAAAAACATAAAAACAAAGATTAATTTAAGTTCCTTAATTCTCACCATTATTTATTCGTAAACATAATTAAAAAGATTACATACATGAGGATATTATAGAATATTGTTGATGTGTAAATCAACAATCACAAAATCCTACTTATTCATATATTATATATAGATATATATATAACTAGCCGCAGAGATTTGAGATGGAGAGGAAGGATTCATATATAAAGGATTCATATATAGAGGTATATTAAATCCTGATATTGAAAAATGCCCCAATGGTAGCAGCCTGAACCAACCCGAAAGTTGAAGTAAGCACCGTCCCGATAGAGTTCACGGTGGCGGCAAGGATTCCGGTGGTGGCGTTGAGCACCGGGCACACAACCGGGCTCAATGGAAGCTGCACGGTGACAACACACGGGAGCATAGGCAAGCCAAGGATAAGACCCGTAATCGCCGGAACAGTTATGTTGAAGCTTCCGTTCACATTGGTGATGCCGCTTCCGAGCACCCTAGCGCCAACACCAACAATGGTGCAGTTCAGGCTCACCGGTACGCCGGCAACTCCTTGTCCCGGGCAGTTTGCGGTTGGGGTGCAGCAGAGCGAGCCGTTAACGGTGAGGCCGCGCACGGTGATCACTTGGCCGTGGGCCAGTGGCGTCGAGGCGACGACGAATAGGAAGGCGACGAGGAAAAAGGCGGGGACACCGTTATTGTAAGAAGCCATTTGAAGTGATTAATTTTCTTAATTTAATTTGTTGTTTCACTAAACAATTTGGTGTGTTTAAAGTACAAGAAAAGAAGCCCTATTTATACTTTTTTTTTCCTCCTTTGCCCTTGGTAGAATTGTGGAATAAAGTTTTTAATTTAACTAGGGTTTGGCTGCTCTATTGGTTTTTGTTATAATCTAAAGCTGTCCACCTTGATAACTGAAGTGCATATACATTTTAATACAGTTATAAAGATTGAGTGAAGGTGTCTTAATTATTAAGGCAGGCAAATTACGGCCACCCCAGAGCTATGGTCTAATTACGAAAATCCCCTCTTGTTTAGGTAATTATAACTACCCCTCAATTATGTATTATCTTACAAAAATACTCTTCCAGAGTAAATTCAGGGATGTTAAATCAATAAAATCGAACCAAAATGTCGGTACGCCAACATTTCATACCATTTACCAAACTTAATATACAATTTGGTTCGGTAAATAATCGAATTACATAAATGCAAAAAATATTTAAAAGGAGGAGGGGTGGCTGTAATTACCGAAACAAGAGGGGTTTATTCGTAATTTGGCCATAAATCAGGGAGTGGCCGTAATTTGCCCTAATTATTGTCGACCCAACTGCATGCGTATGTAGCCCATAGAGGTCGGTGTTGCCGAATTTAACTAATAAAATGACCATAACTTTGATTCCTACATGGCTACATTGCATGTCCTAGTGGGGGTTAGAGTTGAGATCGAACCGAAGTCATTAATACTTGATTGGGATCGATATCGTTTGTTATGATTTCATTTCAGCTCGATCGTTTCTTAATAAACTGAATCAAACTTGGATACATATTTCCGTTCGGTAATTCATTAAAAATTAGTAATATATATGCAAAAATTCACACTAATCGAGCTCGATTCATGTTGGGCATCACTATATTAACTAGATGACTCTATTATATCAGTTTTCTTATAGAATCCAAGTGGATTAATTACAACTAACGATTACTATTAGGGTTAAAGTTGTAGAGAGTTGGGGAAATTGCTCTTGAATTATTTTTAGTAGGTATGCCCAAAAAATCATTAAAGTAATTAAATGAAAACAAATATATATATATACCTTATCATATAATAATATCTCGGTCGTCTTTCCAATAATGCAGATAAATCAACTCAAGGCCCCGTAATATGATAGGCAACCATAATTTTTAATAGTGTAAATTCTACATTCCTATTCTAAATTCTACATTCCTATATCTCGGTTTGATTGTATCGAGTTGCTCTCTGTACTTGAAAAGTTGTCTCAATGTAGTCATCGTCATTAGTTTTCAGACATTTAAACTTAACACTGTTTGATCTAAGTCTGAAAATTACAAAAAAAAAACCACCCCTCCCAGTTTAAATAATTATAAAAATTTAAAAAATAAACAATAAATTGTGGCGGGCGTCTTGGATTATGTTTCTCGTTGTCTTGAATTTTTTTATTATTTTATTTTTGTTTTTTTTTTCTATTATTTTTTAATAATTATTTAAACTGGGAGATGTTGCATTTTTTTTTTTTGTAATTTCAGAGCTTAGAGATCAAACCGCGTTAAGGTCAAATGTCTGACAACATTGAAACAGTTTTTCAAGTGATGGGGGCAAATCGATACAATCAAGAGTCAAAAGGGATAAAATGACATCGAACCCAAGTACAGAGGGGGAAAGTGGAATTTACCCTTTTTAATATTATTTATTTTTTTCAAAAATATGAAGATATATAATTATTTCTCTGAAATTTTAAAGGTACCATAATATATCCTTTGATTAATAAAACACAATCTTCATATACACCAATATTTTTTTTTTTTTCAAAATCCATACAACACTCACAAATTGTGTACATGTGTGTGTACGCGCGTATGTGGGGGTAAACCCCATTGGTATAATAAAATTATACCCCTTTGTTTTTTCGTTTATATCACCCTGTTTAAAAATCATTATCTGCTAATTATAGAAGTTCAATTCGATGTCACTATTCATGATTTTACTGATTTTTTTTTAACAGTACTCGATTTACACAAGTTCATTGTCGATTTTCAGAAGTTTGCCGTTTTTCACTTTTTTTTTTTTTTAAATATCCGTGTCACATGCTCATAAGTGTGTGTGAATGGTTCAAATCCACCCGGTGTATAAATAACCAGATGCAGCATCTAATTTCCCGGATACAACAAATAATACGTACAAAAAAAAATTAAGATATAACTTCTTTCTCCATTAATTATTTGAGAACATAAATAAATAAAAAGTTACATGAGGATATTATATATTGTTGATGCAGAAATCAACAATTACATAAAACATGCTTATTCATATACTATATATACATATATATATATATATATATAGTATGCATATATTATAACTAGCAATTAGCAGAGAATTGAGGTGGAGAAAGAAGGATGCATAGCTTATATATATCAAACCCTAGCATTGACAAATAGCCCAATGGTAGCAGCCTGAACCAACCCCAAAGTTGAATTAACCAGCGTCCCAACAGAGTTCACGGTGGCGGCAAGGATTCCGGTGGTGGCGTTGATCACCGGGCACACAACCGGGCTCAATGGAAGCTGCACGGTGACAACACACGGAAGCATAGGCAAGCCAAGGATAAGACCCGTAATCGCCGGAACAGTTATGTTGAAGCTTCCGTTCACATTGGTGATGCCGCTTCCGAGCACCCTAGCGCCAACACCAACTATGGTGCAGTTCAGGCTCACCGGTATGCCGGAAACTCCTTGGCCCGGGCAGTTTGCGGAGGGGGTGCAGCAGAGCGAGCCATTAACGGTGAGGCCGCGCAGGGTGACCACTTGGCCGTTGGCTAGTGGTGTCGAGGTGACGACAAAGAGGAACGCGACGAGGAAAAAGGCGGAGGCACGATTAATGTAAGAATCCATTTGAATTATATTATTTAAGCTAAAAACAAATAGTGTGTGTATATGTTGGTATTGTTGTTTAGGTGATGTGTTGAAATGGAAGGAAAGTAGAGCCCTATTTATACATGTTACAAGTTTTCACATTATTCTTTTTCTAAGTGTTATTTTGTTAGGTATGTTGTTAGCAAGTTTCAACTTGGGGCTAGGTTGGGTTGCACTATATATATATATATATATATATATATATATATATATATATATATATATATATATATATATATATATATATATTAAGCTTAATTAATTACTTTATATTCTATAATAATATTGGATAAAGTTATTACTTATTACTAGTAATAGAAAACTCAAGTTGCACAACTTGAGAAAAAAAGGCAGCCTACTAGCCCAAAGAGGCATTGCCTAATTATTTTAATATGAGTTTGCCCATTCATGTAGCTCATACTAAAATTATTTAAAATTTTAAAAGAAATGAATACCAATATCATAATCACTAGCGATATTCAGATACTTATCTGTATTTAGGGCACGTTTCGTGTCCGACACTTGAGGATACATGCCGGACACATTATATATAGGTCATTTTGCAATTTCTAAGAAGTTAGAAACATGCTTGATAGTAAATTTTCAAATATTTTTATTGCTATGTCCCTAATTATTTACATGATTTAATGGTCATTTGTAAATTGATAGTTAATGATAATATTTATTTTAAACATATTTGTATGAAAATATATAAAAATAATTTATATATAACTAAAAACTTATATATGTTTATATAAAATTTACCCCTATACTTTTAATAATTAGGTTTCCCCTAAGTTCTCATACCCCCATTTTTTGGATATGTCGTTTTTCCCTGTTCGTTTTCCCGTACCGTCGTTTGTGTCTCCCGCTACATAGATACTTATGGATACTTGTTTACCATTTAAAATTAGATAAATAAAAACTATTTTCTAAATAGTATAAGTGAGCAGTTTTACTATATTAACCACATAACAAGTTTATTAATATGTAAATTTTAGCTAAAAATAACATAAAAATAAATAATTAAAAAAAATAGGTTTTGCTACTTGCACATCATCGACATACATTCTCCACCTTAATTATATATTAGTAATAATGTATTTTATATTCGAATTCATTTGTCACATTTCCACCTTCAAAGTCATGAGTCATTAAACCATCCATAAATAGTATATAAATATCAAATTGATATTTATATACATGCATGGTTGAACACTCATAGATTAAATTAAATGGATTATCCTATTCATATAATAATAAATGTTAGCATATCCAAAACTAAAGAGGTAAAATCAAAAGTATACCAAATTAAAACCATGACGTACGGATAATATATCTTTTCTTAATATCATTTTCAAACCATAATGATGTCGGTAACGAATTTTAAATATGGATTAAATATATACCACCACAAACAGCTACGTATTTAGTTTGTATATATACTACACCCGGTACGGTGAAAGTTACATCGAGTGGATTTTTACTGCTGATCTACACACACCAATATGGATGTGTGTTAGTGTGCTTATGAACCGTAAAGATTATGTCTGGTGTAGTATTGAAGGGGTATTACGGTAAAATGATTAGAAAAGTAATTAGGGTTGCAATGACACTAGCCTATTATAAAATTGGGATATTGGGATTAATCCGAATCTAGATCTGTATATGCTCATGTTTGGCAGAACCTATGTCAGAAATTATTGCCAATTTAAACTATTTTTTTTCAAATTTGACTAAGGCTCCAATTAATGAATACAGTTTTAAACAATATATATATATATATATATATATATATATATATATATATATATATATATATATATATAACTTTTGTGATAGATTTGAAATTCTTCCTAGTTCCTACAACCCCTAGAAAAATCTTCCTAAAAATGTTTTTATTTTTTCTTTATGTGGAAAAATTGAAAGGGCCCCACCAAATGGAAGGTTTTTTTTTTTTGCCCAGATTAGGCCACCCTTTGAGTTATGGTCAAATTACGAAAACCCCTCTCATGTTTGGGTAATTACCTTAACTGTATATTATCTTACCAAAAAGACCCTTCTAGAGGTAAATTTAAGGATGACAATTCGGTAAAACCCAACCGAAATTTCGGTACGCGAACATTTCATACCGTTTACCGAACTAAATATACGATTTTGTACAGTAAATAACCAAATACATAAATTTTATGTAAAAATATTTAAAAAGAGGGGGTGGCTGTAGTTACCCAAACAAGAGGGGTTTTTTCATAATTTGGTCATACCTCAGGGATGGCTGTAATTTGGCATTTTTTTTAATCAATAAATAAGTGAGAAATGTATTAGGAGAACTTAAACGTACAAGAGTCAAGCTAATTAATGAGATGGAATTAAGAGAAGCAGCCCTAAGTGGCTAAGTTATGGGCAAGGTAGCACACACTTTTATGGACCATTTTAACCTTCTATGGACCACTTGGCTACAGTCAACTTACACACTACTACTTCTAGAGCGGCAACCCGAGCACTGAACTTAATTTTTTTGTAGTGTATACAAAGGTTAATGAATGAGCCAGCACAAAATAACTTGCATTGTATTTGTCGTCTGCGTCGTATTACTTTGTTAGTCGGTTCGGATTCTACGTGATATGGGCTCGTTTGCACACTTCTTTGGGCTTTATAAAGTTGACCCAAGAACCTCGAGATAAGAACAGTACATAAGCGTAAGGCCCAAATCGATGGAACCTAAGAGACGAAGTGCGATGTTACTTAGGTTGTCGGTGAGTCCCTTAGATTTTTATTTGGGGACTTCAAAATGCTAAAACCTCCTTGTTATATATTTATTGGTGTTGTGGATTCAGGCCCACAAGCAATAACAAGTCACACAAATATGAAAATCAAAACCAAGAAAGAACACACAGATACCACTGTGTTAACTCAACCGACTGAAAAACACCGTTGCAGATAACACAACTACAGTACCACAGATCTAAAACTGAAAGCAATAGAACAGATAAAGAACACAATATTTAAAGCACAATATTTAAAGTGGTTCGACCTGTATTACCACAGGCCTACATCCACTGTGCAGAGAGAACAAAATCCACTAGATCAAGAAGGTTACAGATAACAAGATAGTGATTACACTCAATCTCTCAACAGCTATTTCACCTAAGCTGTATTGACACTCCTCTGTGTATACCTCACTGTTTCTCTCTTGTTTCCCAACCCCAAATCTCACAAACCCTGTGAAGATTTCCTTCTTGCTTTCCATCTAGCTTCTTCTTTTGTTCTTGAGAGTTTCCTCTCTTTCCAGCCCCTCAAGCCTTATCCCCTTGATTTGGCCTTTTTTTCCAAGCCTCTCCACCAAGTGCTTTATATATGCAGCAAACCCTAGCAAAAAGCAACTTGGTCCCCAAGCAAATCACTGTGAGCTTGACAGGTGTCCACCACTGTCAGAGTGGTCCTCACGGGTTCTGTCTTCTAGTGTAACAGCTCCTTACACTTTCCAGCTCATCCTTTAACTTTACTTTAACTGATGCACCAGATAAAGTATCCACTTGGCATGTACACATGGATATGAGTCACAGAATAACAATTGGGTTATTATCAAATTTGAGTTTGAAGTCGACCGAATCAGTCGACTAATTCGGTTAACTTCAACGGCATATATGGAGTCATAGACTACATGTGGAGTTCGAATTATTGGACCTTACTCAAATGAAGATAAAGAGATCATGTGGAAAAATGAAATTTGTAATACTTTTAATTGAAGCCTAAAAAAGAAATGCTAAGCTTAGCTTGATTAATCAAGGCAAAAAACGACAATACTCGAAAAACTATTAAGTAGTGCAAATAAGGAGTCACAAAAATACATAATCGAGGAACAATGACAACGCCACCACCATTCAATATTCAAGAACTTAAAACCATAAAATCATACGATGAAAAAGGAAACTAGAAACCCGATACACTAGTCGACCCTGTTCATTTACTTTCTTTTTTTCAAAGATCATTTTTTTTTTTGCCAATATTGATCTTTCTAGATTTTACTAAAAGGTGGGGTTTTTTTTTTTTTAAGGCATCACTTGGCCATCATAACCTTAACAAACTCTTCGTAGTTGATTTGACCGTCACCATCCACATCAGCTTCTCTGATCATTTCATCGACTTCTTCATCGGTAAGCTTCTCGCCTAGGTTAGTCATGACATGGCGAAGCTCAGCAGCAGAAATGAAACCGTTTTGGTCCTTGTCGAACACACGGAATGCCTCTTTTAGTTCCTCCTCAGAATCAGTGTCCTTCATTTTCCTTGCCATGAGGTTCAAAAACTCGGGGAAGTCAATTGTTCCGTTACCATCTGCATCAACCTCGTTAATCATGTCCTGAAGCTCAGCCTCGGTGGGGTTCTGCCCAAGTGATCTCATCACAGTTCCGAGCTCCTTTGTCGTGATGCAACCTGCAAATGTTGAATGAAATTAATTGCGAAACTCGAACATTCGAAATTCGATAAGTTAAGTCGAATTGTGTTAGCAGATAGCATCTTAATAAACACACAGCAGATGTTGACCACCGCAACGGATGCAATAAATTCAAGTGATCTAGATCAAGTACAACAATTAAAGGCGCATCAATTTATATACTTAATACAAACGCCAGTTAAAAAAACGAACCCCACAATCATAAACAAGATTTTGCAATTGGGAATAGCATTTTCCGACACAGTATTCCACTTGGCATTCTCATCTGCGTGTTACGAATCCAAAATAAAGGATTTTCTAAACGCAAAATCAAGATACAGATTTGATCCCTACAGTAAACCAAAATTGTGTTACCTATGACCCAACCAAGAAAAGGTCGGAATAACACGAAGAATCGTGGTATTTAACCTCTCTCTCACCCCCAAACAGTTTCTCTCTTCATGTATCAAACCAAATTAATCTGTAAGCCTTACGAATAAATCTATCATCGTAAATCAAAGATGATTAAATTCATCATGGAAGATTTCACCTCAACAGATAATATATTTCCTGAGATAAATTCACATCAATTTCAAATAATACCTCAAATTTCCTTAACTAAATACAGAACAGAATAAAATTTAATAAAAATAATTATTTAAAAAAAAAAAACATCGCTGAATCAAAATGCATTAATTCACATAACAAAAGAACAATTGCAGTAAAATTGGAAAATTCTTCATATCAAAGGAAAATCCTACAGCTAAATACCGCTTCAAAAAGGAAATCAGATCTAAACAAAACAACAGAAAAAAACCATATCCAAACACACACACACACACAGAGATGTATAACACGTTTTCATAGAAGAAATTATGCAGTTTATAATGAAAAAAAAAAAACATAATCGGATCGAATCGAACCATCGCCATCCTTGTCGAAAAGGCTGAAAGCTTCCTTAAACTCAGAGATCTGGTCGTCGGTCAACTGATCCGCCATTTCTCCTTTTGTTGATTGCTTCGAAATTCAGCGGCTTTGTTTCCTTTTTTCCTTTGATTTACAGAAGAACTAGAGAGAGAAAGAGAGAGATGATTCTGGAGAGAGGTGATTGGGGGTCGTATTTGTAGGAAGAATGAAAGAGGCGTTATTTATGAGCTACAAAAGAGACACAATTCAACGGCAAAGAGAAATGTGGTAATTAACAAACTAATTACATCCACTATTTTCGTAATCCCTCTTTTTTTCACCTTCTTCGTTTCAAATTATTGTATGTTATGTAATATTCTTTTTTCTAGTATTTCCTTTTTCTCCCTTGTTAGTTTCTTATTGGAAAATTTTATATTTTATTACAAATAGCACTTTAGAAAATTGACAATTTTGTGTTCGACTTAGAACCGAAAATATGTTTGGCTAAATTTATTTTAAACAACCAATAAGCTATTACATTTGATAACGTAGCTATCTTAAGAGTTGATAAGTTGTTACGTCTTAGTTTTAGAATTAATTTTAAAGTGTTTGAATAGTGATCTTATAAGCTAATTTTAGAGATAGTTTTTTTTTTTTTTTTTAATATCTTATTGGCTATTTCAACTGCTTATTTTTTTTATTTTTTTTTTAAATAATTACCAAATAATTTGTAGGAGCTTATAAACGTTCGTTTTAACAGGGTATAAGCTTAGCCAAACACTCTCTATATCAAGGCTATGTTAATTATTAAAAATCCGTTTTATAAATCAACGAACCAAATTTGAAGATGTATTTCTTTTGATGATACAGAATATCTGCGCTCGTAGGACTGACTTAATTAGTGGAGTGAGAGTACGCAAAGACACATTATTTTGTCACACGTACGTGGTTTGTATCCTATAAATGGATATACATGTTATTGCACAAGAATAGATATTCATTCATCAAAATTACATTAGTTATCTATGAATTCATCGGTTATAAATATTCATAAGAATTGGTTCAATCTTGAACTCGAACTCTATTAGAAAATATAATTTAATAGTTCTTCGCTAAAACAAAATTACAAACAAACTTTGTTAACAAAAGAAATACGAAATTGAACAATGTAATAAAATGTATTTTTTGAAACTCAAAATGCAAAAGTATTAAGTTCAAATATTAAACTATTATTCCAAAAAATATGATATGGAATAAAAATGATGATTGTACGTGTGTCGTAGTCGTAGACTATTAAAACCCATTGACTAGTGGTGGGGTTGTTTTAATTTTTAAATTGAAAATTAGAAAAGGGAAGGGGATCCTTATTTCTCTCTCTTCCATTAGCGAAACGCGGTTGTCACGCGGTATCGACACGCTGGCGGCCCTCTTCAATTAATCATCCATCATCCATTCGTGCCTCTGCCACGTCACACTCTCTAAGCTGCTCAATAATTTTTTCTTTTTTAATTGGGAGAAAATTAAAATTTATTACTTTGTGGGCTTCTTGTTTGTTCCTTATTCGTGGACTAGCTTGGGATTTATTGGCCCAATTTAATGAATCAGAATGATAGTATATTATTTATTACATTTAACTATAGCATAAATATTACTACAATAATAATAAGATAAAAACTAGAAGTAAAACTTTAAATGAGCTTGAGCTCAACAAATTTAATTTGGGCTCGAGCCGATCAAATTTGTCAAACTCAACTCGACCTCAACTCATTTACGCCCTTAGACGAATGAATAATCGAATATTTTGTAAACTATAATACAAAGGAGCAAATATGGATTAGAAGGAACATGCATGAGTGACTGAGAATTGAAATTGGATCCTGGACATAAAAACCTAATCGCGAGCTTTTCACCAGGATAGAACATAGGCAAACACGAGGCATAATACCAAGATCAAAATCCCCGATTCAACATGAAACACTTGCATAAAGCCCGAACGTAATACGAGTAAAACAGTCTTTCCTAGGTAACAACAAACCCCAAACGAGAATGATATATTCGAAGGAAAAGAAAACGAACTAGAAAATGCTTGAAATCCGCATCACAAAAATACATGAATCAGAAAATAAAACAACCAATTCCACCACCATTACAAACACATAGTTTTCACTACTCAAGAACTGAACAACCACAAAACCAAACAACCAAACCAAAAAAAATAAATTAAAGGAAACTAGTGAAATATTAATCAACCCTGTTCATCAGTTTTTACCTTTCGAGAAAAAACTTTTCAAGATTTATCAGAGGTGGGGTGGGTGGGGGTGTAGGGGTGGGGGGTGCAATCACTTGGCCATCATGACCTTAACGAACTCGTCGTAGTTAATTTGACCGTCACCATCCACATCAGCCTCTCGGATCATTTCATCAACTTCCTCGTCGGTCAGCTTCTCTCCTAGGTTAGTCATGACATGGCGAAGCTCAGCAGCAGAAATGAAACCGTTCTGGTCCTTGTCGAAAACACGGAATGCCTCTTTTAGCTCCTCCTCGGAATCAGTGTCCTTCATCTTCCTGGCCATGAGATTCAAGAACTCGGGGAAGTCAATGGTTCCATTACCATCTGCGTCAACCTCGTTGATCATGTCCTGCAGCTCAGCCTCGGTGGGGTTCTGCCCAAGTGATCTCATCACAGTTCCGAGCTCCTTTGTTGTGATGCAACCTGCGCATAATGTCAAATGCAGTTGGTTGTATAAGTTTACATAATTAGAGATGAACAAGTTTAGTATATATATATGCTTTTTGTAGTCTAAATGTGGACTGTGGATACAAATTCGGAAACATAACCAAGAATGAAACTAAATGCGATCAATTCATGTCACACAGATCTTGTTTTTGAGCTAGATTCATCGTATGTATGCAACCAATCAGAAGTGATGATCTAAGACTAGGTCAATCTCGCAAACAAGTATATTATCAACCTGTGATCAAATGCAAGCATCAACGAGAAGGAACACCAATATCATAACTAGTCGAACAAAATAAATTCACTTAGGGTGTGTTTGGATTGAAGGATACGAAACGAATGGATTTGAAATGAGTGCGAATGTGAAGGAATTTGAAATCCACTACAATTGCTCAAAGAAAGAACAAAAAATTGGAGGTGTGGATTTCAAATCCCTTGTCAAATGACTCAATCCAAACAAACTCGGCAGATTTCACCTCAAATCCTACCAACCAAACGCACCCTTAACAATTTCACCCATGGCAACGATAATATATTATATATTATCACATCACATGCTTCATATCATGAAATTTTAAATGTCGGATAAATGAAAGTGTACTTTCTCCACAACACCAGAGATTTGAACCTTCAATAAACTACTGTGTGTGACCTAAGTTTCGAACTATACCTGGACACGAAATTGATAACAGGAAATACGAACATCAGAGAATCAATCATATTTTCCTGTAAATTCATCATTATTATAAAACCTAGACTCATTTTCAATCAAATATACTAAATCTCTTCATTTATCAAAGCAATCTGCTCTGAATCAAGATGAGCAAATTCACAGTGCAAATAAAAAGTGTAATATATAACAGATACATATTATGAAGACGAATCCTCATATACAACTAACTGAAAAAACAACTGCGCATCAAAACTGACTAAAAACCACAAAAAAAATCCAATCAATCGAATCACTGCAGCAAATATCAAAGATCGCAACAAGTACGATGCGATAAAAACAAAGTCACTTCAAAAACAAATCAGATCTGAAACAGAGAGAGAAAATCCACAACCGATATACAGAGAAACGACAAACATATATACACAAATACATACACACAAGCATAAAACGAATTATGTATGAATAAAATTGCGGAAAACGAAAAAAAAAAAAGAAAAAAAAAAAAGAGGATCGAATCGAATCGAACCATCGCCATCCTTGTCGAATAGGCTGAAAGCTTCCTTAAACTCAGAGATCTGGTCGTCAGTCAACTGATCCGCCATTTCACCTTCTGTTGATTGCTGCTGAGAAAATTCTCGGCTTCTTCTCTCTCTCTCTCTTCTCTCTCTCTCCCCTTTGATTTATGATGGGTTTGGAATAAAAGAATTGAGAAAAAGGGAGATACTCTGGAAAAATGAGATAATGGGCTCGTATTTGTAGGAAACAACGCGGTATCAGCTCTAAACTAGGCACCAATTAAATAAACAAATCATGGTTAGCAACTTCTTTTTTTATTTTTATTTTGGTTTATTAATTAAAACTTAAAAGAACCATAGTATAATTAATACTAATGTATACCAAATTTGTAAAATTATTATTGAAATTTTTATTTTTGGATCATTTTTTTTCACCACACGATTTATTATTGAAAATTTATTTGAATTTCATTTAGTAAATCGAGATTAAACAAATATTTTATTAATCGATGACATATAAAATTATTTTTTCTTTTTTTTTGGTAATGAAAGAATATGCAGCCAACTATATACAAAGGTGGATTTGGTAAATCATACTCGTGTTATAGCTTGCAAATTATACGAGAGATGTAAATACAATATTTTAATACTGTGTAACAAGCTCGACCTAGCTCGGTGAGTGAAAATCAAATCAAATTAGTCAATATTCAATTTGATATTTTTGTCAAGAGATTAATTGATAAGCTAATGGGCTAGCTATTGGGCCATCCGGTAAGTTTTTATGTTTATCCTAGAGTGGTGGACCGAAAATAAGTCAACATCACCCCCACATCCCAGGGCCCATTCATAATTTTTATATTTATATAGGGAAACTACATTTTTCACCTCTAAAGTTCGCATAGATTTCACATTTCGTCATCATGTTCACCAAAAACACATTTGGTCTCTCATGTTCCAATAATTTAACACTTTTGTTACCGTTAGTTCGTTAGTTAAGTAAGTCGTGGAACACGCTTGATTCCGTTAGTTTTAACGGAAAATTGACGGATATGACTAAAAGTGTGATTTTTTGAAAAATAAGGAAATCAGTGTGGTTTTTGTGAACATGGGGGACCAAATGTAAAATCGGTGCAAACTTGAGAGACGAAAACTGTATTTTTCTCTCTATATATCAAGATTCTAAAAGGCGGTTATCGGGTACGTGGCGGTTAGGGACCGCCACACGATAAATCGGCGCGGCGGTGATTTATCGGAGATAAATCGGAAATATATCGGTTTTTAAATTTAGTGTAATATATTTCGAAATATTATTTGTAAATACTCAAAATATATATAAAAGAATATTTAAACATAATTCTATCCTATCATTCATATGTTATTATATAATTCTAATTACTCAATAAATAACAAAAATTTAAAACTAATAAGATCGTAATATATGAAAAGATTCTTACGAAATACAAATACTAAGCAAGTCTTTCGCATCAACAATTAATATAAACACAACAAAGCATAAATTGCGGGGTAGTACTTGGTTTGGTTTTGGAAGTTGAAAGAATTGGAGAAAAACAAAAAATCAAAACATATTTTCATTTTAATTTAAATTAAATTAAAAAAAAAAAAAAAAAAAAAAAAAACCGATTTGTTGACCGATATATCGGTTTGACCCGCCAAAAAACCGCCGCAAACCGCCTCACCGTAAAAAAACGATATTCCAAACCGCCTCAACAAAATCGTAAAGGTTTATAACCGATACCGATATGGCGGCCGATATATCGACCGCCACGACCGCTATTTAGAACACTGCTATATATAGCAAATTTCCGTCAACACCCTAAGGTAAGACAAAATCACGAAAATCTCCCTCTTATTTTGGTAATTACAACACCCATCAATTATGTTATTGTCTTACCCATTCAACCTTACGAGGTAAATTTGCCTACAAAATTAGGGTTTTTTTCGTAAGAAAATACATAGTTAATGGATAATTGTAATTAACCAAATAAGAAATTAAAAAAATTCGTAATTTGACTTTACCTCGGAGTGACACGTAATTTACCCTATATATTATATAAATTGAAATGTACACTTGATAAAGATCAACTACTATTTATAAAAAAAGGGAGAATGTGAGATAACCCCCTAGTTTTGAAAACATATATGAGGAGGTTCAATAGATTTTTTTGTTCTAGTAAAAAACTCAAATTATAATCTTAATTTGACAGACCCCCTAGACAATTTGAAATACTTGTTTTACCCTTATATAATTAGTTTTTAGAACCATGTTGTTACCCGATTCATTCATCGTTCTCTCTCCACTCCCCCAAACCCTAGCCTTCTCTTTCTCACGATGCCCTCTCTTCTGCCGCTCGCTGCGTTCTTTAAAATAAAGCATTATGCAAGGAGTAAAGTAAAAAGGTTATTATCTTCAAAGCTCACATTTTTTTTTTGAGTAAATCTTCAAAGCTCACATCTAATGCAACAAAATAGCAGGCTATAAGCATTGTGGTTGGTTTTTTTTCGTTTCGTTGCTCTCTTTTTTCCCATCAATTTTTGTGTTAATCAATTTAATTATTAGTAGTCTTTTGTTAATTTGTGTTTCCTGAGTTTGAAATTCTAAATTAATGGAAACCATTGGTCTTTTCTTTGAAGGTGTCCAAAATTTGATTGAAGCTGTAGATGAATTTGGAAAATATAGTCAAACTACAAATTACTATTGTTATATATAATAATGTGTAGTAATATATAGTAACATGTCGTAACATATGCATGTGATTGTGCATATTGATCTGTATTTATTGGTTATAAATTAATATATCATGTAAATATTTAAATTGAACTTGATTTTTTTCTCACATGTCTTCGTGTTTGACAACCTCTATGTAATAAGTTTTTGTCGAGAGATCGGGGTTGTTGTCGTATTGAAACGTGGGATTTGAAGCTATATACCACAAACTACACTATATATGACTATACTCATATAGTCACATGTGGTCATATACATGTAGTCATATATAGTCACATGTGGTCATATATATACAGTCGCATGTGGTCATATACATATAGTATATATAGTTACATGTGGTCATATACATATAGTCATATATAGTCACATGTCGTAACATGTAGTAATATATAGTTATATATGACTATACTCATATAGTCACATGTGGTCATATATATATAGTCATATATAGTCGCATGTGGTCATATACATATAGTATATATAGTTACATGTGGTCATATACATATAGTCATATATAGTCACATGTCGTAACGTATAGTAATATATAGTTATATATAAACTATGTGTTTTTTCCAAGGTTCTAAAAGGCGGTTATCGGGTACGTGGCGGTTAGGGACCGCCACACGATAAATCGGCGCGGCGGTGATTTATCGGAGATAAATCGGAAATATATCGGTTCTTAAATTTAGTGTAATATCTAAATATTATTTGTAAATACTCAAAATATATATAAAAGAATATTTAAACATAATTCTATCCTATCATTCATATGTTATTATATAATTCTAATTACTCAATAAATAACAAAAAATTTAAAAACAATAAGATCATAATATAATAAAAGATTCTTACGAAATACAAATACCATGCAAGACTTTCGCATCAACAATTAATATAAACACAACAAAGCATAAATTGTGGGGTAGTACTTGGTTTGGTTTTAGAAGTTGAAAGAATTGGAGAAAAACAAAAAATCAAAACATATTTTCATTTTAATTTAAATTTAAAAAAAAAAAAAAAAAAACGATTTGTTGACCGATATATCGGTTTGACCCGCCAAAAAACCGTCGCAAACTGCCTCGCCGTAAAAAACCGTTATTCCAAACCGCCTCAACAAAATCGTAAAGGTTTATAACCGATACCGATATGGCGGCCGATATATCGACCGCCACGACCGATATTTAGAACGCTGATTTTTTCTGATGTATAGTGATGTTGATGATTGTGTATATCCATTTTTTAGTTCGGTACTAATTGATTATGATGATTTGTTCTTTGTTGAAGAACATATGCATGTAAGAGTGTATTTCGATCTATATTTGTACAAGTTGATTTATAATATCAAGATTTAATTGTGATTTTTGTTGTTGGTGTCGGTGAAGTTCTTTTTGTATATAATCAGCGGTCTACATAGTCGGTCGACTATATATAACTATACATGAGTGTATATGACTCGGGTGAAGAGAAGGTACAAGACAATATATATAACTTTGGAGGAAAAACAATGTACATGATTATATATAACTATACCTGACTATTTAACATGTACTATACTATAGTCATCTGTAGTCAATTTATGTACAGGAAATTTATTTAAAAAATATTTAAAAAAAAAATAAAAAAATTAACAAAACAAAAAAGTTAAAAAATTAAAAAATTAAAAAAGTTAAAAAATTAAAAAAATCAAAGAATTAAAAAAAAATAAAAAAAATTAAAAAAATAATAATTAAAAGCAATTTTAAAAAAATAAAAAATAATAAAAAAAATAAAAATTTATAATATTTTATTGAAAATCTGAAAAATGATGCAGGTCCAAAATGTTGAATGCAGTTTCCTATTGTGTTGAATGCAGTTGGAGAAATGCTGAATGCAGTTGGAGAAATGTCGAATGCAGCTGGGCGAAAATTACAAATAAGGGCACAATAGTACTTTTGCCTCTCCAAGGGTATCTCAAAGAAAGAATTTTAGGAGTGGACTTATCCAAATATATTTTCCATTCTATGGGTGTATATCAAATGGCCCATATTGATGCTGCTCAAATGCTATTTGGACAACCCAAAAGTCCTTGAGCCCACAAAGATAGAGAATGCCGTGAGTCACTGCCACGTGTTCGAGGTAGTCGAAGGGACTGCTCCGTTCGTTAACCTACAAAACAATTGAAACACTAGATAACACGTCGGGTTTGGCCCGACGATTATCTTCCGACGCTCAAGTCAGAAGATGTATTAATATAAGCAAATAATAGTAATTAATTGCCAAATTAGAGTGTACTTTCCTATGTGAAATGACACATACATTTATAGGTTGATGAGTAGGTAGGACTTTTGTAAAAATCCGATGTGGGACAATGTGTTGTCATTTTTAAAGGCAAAAAATAATCTAATTGAGTTTTCAAACACAATTAGATTAATTAGGGCAATTTGGGCCTAATCTTAATTAGGTTTATGGGCCTAATTATGATTAGACACATCATTAAGCCCCCCACTTCCAAGTTGGGTCATGGGCTTGTGAGCCTAGTTGGAAGTAATATATAGGGCCTTCCATGCACTTGTAGGGTTTTTTGTTTTTATTCTTGAGGTTTCTTCTTTCAGAATTGTGCTAGCGAGATTTAAGAATAATTGGCAAACTTCCAAAGGTATAAATATTTTTTGCAAATCCTCACTTTTTTTATTCGAAACCTTGTGTCGTTGGTTATATCCGTAGTTTGTTGTTTGGAGTCTCGAAATTGCGTTTGATAAAGGCGTAGGATTTTAATGTCGGGTCTAAGGTTGTTGGACGAGTCTAGTGACGAACTATGTGGAGTTAATTCGGAATCCGATAAATTTGAAGTTGGGAATTCGAAAAATCTTGATAGCCGGGTTAAAAGAGGGCGAAATTTGGAGTCCGGGAGTACCAATTTTGTGAAATTCGGAGTTGTGAGCGAGAAGTTATGTGCGGAATAGTGGAATGGTTCGTTTTTCGAGGAAAAATCAAGTTATGGCGGCTGTGGCATCGAATTCCGTGACAGAAAGGCAGAGGTGACGTCAGCCCTGGGAGGCGTGACGTCGCCGAGCGTGGAGATCCGTGCAGCTGGGCGGTCGGGTGGCTGAGTCGACACGGACCGGTGGGTCAGACCGGTCGGGGTTTGCAACTCGGTCGGGTGAGTTGACTCAGGGGAGTGAGTCAACTCGGTCAGGGGAATCGGGCGGGTCATCTCGGGCGACCGGGTTAACTCGGAAGGAAGTGGGGTGTGACGTCAGCATGACGTCACACGGAGAGGGGGTAGGGTGTGCCGCGCGCGTGGGCGGTGGGTGCAAGGGGCGCGTGGGACGCGTGGGAACAGCTGCTGGGAGTTGTTCCGCGCGTGGGGGCGCGTCCGGGTCGTTTCTGGCGCGTGGGCAGCGCGTGCAGGGCAGTTCGGAGGCCGTTTTTTCCGCCGAAAACCGTGTTTCAGCTGGCAACTCCGGTGTGGGCCTGGGGTTTCGTTCCGTGGAGTTAGAATGTAGCGATCCTGAGACTTGGGCGTGGTCTCGACGGATTAATGTTTTTGGGACGAACTTTAATCGAAAAAATTCCGTGCTCCGTGGGACGAAGAGAAGTCGTGAATTCGAGGTGGACGAGAACTTGTTGACCGATGATGAGGCAGAATTAACCGATTTTTCCGGCGGTAGTGTTCCTGAGGAATACTCAAGAATATGTTCCGAATTAAATTTCGACTCTTCCTTTAGAGTCGGTCAACTTCCCGAGATTCTGGACTATCTACGTGTCGAGCATGCGATCGAGATATTGGTTCCGTGTAAGGGGGAGAGATGTTATGCCCCTCCTGATGGCTACTTTACGGTATTCCTTGCATCATTTTCGGTTGGGTTCACTTTGCCACCTGATCCGGTTCTTGTTCAAATTTGTCGAGATGTGAAGGTAAGCCTCAGTCAATTAACGCCGAACGCATTTCTTTACTTCAAAGGATTTTGTCATCGCGCTGAGTCTGAGGGTTTTCCAATATCGGCGAATTTATTTCACTCCATGTTTCTTGTGAAGCCGCTGAGGGACAAAGCTCCTAATTTTCATTTTCATCCTCGGTCGAAATGCAAGTTTTTGAAGAAAAATGATAATAAGTGGGGGAGTTGGAAGGAGTGGTTCCTATACGTGCGGAATGATTGGGAAGTTCCTTCTGTATGGGGTGAAGTGCGTCCCGTTGGGTGGAGTAATGAACACTCTAGACTCAAAATGGATTGTATCGGAATGGGGTTTTTTGATTATTTCTTCGACCCTTTGACTTTATTTTCTAAGGGTAGAGGAGTTGTGCTGTATTGATTGCTCCGTTATTTTTCTTTGTAGTTTTCTTGAAGCTAATATCTGTGTATTTTCTGTTTTCGTGTTCTGCAGGTGAGACGATGAGCTATAATGATTTCAAACGTCGTTGCATGAACAATGGTGCCTCGAAGCCTGTGTCTCGAAACACACCTCCGGCCTCAAGGCCCGTGGCAAGGGAATCGGGAAGAGGCACTGCTGAGGATCGAAGTAGTGGGAAAAAACCAGTCCATGGGGTGGGATCGTCACGTGGTCCGGAGGTGGCTGTGAAGAAGAGCGCTGGAGTCTCGGATCCGAAATCCGCCGACAAAGGTCGTCTTCCTATTGTGAGTGCGTCCCCGCTGCCGTTGAGCGAGCTCAAGTCCCCCTCCGCATCCGGGGATACTCGTGTCGCCCCTATCGCCGCGCGTGAAAAAAGGCCTCGCACCTTAGGAGTTGAGGAGTTGGTGTTACCGCCCGTTAATGCATGGAAAGGGAATTTTGTTGCTGGTGTTAATAGGACGCAAAATGGCGGTTCGGTGTTTGACGTTCTTGATAGCGCATTGGCCATGGAGAAGGTAATGGGTTTCCCGACGGAGTTTGATTCGACTCGTCTTGCCGGGAAACCTCTAGACGAGATGATCGAAGGGTTGGCGTCCTCCTTTGCTCGGGTTAGTATCGGATTTATCATGCACCTCTATATTTGATTTATTATTACTATTAATAATAATAACTCCTGCCCCTTTTATTTATTTATTATTATTATTATTTTTTTTTTTATAATTTTTTTTTTTTTTTTTTTTTAGACTATGACTTTCGTGCCCTTGATTATTGATCGCGGGAGGGGCTTGGAGGCTGAGCATGCCAAGATGCAAGCAGAGAAGTTGAACGTTAATTCGTTGTATGCGGGTGTTCAGGGTGTCAATGCCTCCCTTCGCTCAGAGATTGAAGGTTTAAAGAAGTCTCTGGATGAAGAAAAAGGCAAGCTGAGTGCCTTGGAGAAGAAATGTCAGAGCTTGGTAACGCGTGCAGATGAGGAAAAATCGGCTCGTCTGAAGGCCGAAGCTAGGATTAAGGATCTGAGCCTATCTTTGAAGAGTGAGAAGACCGACGCGCTTTCTTTCATGGAAGCTCATAAGGGGTCGAATGACGTCTTGAAGACGCCTTTGGGTTTGATGGTGGTCGACAAGTTCTTAGGGAGCGAGTCTTATATCGAGTTGCGGGATAGTTATGCTAGTGGGTTTTTTGCGGAGATCGTGCGGGATATCCGCAGTCAAGTTCGTGCTACGGGAGAGAGAGCCGAGCGTTTTGGAACTTGAGCCAGAAATTGGGGCGGAGAAAATTGGCGCCCTGGTTGAGGGTGACGAGTTTGATGAGATGCCCGAGGCTGCTGGAGCGAGAATGCTAGCGTTAACCCGACCGCCTAGTAGTGCAGTCGTTTATCAGTTTTTACTCGCTTGAGAGTAGTAGTATTTCCTTTTTGACTTATTCTTAAGACTTTAGTCTTTTCTATTTTTTTTTATTTGCACGTTTTTGCTTTATAAATGGAATTTTATTTTTGTTTTATTTCCATTTCGCAATTTTCGTGCTTTTGTTGTTGTTTTTTTTTTTTTTTACTTAGTGGGTGATCAGTCCCCTAAGTTTTTGTGTAGGGGTTCCGCATTTTTGCCTGCGGAGTCCTTGAGAATTTGATTTCTCTATCAATTTGTGCTTTGGGGAGTGAGATAACAAAGTTCGAGTTGGCCAGACCCTTGTGATCCTTGTTATCTTCCCCTTTAGCAAGAACTTTTTTTTTTTTTTTGGGAGTCGAGTGGCCATCCCTTTGATTCAAGCACTGCATAGTAATAATAAAAATATTATATAATAAAACAAAAATTAATTGTCATGACATAAAGGAACCGGTCGCAGATTAGAGTGGGCAATATGCCTCGAGCGAAAATATTTTATTTAGCTTCATGTGGCAGGCGATATGCTGCCAACTTATTACATAATTTAAAAGCGTTGCGGCGAGCGGTATGCTCCCGATTTATTCCCTAGCTTAAGCATTACAGCGAGCGATATGCTCCTGATTTATTAAAAACAAAGAAAAAATTGCTCGCCCAAAGTGCTAAGCGAAATATTTCTTCAAATTCCCTATGTTCCAAGTCCTTGGAACTTGACGGCCATCCATATGCTGAAGCCGGTAAGCTCCGGCGTTGACCACTTGAGTAACTTTGTAGGGTCCTTCCCATTTTGGATCCAACTTTCTGACAGCCTTTGAAATCCCGACTCTTCGGAGTACCAAGTCTCCTACTTTAAATGATCTTGGTTTGACTCTTTGGTTATAGGCCCGCGCCATTCGAGCTTTGTAAGCTTCCATTCGCATAGTAGCACCCTCTCTGACCTCATTCACAAGATCCAAACTTGCTCTTATCGCCAGATCATTATGTTGGATTAAGTAGTTGGATATTCGCCATGATGGTTGCCCTATTTCGGCTGGAACGACGGCTTCCATTCCATAAGAAAGATTGAAAAGTGATTCACCGGTGGAAGTTCGGGGAGTTGTACGATAAGCCCATAAGACACTAGGGAGTTCCTCGACCCATGCGCCCTTTGCTTCTCCTAATCTGGCTCTGAGGTGTTGCAAAATTGTGCGGTTTGTAACTTCAGTTTGGTCGTTAGCTTGCGGGTTTCCTACTGAAGTAAAGAATTGCTTGATTGATAGTCCTTCACACCAGTCCGCGACCTTGCTTCCGCAGAACTGAGTTCCATTATCTGATATTAGGGCTCGTGGTATCCCAAATCGGCATACCACATTCTTCCATAGGAACCGAATGACGTCGGCCTCAGCTATTTTAGCCAAGGGCTCCGCTTCCACCCACTTGGTGAAATAGTCAACTGCTACGATTAAGAATTTGCGTTGTCCACTAGCTTGCGGGAATGGCCCCACCAGATCTATCCCCCACTGTGCGAAAGGAATTGGGCTATCAATTGGTTGGAGAAGAGATCCAGGTACGTGAGTAATGTTGGCGTGTATTTGGCAAGCTCTACATTTCTTCACTAATTCTTTAGCGTCTTGACGCATAGTTGGCCAGAAGTATCCTTGACGTAACGCTTTGATGGCTAGTGCTCGCCCTCCCAAGTGGTTCCCACAAATGCCTTCATGAATTTCACGGAGAACGTATCTTGCTTCGTCCGGTCCGAGACATCTTAGGTAAGGTGCCGAGAAACCTCTCTTGTATAGCTCATCCCGGATAAGTAGGAATCGAGCGGCTTTTATTTTTAATTTCCTCGCCGCTGCTCCGTCCTGGGGCAACTCTGACGTGGAAAGATATTTTATTATCTCATCCTTCCAACACGGAGTGTTACTGGTACAAAGGATTTGTGTGCCTGTTTCTATCTCGGGTTTGGTGGAAGAGAGAAAAGTGATCTTGCGACTGTCGAGCTTTGACATGGAACTTGCTAAGCGAGCCCATTCGTCCGCCATGGCGTTTTCGGCTCTAGGTATTTGTCTGACTTCCACCTTCTCGAAACTTGCCATGAGACGTTTTACCAACTCGAGGTACTTAATTATACTTTCTTCTTTGGCTTCGTATGTTCCTAAGACTTGGTTTACTACTAGTTGGGAGTCACTGTGTGTAACCAACTACTTAGCTCCGGCTGCTTGAGCTAACTTCAATCCAGCTACAAGGGCTTCATATTCCGCTTCATTATTCGAAGCCGGAAATTCTAGCTTCAGTGCGTACTCCAAAGCATCGCCTTCGGGACTCGTGATCCAAATTCCTGCTCCACTACCCCCCGTGGTAGAGGAACCGTCTACATAAACTGTCCACGTCGGTGTAGAACACGTAGATTCGTTAAAAGTCATTTCGACGAGAAAATCAGCAAGGACTTGTGCTTTGATTGTCGGGCGTGACCGGAACTCTACCCCATACTCACTTAGCTCGATCGCCCATTTGGCCATCCTCTCCGATGTTTCAGGACTTTGGAAGATTTGTTTAAGGGGGAAATTTGTCAACACCACCACCTGGTGTGATTGGAAATAGGGCCGCAATTTTCGTGCTGCCGTGATTAATGCTAAGGCCAGTCGCTCTATATTTGAATATCTCTGCTCGGCTCCCCGTAGGGCGCGACTGACGTAGTAGATGGGTTGATGCCCTCTTTCACCTTCGAGTACCAAGACCGCGCTGATCGCCTCTGACGTAGTTGCTAAGTACAATAAAAGTTCATCTCCTTCCCTTGGTTTGGTCAGGAGGGGAGGTGACGCTAGGTATCGCTTTAGTTCCTCGAATGCTTTTTGGCACTCTTCTGTCCACTTGAATTTATTCCCCTCTCGCAGCACTCTGAAGAAAGGAAGTCCTTTGTCTGCTGAACGGGAAATAAATCGATTCAATGCCGCCAAACAACCGTTTAATTGTTGGACATTTTTTATGGATTTAGGTGGGGCCATGTTGATCAGGGCGTCAATCTTGGCCGGGTTTGCTTCGATTCCGCGCTGCGAGATCATATAGCCTAAGAATTTGCCGCCCTTCACTCCGAAGGAGCATTTCGAAGGATTTAGTTTCGTTTCGTTTTGTATTCTTCGAGGTCCTTCAAGTGGTTTTCGGCCTTAACGCTTTTAACTAACATATCATCGATATACACCTCCATGTTACGCCCAATTAGATCAGCAAACATGGTATTCACCAATCGTTGATAGGTTGCTCCCGCGTTTTTGAGGCCGAATGGAATTACCTTGTAGCAATAAATGCCTTGGTCGGTAATGAAGCTCGCTTTCTCTTGGTCCTCAGGGGCCAGTTGGATCTGGTTGTACCCTTGGTATGCGCGTCTAGAAAGCTTAACAACTCACATCCTGAGGTAGAATCCACCAGCTGATCGATCCTTGGGAGAGGGAAACGATCTTTAGGACAAGCTTTGTTTAGGTTAGTGAAATCCACGCATAAGCGCCATTTTCCCCCCGATTTCGCCACAAGGACAACGTTTGACAACCATTCGGGATATTGGACCGGGCGTATTTGACCAGCTGCAAGGAGTTTATCGACCTCCACTTTGATGTGTTTATTACGTTCTGGTCCAAAAGTCCTTTTCTTTTGTTTTACCGGCTTGAGTTTAGGGTCAACGTCAAGCCGATGAACAATTTTAGATGGAGGAATTCCTTCGAGATCTTCCGCTCTCCATGCAAAAACATCAGCGTTTCTCCGAAGGAACTCTACGAGCCTTGCTTCTGCTTCGGGCTCAAGGTTGGTTCCTACTCGGAGTAGTTTATCTTGATCGCCCGGGATCAATTCTACACTTTTCAGTTCTTCTACTGCTGCGAGTCTTGTGCCGTCGGCATCTTGATTGGTCAAGGGAGTGATGAAGTCGTCTTTGACAGCCATCACCCATTTTCTCTTTAGATAATTGGGAGTATCGTCCCCCCCTCCCACTAGCTTTGTGTTCCGAAGTTGAGGTGCCTTCAAAGTGTTCGCATAGCATTCTCGAGCTATGCGTTGATCGCCTACGGCTTCTCCAACTCCGCTAGCCGTAGGAAACTTCAACTTCATATGATATGTTGACGGGATTGCTCTGAAAAGGTTCATACTTGGCCGCCCCAAAATGACGTTATACGTTGACGGTGCCTTGACGACTAAGAAGTTGACCGTGTTTGTCGCTCGACACGAGAATGAGCCCAAAGACAAGACTAAGGAAATTTCTCCCACAGCTTCGACGGCATGTCCTGTAAAACCTACTAGGGGTGTTTTCACAGGTGCGAGTTTCGCATTGGCAATCCCTAGTTTTTCGAAGGCGTCGTAATATATAATATCAGCCGAGCTACCACCGTCCACCAAAATCTTCTTCACTAAATAATTAGAAATTGATGCAGAAATGACTAAAGCGTCGTTGTGTTCACCACGTGGTCCTTTGAAATCGTCGTCGCTAAATGTAACCTCTGAGTTTGGGTGGTGAACGTGGTAAATATGCTCCACTGGACGTTCTGTCGTAGAATACGAGTCTCTTGCTGCCCGCATTGATGCTCGTCGTGCGCTAGGAGTGTCACCGCTTGAGGGTCCTCCGGAAATAACTGCAATTATTCCTTGAGTCGGAAGATTGTCATCCTCCCGATCTTTCCTAGGGTTGGGACGTTCTCCTTTCTGCTGGAAGCGGGGTTTATTTTGGAATTTTTGGTGTCGTGGCGCATCCACGAATTCTCCAAGGTGCCCTTTTTTAATTAGTCTCTCGATTTCTTGCTTTAGTTGAAAGCATTCGTCGGTAGTGTGTCCCCGATCTCGATGGTACTCGCAGTATTTTTCTCATTTTTGCCTTTTCGGATTTTCTTTCATCTGTCTCGGGGGCTGGACTAAACCTTTCTGCTCCGCTACCATCCAAACTTCCATGAGTTTCGCTTTTAGGGGAGTAAACTTTGGGTAGGTAGGGGCGTGGATCGAACGTCCTTCTTCCTTCTTTTTTGCCTCATGGCGCTCTTCTTCGCGCTTCCTTTTGACGGGAAGTCCCATCTCTACGGCCTCTTCTATCCGGATAAACTTCTCCGCTCGATTCAGAAGCTCCTCCAGAGTTTGCGGGGGTCGTCCTGCTATGGATTCTTGGAAGCGAACGTGCCTCAAGTTATGTTGCAGTATATCGGCTAGTAGGTCGTGGTTAACATTGGGCACCTCGTGCACAGCTTTGACGAACCGTTGTACATAATCTCTCAACGGTTCTACTTCGCGTTGTTTGACTTTGAAGAGGTATGACCCGGTTTTGGCGTATCGCTTGTTGATGGAATACTGGCTAAGGAAACGTTCCGATAATTGGCCCAGGCCATCCAATGATCCTCCAGGCAGACCGTTGAACCAAGTTTGTGCTTGATCAGTTAAGGTAGTTTGGAAAATTTTGCAGTAAGCGGCATCACTGAGGCCGTAAAGGTCGATCTTAGCGAAGAAATTGTTAAGGTGAGTTTGAGGATCTCCGGTTCCATCGAACTGGGGCAGATTGGGGATCCCAAATTCGAGCGGTAAAACTTCCTCCATAATGGCCGGAATAAAGGGGCTTATTCGGGCGGGGAGTGTTCTTAATCGAGCGGCTGATCTTGAAATTTCTCGTCGTGGGCTTCTTGAATTACGTTTGTTACCATTTTCGCGGTGCCTTCTCGTTTCTTCAGTCTGAGAGTACCTACTCCCATGTTCGTCTTGTGGGGAGTTGCCTCGGCGAAAGGATCGTCCGCTACGTCTATCGTCTCGAGGCTCATGGCGTGTAACACTCGGCCGTGAGGATCCACTTCTTTCTCTGCGGCCTCGCGCAGCTCTCTCCCTTGAGGGAGCCTGTTGCCTTAGGGGTCGTGGTGATCGACCATGCGTTTCTCTTCGAGGAGCCTGGTCCGAGGCCGAGCTATGCTGAAGCGACCGGGGCTGGGCATACCTTCGGGGAGCCCGTTCTGAAGAAAAGCTTCGGTCGATAAGCGACACCCTTTCCTCAGAGTCGTGGAGTTCTACGATGGGCGGGGTTTCATGGACGTGAGCGGGCTCCGTGGGGTCGCTCTCTGAAAGAATCGGCTCCACGAAATCACTATAGCCTTGGGCGCTAATTTACTGAGCTACTGCGTCCGCCGCCGCCCAAGCCGCTGCCTTGGCCGCGGTCTCGTCCATCATCGCTTGCAACTCCTCCGTCGTCATTTGGATGATCGGCGCTGAAGGTCCCGCCGTGTTGGTTGCTCCCGCCGTCCTCTTTCTTCGAGGCGGATCCGGGATCCCACCGCCGGCTCCTTGCTGAGGCGGATTAAGGCTACCTTGACCACCTCCTCCAGTGTCACGTGATCGAGTTTGCATTCCCACAGACGGCGCCAAAATGATGCTGCTCAAATGCTATTTGGACAACCCAAAAGTCCTTGAGCCCACAAAGATAGAGAATGCCGTGAGTCACTGCCACGTGTCCGAGGTAGTCGAATGGACTGCTCCGTTCATTAACCTACAAAACAATTGAAACACTAGATGACACGCCGTGTTTGGCCCGGCGATTATCCTCCGACGCTCAAGTCAGAAGATGTATTAATATAAGCAAATAATAGTAATTAATTGCCAAATTAGAGTGTACCTTCCTATGTGAAATGACACATACATTTATAGGTAGATGAGTAGGTAGGACTTTTGTAAAAATCCGATGTGGGGCAATGTGTTGTCATTTTTAAAGGCAAAAAATAATCTAATTGAGTTTTCACACACAATTAGATTAATTAGGATAATTTGGGCCTAATTTTAATTAGGTTTATGGGCCTAATTATGATTAGACACATCACCTATAAAGAATTAACCGTCCCACTACAGATTTTTTATTCGATTTTTGCCCTTCAAGATATACTAAAATTCACTTTGGTAATTAATATCTATCACGGAGTGAAAGTGATAAGATTAAAATTGATTAAAAAAAAAAAAAAAGATAAACTACAACCATCCCAAATATATGGTCAAATTACGAAAAACACTCATGTTTGGGTAATTACTTACAACCACCCCTCAATTATAAATCTTCTTACACCTTCACCTTTGCGGTTTCAAATTTAGTGGGAATGTTATCACTTTTGTACCCATTTTATCACATTCGAACTCCACATTTTGAATCAAGATGATCATAATATGTGTTTTTTGGCTTGTATATATCAGATTGTGGTGCATCAGAAACTGTATTTTTACACAAAACGAGTACAAACTAGAGCACATTCCACGAAATCTAGATGATTATGTTGAATTTGACACCGTGAGGGTGGAGGTGTAAGAAAAAATCATAGTTGGGGGAAGATGTAATTATCCAAACAAGATGGGTTTTTTCGTAATTTACCCTTAAAAACAAAATAAAACAATAATAAATTAATAATACAAAGAATAAATGCTGGGTTTGCTATCCGTCTTCTCTCATTATTCATGTGATAGTGGTAAAAGCTCAAAAGAGCCAAAAAAAAAGAAGGAACCTTTTCTCTCTCTCTCTCTCTCTCTCTCTCTCTCTAGAAATGCTGAAGAGACAAGAGAGTTCACTCTCATCGTCTCGCCGTCAGGCGGCCGCTGCCGCCGCCGCGACACCACCGCCGGAAACTCACCATGCAAAAGCCATCGGTTGCATGTCCGGCCTCATTCAACTCTTCTCCAAATATCAAAATCCCAACAAACGCCTCACATTTGGTTAGAAAATTTCAATCACTGATCTCTTCCATTATACATACACCTATACATACATATATATAATTATATATTTTCCCAATAATTAACAGCATTTTTCCGTTTCCCGCAATTTCAGGTAGAAAGCATGAAAAGCGGAAGCCTACGTCACCAACCAAAACCAAAGAATCACTTCCGGCCAAAAATCCTCCATTCTCACCCAAACAAGACAGATCTAAAAAGCAAAATTCCGATGTAAAAGTGCCGAGGAGCCCCACCCTTCCGCCGGAGATCCGGCGATCGGACGCCGCGAAATCGCCGCACAATCCGAGGACTCCGTCGTCCTCGCTGGTGGCGAGGCTGATGGGTCTGGAGGATATCGGCGGCTGCGCCGCCGTGAAACGGGCGGCGCCCGAGGAAGACCGCACCGCCGCCGAGAAAAGGCAGCGCCTGCTGGAAGCTCTGGAGAAATGCAACGAGGATTTGGAGGCGCTGAAGAGGATCATCAAGGCGGTGCAGACCTCCGACGTGCGCCTACAGCCGCCGCCGCCGCATCGGAGTGTAATACTGCATTCCAGCGGCGGAGATAATGAGGGTTCAATGTTGTTGGTGAAACCGTACATAGAGAAGTGTACGGACGCGGGTGATGAGAAACGGAATATTCCGGTGGAGGAGGAGTGTCTGTTAACTCGTTCACCCCTCAGCGGCTTTTCCGGCGCCGGCGCCGTACAGAATACTAATACTGCAGGTCAGTCTCTTTATTTGAAGGCGTGCACAAATTCCATTATAGCATAATTACCAATTTACCATGATCATATTAAATAATCATATAACATAATTAAAATAGTTATCTTCTGTTAAAAAAAAATGTCACGCCCTCTGGTACATTAATGATTAACATGTACCATGGATCATTTTTGTTTAGATGAAGTATATTATTTTATATCTTACTCATTAAATTATTAATTAGATAAGAGTTGTGTAACACGGACACGGAAACGGTGAAATGCGGAAATTGGAAAATGATATATCCTAAGGGATACGGGAGTTGGGGGAATATGTAAATATTAAAAGTATAGGGGTATATTTATAAATATGCTATATGAACATATATAAGTTATATATATATATATATATATATATATACAATTTTTTTTACATATTTTCATGTAAAAATATTCAAAATAAATTTTACTACCAACTATCAATTTGAAATTAATTGATCATTAAATTATTTAAATAATCAGGGAATCAACAAAAATATTTGAAAATGTACTATTCAAACGTATTTCTAACTTTTTTAAAATTGCAAAATACCCCATAAGGTGTCCGATATGTGTCTGACACGAAACGTGTCCGAAACGTGAAAACGTTAAGAAAGTTGAAGTTTTCGTACCGCATAATTGTTAAAATAAAATTAGTATAATTCTATAAATCCAAGTGTTTAATCATAATTAATAGTTTAATATTACAATACTAGTCAGAGGAGATGAAAAAAAGTGAAAAGTGAAACAGAATTGAGTGCATATAAATATGTGGGCTGTAGCTACAACAGTGAAGAAGATCTATCATTGTTTACCAGAGCTTTAATTTTGCTTTAGAATGACACTCCACTTTCTTTGGTTGGTTCTTTATTTATTTTTGGGTCCACAAATCTCCACTTTTATCTATTCTTGCCCCTTTAATTTTTTGTGTTTTCGATTGAGTTATCTCTCTAACGGTTACTTATTAGTTATAGTAATTAACCCATGTTCTTAATCATCATTACTCATTAGTATGTACCCATTAGCCAGGGCGGTTCTGAGGGGAGGCGAAGTAGGCGGTCGCCTTGGGCCCCCGAATTTTTACGAAAATTTGGCGCCCCCAAATTATTTTATTTACACTTTATATATTAGTACTTATACTTAAAAAAAATATTATATATAATACTTTGGAATATCAGTTCTAAAATAAATTTAAGCTAAATAATTAATAGATATTTTTGCAATTTTCTTAACTTTGGGGCCCCTAAATATTAAATTTATAATGTCTTAATTACTTATTTTTATTCTAAAATAAAAATCAATATTCATTAGTGTATTCAAGTTTATAAATATTTATGAAGTCTATTTGCTATAAAGATTATACGAGGGAGGAAGTGAACCAACAAATCATATTGTTAATTTTGAATTTTTTTTCCACATTTTTAGCTACTTTATATTCATACATTTCAAAAAATATTTTGGGGGCACCGCCCCCGAACCCCCATAATAAAACAATATGGTTTATTAAATAGGGCCCCTCTTTTCAATTGTTCTTTAAAAACTCGCCTAGGGCCCCCGAATTCTCAGGAACGGGCCTGCCATTAGCATAACTTAAATGTTACTAATACAGTCGTGACTTCGTACGTGTGATTTTGACCATTTTTTGGTCTGATTTTGAAAAAGAAAAAAAATTAAAATATTGAAGTTGTAGTTCTTTGAGTTAGATTTTAATCGAAATTAAATTAGTTAGATTGGATGTAGTGTGACAATTATGCATGAATAAGTTACATTTTGAATATTAGATAACTCAAAACATTGAATTAGTGGTGGGGATGATCAGACATCCAATCTCGGTGATTTTAGTTGCATATGTTAGAAAGATATCTAAAGAACTACAATTCCGTATTTTGAGTTTTTCTAAAGTCAACCTGCAAAGTATTTTGTAGTCAAAACCATATTTAAAGTCGAAACAGTATTATTAAGACCGAAAAGAAAAACATAATTTATGAACCACGCTTTTATATATGCAGGAGCGACGAAAATACACGCAACGACACAACAACGCAAGCCCACGTCAGCGAAGAAGCCAGGCGAAGACGACGAACCAACAGCCGCCAAACTACTCAACACCGATTCAACGCTCCAGATGAGGCGGCGGGCAGCGTCCGCCGCCGTAGCGCCATCGTGGTGCAGTAGGGCGATGGTCCATAGTGTAGAAGAAGTCTGCGTCGACATCGCTTGGGGCGAAAAGAGGGAGGTTGGGAGAATAGGGCTTGTTTTGCAGGATCATTTATGCAGAGAATTGATTGAAGATCTTGTTAAGGAGATGAATTCTAATTGGCCAATTCGTCCTTTGCCCCTTGAAGCATGCAAGAGGAAGCTTTGTTTCTAATGTATTTGTTTGTTAGTACTAATTAGTACAATTTGCCATTTGATCAAGATACATGTAGTGTGTGTGTGTGTGTGTTTCTTGATCTTTTTAATTTGGTATTTATACTACTTTCAATAAAATGATCAAATTATGTTCCATAGAAGAAAATATTACAATACGAAATAATATTAGGGGAAATGAGTGATAACCCTCTACTTTTGAAAATATATATGAGGAGACCCAATGAGTTTTTTTGTCCTAGTCAAAAACCCAAATTTTGATCTTAATTTGTCAGACCCCCCTGGACCAAAGGATATGACTGTTTTACCCTTATTGGGCAGTTTTTGGGAATTAAGACACGATGAAAGTCACGATCTCTCATTTGATTTTCTCTTCCACACATTAAACCCTAAGTTTCTCTCCACCCACAGCCCTTCGCCTCGAAGCGCCGCTCCTCACATCCCTAGTGTCGCTCCACCATCTTATCTCAATCCGTCCCCTTCAAACCCGTCGCAGCAAGATCTGAAGCCAAAGTTCAAGCAGGGGAACGACAATTGTATTGCAGTCTGCTCTTGCGAGTGGATTCTCGATCCGGTGATCGGCTGAGAACGACAACTGCGATACTCGTGCCAGATCTGGCGGCGCGTGCGGGTACAATCAGGATGCGCGTCGTTTGATTGCAGTTTGCTCTTGTGAGTGGATTCTCGATCCGGTGGTCGGCTGAGAACGTCAATTGCGATGTATGTGCCAGATCCGACGACGTGTGGGGGTACAGTCAGGATGCGGTGTCGTTTGGTTTCTATTGCAGTGACGAGCGTCGTGATAGCAGTTGCATCGATGATACCCCACCCGGTGGAGGAAACAGTACGTGTATCTGATTCTTCATTTTTTACAATATTATTTATATTTCTATTTAATTAATAAAAATAGTTGCTACGGTGTGAATTATCTCTCCACTCATTTTTACAATAAACTCCACCATAATTAATATTCTTTTAATCACAGGTTTATCTAATGTCAATCTCTGTAATAAATGGAATCATTATTCACACACACACAAACTTGTTTATCCTTTTAAGATATATTCAGATGAAAATACCTAAATTGTAGTTTAATTGCTTGCTTGTTAAACCTATATTAACATGACTACATGTGTAAGTTATGATGTGCCTGATTTTGTTGGTTTATTTGAGGACGAGAGCTACCTTGTTGAGAGGACAGGTTGTACGTTTACAAAATTGTTGTAGAAAGAAGGAATGATATGCCTGATTTTGTTTGGAATCTGAATGAAGATTCAATTATAGATAATTGTAGTCATATATAGTCACATATAGTAATATGTAATAACATATAGTAATATGTAGTAACATAGGCGTGTGATTGTGTATTTCGATTTATATTTGTTGGTTATGAGTTGATTTATAATGTAAATAATTAAATTGGACTTGATTTTTCGTCACAAGTTTTGGTTTTTGAACAACTTCTATGCACTAAGTTTTTGCCGGTAGAAGATGGTGCATTTTCCATTTTTCTGTTCGTTTTCTCTAAATCGTATTTTCCATATATAGTCACATATAGTCATGTACGTGTAGCCGTCTATAGTCACATGTAGTAACAAGAATGAACATAACTACATGTGACTATAGTTGACTACATATAGTCATATATAGTCATATGTAGTAACATGAAGACATAACTACATGTGACTATAGTTGACCAAAGTAAATTTATCAATAAAGTGTTTTTCATTGTTTTTTTGTATTTTTCATGTAATGTAATTCGAATTTTGCAGGTGTTTTTTGAGTTCAACAAAGTAAATTTTGTACATCCATCATCGAATTTTGCAGTTATTTTTTGAGTTTTGGTTTTAATTTTTTTTCTTTTTTTGTGTGAAGCTGTGAGTTTAATTTTAGGAGTCGACTTGTACATAAAACGCGATTGTTGTGGCAAGAAATATATAAAAAAAAAAAAAAAAAACTCGAAACTTGTTCCTGGTGGTGGTGCGACAAAACTGACTGTTCACCCATTGAAGGCATAGAAAAGGTAATGAATTTTAATGTGCTTCTTAATATATTGAATCACTGTTTATTGGTCCTCAAATGTTTTGTTTACGTTTTTATACTTGGGAGTATATGTAGATTCGTGATGAGAATATTTTGTTGGTAATATGATATTGATATTTTATTTATCGAGAATGAAATAGGTGACTACTTTACGTGTGTTTCAACTATTATTTTATCTATGTTCCACTTCAACTTGCTTTGATCTTTGACCTTTGGTTATACGGAGAATAATGATTAGCATACTCTGTTTGTAATTTGATTTTGATAATATAAGCTGTTCCGTATCGCCTGGAGAACAAAGTCAGGTACTTTAAGGGACAAATAAAGTCACATACATGTATATAGTCACATGTGGTCATATACATGTAGTCATATATAGTCATGTGTAGTAACATACAATAATATATGGTGTAGTCACATATAGTAATATATAGTCACGTGTAGTAACATACAGTAATATATGGTGTAGTCACATGTAGTAATATATAGTTATATATAAACTATGTAGTCATGTAGTCATGTAGGAGTTATGTGGGGAGTATCTATGTATAGCAGTAGGTGATAGTGCGTGTGTGCACATTTAAATTTGAAGCAAAATTCGTTGTTTGTTTAACTCGTTTTCTTTTTCACAGGTCTTGGTGTTTGAACTACTATGTAGTAAGTTTTTTCACAGGTTTTGGTGTTTGAACTACTATGTAGTAAGTTTTTGCGGAGTGGATTGTGTTCGTTGTTCAAAACAAGCGGTTCTCGTGTTGACAAGTGCGATTTGAGTCAAATTTGGTCGTATAGATAACTGTAGTCATGTATAGTTCCATGTAGTTATATATATTTATATACAAGCTATGTGGTTTTTTTTAATGTATAGTGATCTTGATAATTGTATTTTTTTTTTCACTTTTTTGTTAGACATTAAATTATTTATAATATCAAGAATAAAATTTTGAATTTTTTTATTGGTATAGATGATTTTTTTATATATAATCAATGGTTTTATAATCGATCGACCATAACTTTGGGGTAAAAAAAAGTACATGGCTACATATGACTATACATGACTGTGGTATACTATAGTCATGTGTAGTCAATTTCAGTACAGTAAATTAAAAATTAAAAAATTAAAAATTAAAAAAAAATTAAAAAAATTAAAAAAATTAAAAAAAATAATATAAAAATTAAAAAAACAAAATGAAAAAAATTAAAAATTAAAAATTAAAAATAACTAAAAAATAAAAAATAAAAAAATAAAAAAACTACAAAAATATGGTACGTATAAAAAATAATAATAAAATAAAAATTTATATTTTTTTATTAAAAATCTGAAAAAATGATAAATGCAGGTCTAAAAGTGTGGAGTGCAGTTAGTTATAATGCTGAATGCAGTTGGAAAAGCTGAATGCAGTTGGTTAAAATTTACAAATAAGGGCACAATAGTACTTTTGCCTCTCCAGGGGTGTATCTCAGAGAAAGAATTTTAGGGGTGGACTTATCCCTATATATTTTCCATTCTAGGGGTGTATATCAAATGGCCCCATAATATTAATATATTGTCACAATTACATTGAGGGTAAAATTGGTATAGAAATTTGAAAAAAAATTGTAATTCAATCATAAGGGTGTTTTGGTAATTTCTCATGAATAATTTTCCAGTTAAGTATAAAACACCAAGAAATACTACGACGTTTTAAAATGAATTTGTGGGGCTATCTTGAGCCCATATGAAAAACCCTTCAATTAAATAGAAAATATAGCCGATAAAAATTATGGGCCAATTTTATAGTTAGTGTTTATTATATGCAACAAAGCCCAACCCAAGAAAAATAGTCACTATTGGAAGACAAGCCCACGAGATAGGTCCGACCCATCCCGAACCAAAGGAATATTGACCCGATCGGAGTAAATTAGTCTTTTCTTTTTTCTGAAATCAACGGTCGAGATCATTGGGAAAATGAAATTGAAAATCGAATCAGAAATCGGCCCCGAACTGTCAGGACTCGGGCGGTCACAACCCAACCCCCATTCGGGCCGGTTACGGGTCGTGGTTTTTTGACCCGGAGGTTCGAACCGGTGTGCATGACTATATTGAACTAATTTTTTTTTCCTTTACCCAAGGCATAATACAAAAAAAAAATTATATTATGTTAATATATTCTAATTCTACCACAGCCAAATAAAATTAAAAATGGAATACTATTCCCTTAATCACTAATAATTAGTTTAACATATAAAAGCCACCATTTGTGACTTAAGTCAAAATAGTTAATCTTAGTGGAGCATTAATTAAGTAAAAGATGGGCAAATGAGAACATTGGAATGAGGAACTTTTTCTCCTCCAATATTAGGGAAAAGTAAGTGGGAAATTGACTTGGGAAAAAAAAAGAAATGAGTTTGGTCTTCCTAAACCAACATCCATCTAATCCACCACCATAACTACTCTTAATCTTAATGATTAGAAATATTTAAATATGTTGCGTGAAAACTATTTGTGACTATATAGGTATATTGGGTAAATCTACACTTTTATATAATAGTTTGCAAATCATACAAGATAAGTAAACCATACTATACTCGATAAATCTACACCTGCGTATAATAATTTGCAAATCATAAGAGAAAGACATAAACAACACCAGGTTAACTAACACAAGCTCAATCTAGCGACCGTTCCCAATGGGATTTGAGCTTGAATCAATTGACACAAGTTTTCGCACTCGAATCAATTGACACAAAATCACTTGCTTCGACCACTGAATCATCTCTTGCCGAACTTCTTCGAATAATTTTGTTCTCATGCTACATAGTTGTTTTTTCATGTATTGGTCCAATTTATTTGTAGAAATCTTTAGTAAATTTTTATTTGATTTACTTTTCATATAGAAAACATTTAGATTTAAAAAAAAAATAACAATAGCATAAATAAAAGAAAGTGAAAATGCAATGTTTTGTTTATCTTCCATTCCCAAAACCCCTCTTCTCTCTCTCTCTCTCTCTCTCTCTCTCTCTCTCTCATCAATCAATCAGTCAAACCAGTCAATAACTCTGGTCTCTGCAACGCAATTCATCAATCTGAAACCGAAAAATCAAACATCCGAAGAGGGTTTGTTCAATTCGAGGTGGGAGCTATGGCGGGGAGAGATTTACTGTTATTTCTTGCCCTAACTATTGTGTCTTCATCGCTACTCGTGCAAAAAGCCCTTGGGAATTCGGAGGGCGACGCGCTCTACGCGCTTCGCCGGAGCTTGTCCGACCCGGACAACGTTCTCCAGAGCTGGGATCCGAACCTCGTGAACCCTTGCACCTGGTTCCATATCACCTGCAACCAAGACAACCACGTCACTCGCGTGTATGTACTGTTTTCTGAAAGATGCTTTTTTTTTTTTTTAAATTATTAATTATTGTGCATAAATTTTGTTTCGAGTTCGTATTTGATGGTGGTTTAAAAAAAAATCGATCTTCAGTAGCTAATTTCGTGATTATATTTCTGTATTCGTTCCAAAATCTGGTTGGGTATATCCAAATTTATGACGATTGTGGATGTAAAAAAAAAGTCATTAAATTGCATTCTTAGACCTCGTTTGGTTGGGGAGATTAGCTATGTTTAACTAAATAATTGGATTTTGTTTGATATTTGGTATCCCTGATAACTTACCCGGGTCGACCCCCAAATATTATGTTATCATGATTTTTATGGAGAGCTTTTTGTTGGACGTCCCGGAGTTCGATAGTTGGGTTTTCATTAGATTATTTGATTTTATCTTTGACTAATCTTATCTTGGCAACCAAACGAGGCCTTAAAAGTATTTAGACTTTGGAACAGATTCAAAATCAAGTATTGTTCGTATTTGTGAAATATTTACTACTATAAATTATCCAAACAAATACTTTGGATTTATCGTAGTATGGATTTTGATAATCCCATATGAAAGTAGAGAATTGCTTTACTTATTGCAGTATATATCCATGTTTTCAGCTTCCCTATTTCTTATTGTATTTGAATCGTTCTTTCATATGCTTCGCAATGATTGTGTAACCGAATCTTACGAGCATCGTAATTCTTCGATAGGGACCTTGGAAACTCAAATTTGTCCGGTCATCTAGTGCCCGAGCTTGGGAAACTTGAAAATCTCCAATATCTGTAAGTACTAAGTAGCCTTTGCGTTTCAACTTTATTTATTTCGTGCAGCAACGACGATATTTTTTACCTTCTTTATTCGAAATCGCATTTATGAAAATATCCCCTGCTTTCCTTTCTTGGCAAGTAAATATCGTCGTTGTTATTCATCGTGCAGGGAACTTTACAAAAATAACATTCAAGGGACAATTCCTAAAGAGCTTAGTCAGTTGAAAAGCTTAATAAGTTTGGATCTGTACAACAATAATATGACCGGAACAATTCCTTCGTCCCTCGGAAAATTGAAATCTCTTGTTTTTCTGTAAGTTAGTACTTATTGCTCTTATTAATGTGATTCATTGCTTCGTACACTTTTATAGCTCTGATAAATCGATTTTTCAATGAGAAGCTGAAATTTTTGCTTCGTTTATCCATTTCGTATGCTCCCTTTAATGCATCTGAAGAGTCTTTCTTAATTTGTGATAAGGCGATAACCCGTTGTTTATTTTACAGACGTCTTAATGATAATCAGCTAAATGGACCGATCCCAAGAGCATTGACTAGTATATCTAGCTTGAAAGTTGTGTAAGTGCTTTTGCTTTGACATAACTTATATCCCGGTATATAATGAATTATGTGATGCGAGAAGATAAACTAATTATTCTCATTTACTTTTTTGTATGTTGTAGAGATGTCTCGAATAACAATTTGTGCGGTACAATACCTACTACCGGTCCATTCGAGCACATCCCCTTAAACAAGTAAGATTCTTATCCAACTCGTTTTTTTTTTCTTGATTTCTTTCCACCGTCGATTTTATCTCACATGGTTTGGTCACGTATCGGTTGTATTTGCAGCTTTGAGAACAACCCTCGATTGGAAGGTCCGGAGCTGCAGGGACTTGCAAGTTACGATACTAACTGCTCTTAAAGAACCGTGTGGCACTTTGAAGAAACTTTGCAATAACTTTTCGTTTGTTCAAATGTGGGTTTTCCTTATTAAATATGTTAATTTGGTGTTGTGTTGCGTAGCGTAAGATGCCTATTCTTGTAAAACTCGTTATGGTTTTCGAGACGGTGACGAATATCTGTTATTGAAACTATGTAATATATTGTATCTAATTATGCCGGTTCTTGTGGCTTATTCTACCATGGCTTTGATATAGCAAGTAGTTGTGACATTATCAGAAGAACAAGGTTTATTACAAGTGAATTTTCAATTTAGCACCATGAAATCATAGGCCATATTACGGCCACGCCCAGGGAGTTTTTCGTAGTTTTGGCTTACCTTAGGGGGTGGGAGTTTTTCGTAGTTTTGGCTTACCTTAGGGGGTTGCCGTAATTCGCCGGAAATCATCATAATACAACACAAGAATTTGGAAAAAAGAAAACCTAATCACACCAATTGTCATGTATATTAAAAAAAAAAAAAATAAAGAACATCATAAAATGTATAAAACTGACAACAGAACAAACTGTTTCCCCTCTGATGAAAGGAACTAATCAACAATCTTAAAAGATGTCTGCACAAAATTTTACAGGAAAACCTCAATACAACACAAGGTAGCTCAAAACTGCTCTCACAATAAATACTAAAAAAACTCCGAAACCTCATCAACAAACCTCAAAAAATCGACTCAATAACTCGTTCTTCAACAAACGAACCACATTTCTGGATAAATTACGAAAAAAATAAAAAATAAACAGATAAAACCCCTCTTGCTATCGAGGAGAACGCAAAATTGTCCAAGCCTTGCATTCTCATTCCTTATCGGAATCGCTCGAACTCGATTCGGAGCTAGAGCTTGAACTCGAGCTCGAGCTTTTAGAAGCTTTACCTTTTTTTCCTTTATCGGATGAAGCTTGATTAGGTGCTTCGATTTCTTTGTCTGTCCCTTTTTCATCTGTTTTCACTTGTACCGAAGCATCTTCTGAAATTGGCTCCAGTTTTTCCGGTGCTTCTGCGTCTAATACTTGCTTTGGAGGAAAATTAGTATCCTCCGAAGGAATGGGTCCCACAACCACATGTGTCGTGTGATGAACTTCGCCTGTACTGCTTTCGTTTGGTTGCTTATAATCCATCGTAGCAACTTCTTCGGCTTGTCTGAATTCAAGAATCGATTTCTCATGAGTGGGGCCCACTACACTCGATTTTGTATTCGGCGCCAGTCCATCATCAGATTCCTCAATTACGGTTTCCCGAACTACGAGCTCGGCTCGGGGCGGCTCCAAAAGAACAGTCTTGTCGCTGGTGTCACCAACTTGACCTCGATGGATGACATCATCACCCACCACAACTACAGTTTCTGCTGATGTCACCAACTCAGCTTTCTCGGAGACAGAATCAATGTCCTCTGTGGATCCCACTTTCAGTTCAGGTACCTCGGAAATTTTATCTTTTTCGTAACTGTGATTTACAACAGTAGGAGTAATAAGTTGGGCTTCGTTTTCTTCAACTTGACCTCGATAGATGACATCATCACCCACCAAGGCTGCAGCTTCCGCTGATGACATCGCTTCATTTTTGTCGGAAACAGAATCAACGGCTTCCGTGGACCCCACTTTCAGTTCAGATACCTCGGAAATTTTATCTTCTTCAGAACTGTGATTTACAACAGCGGGAGTAATAAGCTGGGCTTCGTTTTCTTCAACTTGACCTCGATAAATGACACCATCACCCACCACGGATGCAGCTTCCGCTGATGTCATTGCTTCATTTTTCTCGGAAACAGAATCAACGGCTTCTGCGGACCCCACTTTCAGTTCAGGTACCTCGGAAATTTTTTCTTCTTCATAACTGTGATTTACAACAGTGGGAGTAATAAGACGGACTTTGCATTCTACGACTTGACCTCGATGGATGACATCATCACCCACGGCCACTGCAGCTTCCGCTGATGTCACCAACTCAGCTTTCTCCGAAACAGAATCAACGTCCTCTGTGGACCCCACTTCCGGTTCAGGTACATAAGTGCGAGGTATAATAAGCTGGACTTTGTTTTCTTCCTCGGATAGTGTCTTGTCTTCAGAAGAATATTCTCGATCGGGGGAATATTCTCGCTCGAGTTCCCTCTCGTTCAACTCCTTTCTCGACACATCAATAAGTTCCGCTCTTGTTTCAGATATTTGTGGCTCTGAAATATAATCTGTTTCTTCTTCCTTATTCTCCCTCGAGTTAACTGAGTTTGCCTCAACAGCTCTAATAATACTAAAGTCGCCGACATTATCTAATTCAGACAAGAGTTCTTCTTCGTCGATTTCTTCAAACTCAACCGCCTCTTCAACTGTTGTCTGAACATCAACAACATGAGAACTAGTTGTTATCTCGGTACTAGCATTGGTTTCGATGGATCGAGAGTTAACTTTTAATGAGGTGTCACTATCGAGCTCGTTGACCGAGTCAGGAATGTTCGATTTCGGTGACTCGGCTTTGTTACTTGATTCCTGCATCGAGACAAAAGAGGGATATCATGATTCAAGAAACAAGGTTTTAAGACAGGCTCAAATATTCGGCATTAGAGTTTCTTAACTAAATTACAATCTTTATTAGATTCCAAGTTGCACAAAGTTATCACCGGCATCAAAACGGAACTCAACTTACGGCAAAGTTTATATTCACAATAACCAAAAATAAAGTATTAAAGCAAAGATTTTTCAATTTTAGTTGTGCAACGAATTATCCATCAATCATCTCAATTACTACAAGAAATAACTTTCCGAAAAATGGGTTATAATTTTACCTGCACTTCACTAAGATGCTCAGCAATCGGCTTAACTACACGCTCTTCCAAAGATTCTAACGAGGCCACGATATTTTTATCCGGGCCCGCATTTTCAGTGTCCACACCATCATTGTACATTACAGCATGTACTGGAATCACATCAGAAGAAATCGAAGATGACGAGATGTTTCTACTCACTCCTCTTCGAGGGCTCGAATCGTAAACAGGTTCCCTCGGTTGTACTTCATCAACCAGCAACGTATTCTCGACTGGAAAATCGTTATTTTCTGCAGAAATTTCTGGATCAATGAAAACCCTTTCGCTCACTTCCGAAAGCGAAGAAGACCTCGAATAATTACTACTTTTCGAATCTTCTTCTTCGTCATCAGAAGATTGACTTCCATGCCCAACATGCTCAGAAACACACTCGATTTTGGAAGAGATAGTTTCCGGTTCTTGATTTACTTCTTCTTCTTCAACAACTTCTTCTTCTTCTTCTTCAACAACTTCTTCTTCTTCTTCAACAATTTCTTCTTCTTCTTCATTTTCTTGATCTAGTGGCGGGCCCGCCTCAATTTCTTCTTTCGTCCACGGGATCGGGTCCACTTCCAGGATAACACTATCTTCTTCCGAGAGCTTCCTCTCTTCCAAATCCGCCACCGAACTAACCGACTCGGTTTCCGGAACAGAACTCACCTTCGACTCACTGAGTTCGCTCGATTGCCGCTGAAACAAAGAATAGCTCGAAGATTCATCTTCCGAAACAGGCACAAAGTAAGGCCTCAAGTTTCTGCTCGGCGCGAAAATCGAAGAAGGCCGTACGTTAAAACTCTCGTGCCTTCGGAAAAAGGCCGCTTCCCTCGATTGAGACACAAACTCCTCCTGAAATCCTTCCCCTACAAGATTCGGCTTCTCTTCGCTCGAGTCGTAAGGAATATCGAAAGGGTTTCGCCTCTGTAATAAAATAGAAGGAGCCGAGCCGGGGATAGGTGGCAAACCTACATCGTAGTATGAATCTTGAGGAATATTCTCGAACGGGTTTTGTCTTCTTGTGGAAATAGGGGCGATGTTGAAAGGAAGATCGGAGCTTTCGAAGTCGATCAAGTTCCTCTCTGCAAGAAGGGAGGCCGTGTTTTTCCTCAATCTTCTCCTTAAAATTAGATTCTCCAAACGTTGGTTCCTTTCGATTTCGGAACTTCCTAAATCCATTAGATTCTTTTGGTCCTCCTCGGTCCACGTAATGGCGGATTTTGTCTGCTCTTCTTTATCTTCGTTTTCATCTTCGTTTTCATCATCTGCAACTTCCAAGTCCTCGTGAGTTTCGGTCTCGTTGTCCGATTCGTGGGTGGTGGTGGAGGAGGACTTTAGAGACGTTTCCGAGGCCGACACGGAGCCGCCACGGGAGATATGAACTGGCTGAGGTGGCTCTTCATCTAACAGTGGATGGAGTTCGTCGAGCATCGGCATTATATCAGCCATTGATGCATCGGGTGACGAACTTTCGGCTCTACTACTCGAACCAGAATCCGAATCATCATCTTCTTCTTCTTCTTCCACTTCTTCATCTTCTCCATCTTCCTCTTCTTTTTCTCTCTCTTCTTTTTCTCTCGCTGCGTATTCCCTCTCTTCTTTTTCTCTCTCTGCATATTCTCTCTCTTCAACTCGTGTCCAAGGAGAACGAGGAGGAGAATCAAGGGAATCAACATTCACCATCTCGGAATCGAAAGAATCCGCTTCCGATTTCTCATCATCCGATCGATCAAGAAACTCATCATCCATCTTCTGCTTATACCTCAAACCCTCCAAACCTCTGTGTTCTTCCCAAATCTCACCCTCATTCGATTCAATTTCCCTCGATCTCTCCTCGATCAACGGAGCTGAAAAATCAGGATGCTCAGCTGACTGATCTGCCACACCACTGAATCTCTCCACAAAATAGCTCTCGTTTTTTTCGACAACAGCACCAGCAGTATCTAAAGACACACCAGTCTTTATCGAAACAGACTCAAATGTCTTCTTCTCTTCGATCTCGATTTCGGGTATGTTCGGCTGCCCGTAACTTAAAAGCACACCGAGTAACACAGCGGTGCATACTAGGATAGGGGATGTGGACAACAACAACGAAAAGACGAAAGGGAATGATCGGTGTAATAATATCAAGAAACAGAGCATACCCACAAGGAATGGATGATTGCAAACTGATCTAAAAACCCCTTTGATTGTAAAGATCACTCCTTTTCTCAATTTAATTCCAATCTCCAACAAATCACTATTACCCATTTCTCTGTTTCTCACTCCTAAATCTGCTACATCAATAAATAAATTCAGACAACACCCCAAATAAAAAAGAGCATGTAATAAAATTAGTCAAGAACTCACCTTTAATGAATTTCAAGAATTGAGATTTTTGAGAATCAGACAGTACCTGAAAAACCCAAATAAAATTAAACAAAAAAAATTAATTTGACCAAAAACAAACAAAAATTGAGCTAAGTACATACCAGCTTGAAACATGGATCAATCCAGCAAGAAAAGAAAGAAAGTAAAATCTTGATTTCTTTTGTTATTACACCAACTCTCTCTTCTTTTCTCGTCTGAGAGCTACAGCTAATGATCCATTATTTTTTGTCTATCTGTACTCAAGGAATCAAATTTGTACACGGAGAAAAAAAAATAAAAGAGTTACTGCAGAAAAAAGGGAAAGTTGCGATCTTTATCTCTCTTTCTGCCCACTTTTTTCAATTTAGTTATTGAAATTGGATTTACGATGCTAATGATCTGATGCATACAGCAATTTTGGATTAAAAAAGATGGGATTTTGATCAATTTTTTGACTAAAGAATTGCTGATCTGAAAGCTGTTGTTTGAGGGCGCAGCACAATGCTGTGAGGGTGTGTGTAGATGATAATCACACATTGGGAGAATTCTTTTAAATTTTTAATTGTGTATTAGGAATGATGGTTATCATTACTTTCTTGGATTAAGGGCTTTAAA
>NW_012193266.1:176690-191281 GCF_000504015.1 Erythranthe guttata | reverse complement strand
TTGAGTTACAGCAACCAAGGATCGTAGGTGTCTCCGACGGCGTTTTTCACCATACTGGCGTTGATGTACGTCACTTACAAGGTGGTCAGCGGCATGTTTGTCGCCGCCGACGATTACGCCGCCGTCAAAAGAGCAAACGAATTCGCCCTCCGCGAGCCGGTTCAGATGGGCGACGCCGTCACGGAGGAGGAGCTGAGAGCTTACGACGGCTCCGACCCGAACAAACCCTTGCTCATGGCTATCAAAGGACAGATCTACGACGTCTCTCGTTCCAGGTAAATTTACCGATCGACTTCAGAAAGTGTACTCCATTTTTTTTTTTTTGGTATTGTTTGTTGGTTGGTAGTTTGGAAATTATCGGAAATTTTCAAATTTAGCGAATTACCGAGGTAATTTAGTGCTAATTATGTGTGCTGATTTCCTATTAAGTGAGGGGAATCATCAAAAAAAAAAAAAAACCCTAATTCAGTGGCTTTCAATTTACACTCATGTAACAGTTGCTAAAATGATCAAAAGAATTTATTATCTTTTTCTTCTGTGAAGTGCAAGAGATACCACAATTAATCATTCAACCGAGTGTTGCATAGAATTTTTGAAGAGTAGTATGTTAACAAATTGATTCGAGATAGGTTATCAGCATGGCAAAACAGCAACTAATTCGTATGGTAAAGATTTCGATTCGAAAGGAAATTTGAGCTAAAAAGTTGACAAGATTATCCGTTCAATTTCATACAACCAATCTTCTTAAATTTACCATTATTGAGTTACCAAGATATTGGTCGGGTCGACATGCTGCATTTACTTAGTGTGAGTCTAACCTAGATTTAGGCTACCACGTGTTTGATTTATACTAGTTACTAAAGTACAGTCCTTGTGTAGGAGTTACGGTACAGTTAATGAGAGCTTAAAAAAAAGCTGGATAAATATTTAATATTTACATTTTAGAGGAACATCTTCTTGTGAATGAGTTTGGTCCAGTAAAGTAATCTTTGGCATTCTTCTTGTTAGTGACATTTTCCAAAAGTTTCTTATATCCGCTCGATGGAGGTAAAACCAAATTCGCTCGGTAACCTAACACTTAAAACTAATGGGATTTGTCTGCTAACTCTGTTGTCTGTTATCAGAACAGAAGCTGATAGAACTTATCATTTGGGAGCTTATTGCAGATAATTTTGTGCTTCATGTATCATTTACCGAATTCAACTTATCATATAGGAGGCTATATTCTTGGTCTTGACTGCTGTTTTACTGGAATTTGCTCTTTTTGTTGCTAGTTTTTTCAGTTGTTACTTTCACATTTGCACGTTAATCTGACACGACTTGGTATATATGCATCTTTCTTTGATTTGCAAGTTCAATTCAAATTCTAAGCTTTGGTTTACTATATTTTGTTGGTACTATCTCATTTCTTAATCAATGTTATGGCAGAATGTTTTACGGACCCGGTGGGCCCTACGCACTGTTTGCTGGTAGAGATGCAAGCAGAGCACTGGCTCTCATGTCGTTTGAACCTACAGACCTCACTGGGAATGTCGAAGGTCTGAGTGAATCTGAATTGGAGGTTCTTCAAGATTGGGAATATAAGTTCATGGAGAAGTATGTTAAGGTGGGGCAATTAGTTTCGAAAACCTCAGCGCCCAAAGAAACTGAAAACGAAGGCGAAGCAAGCAAACTTCATGAAGATAAATCAGAGGAAACAAGAACTGAATGAAATGAAGTGCAGTAGAAGACAATATGTAACTGAAAAGTTTCTTATTAGGTCTCGTTGATTGTGTATATTGCCATAAAAAAATATCTCGATTCCCGAACATGTCTGGTTATGAATTCAAATGTAAGAGAATAACTCAAATGCTGTTTGTTTTCAGAATGATCAGTTTCCGGCAAGAATTCAACTTTCACTGATGTGCATGATAGTAAAGGTTTATTTGAGTTAAAAGCTTTTCGTCGTTTGCATATAGTTTCAATTGTTAGCAGATCGTTGGATCATTGTTTTCAAGACTTTCTCCTATTTGCCAAATATGGAATATAATCTAATAATATCAAACCCAAGTCTGTCTCGGATCACAAATGAGTGAAAAAACGACGCAGTGAGTCGAAAAGCTACAAAGTACACAATTCTACTTCCACAATCACATCAAAAAAGGGCGAACCAATACATCAAACAGGCACCATGGTTATGTATAGATAATTCAACAGGCAACACCCTCACAAAAGGAAGATAAATAGACTTCCTTTTCACTTACGATTCTTACTAAAGCCAAAACCGTAAACTACTGTTAATGGAAGTCAGCACTTCGAATTCTCACCAAGTAGTGTATAAGAACATAAAAGCTACAAAAAGTGAAACTGGAATCAAGAAAACAGAGTTCCGTTTCACCTCTCTAGCAATAAATTACACGCAGATCATTATTTGTAAGCTGTAAACAACAAAATCAGACCTGCGATGCAAAGAATTCACTCGTCATTCGACTCATTCCTGTACGAAATGGATCATAAGCTAAAATGGATCATAAGCTGTCTTGGGAGCAGTTTAAAACCCCATTTTCAAACAGCACTCGTTGCGGTGCATACAAGTTTATCTACATTCCCAAATCCACAAAATCCATTTTTCACTAAATCAAATGCGCTGTACTAGAACATCATTAAATTAGTAGAACACCCCACCACAAACGGCTCCATCAACAATCTCGTCAAGAAGTAAAATACGACCCCAAGAGTAATCGAAATAGGAAGCGCTGGCAATGCATGACGGCAAACAGCCAACAATATCAGAGTACAACCAAGTCCCGATATAATCGCAAGATAACAAGCATAAACGGTCATCAGATCGTACATTGCCGCCCTTCCCACGAGTACACTGTAGAATATAAAATCCCCCATTCCAAGCTTTATCCCCCTCGAATTCACTTCTTCCATCTCCACCTCTTCCGTCTGATCCCCTCGCAAAACCCTTCCATTATTATCCGAATTATTATTATAATCAGTGGTGTCGTTTAATCGCCTTTGCATCAAAGGTGAAGTCTCCCCTCCATCTTCCTCTACTGAAATGACTGAATCTCCCCCTCCTCGAGCCTCGTTTCCGTTGTTGCTATCACCATTCCTCAACATGTCTTGTAACTCTACCGAACCGCTATTACTATTGTTATTATTGTTATTATCAGTAGACATACCGAGTCCTGCTGCAACGAAAAGCCCTAAACTTGAATCCCTAGCTGCGGAATTCCTCCCTATATTCGGTCTCGACTCGTAAATCAATGCAGGCAGCTCTTCATCTCTAGTCGAAGCCAATTCAACTAGCAGCTTCAACGGACCGCCCGGAGCCAAGACCGCCGCTAAATCGTACAATGCCAGTGCCACCAAAACAACCCAAGTAGTCCATTCGGGCAATCGCGTGAACCAGGCAGCCACGATAATTCCCAAAACCACCATGTTGCTCTGCTTCACGATGATCGGGATTCCGTTTGAGAAAACGGAAATCGTGCCCAAGACGGTGAAATTGAACAGCAGGACGTAGAAAGTGACGGCGTCGATTGGAATGTTGAACCTCTGTACGATGGAGATGAGTATGGAGCTGCCCATGGTGGAGAAGATGGTGAAAACGGAGAAGCGGGTGTAGTAGAGGAGGAAATTGTTGAAGCGGTAGTAGTAGAGGAGGAGGAGGAGGAAGGTGACTAGGGTTAGGAAGACCACGAAAACGACGGCGTTCAGGACCGCGCCCTCGAGCTTCTGCGCGGTGGAGTCGCTCGGCGACTCGAGGTAGACTAAATTGGCGGCGGTGCGGATGGTGGTGGCGGAGGCGGCGGCGGAGGAGGGGTTGTACACGGAGTAGACGAGGAGGACGACGAGGAGCATGCAGATTGAGACCGGCGACATCACGCCGATGATTTCGTGGCCGATCGTTTCCAGGATGCTTCCGCCCTCCATTTCTGGGGTTGGGGCGGCGGCGGCGGCGGCGGAATCGGAGTGGTGGTTGGCCGGTGGGGGAGATCTAATTTGTGTTGAATTGTGATTTGGGGTTTGGGGAAGTTTGGTTGAAGCAGGTGACAAATTGGGATTTTTGTTCAACTGTAGAAGAATCATATGATAAGGGTTTATTGCAATTAGTACCCCTATACTATATCAAATTGCTGAAAAACTGCCTCATGTTATTTTATTGGTAAAATCCCCCCTTTGGTTCAAATTTTCATGGCACACAACCCCCTGAACAGGGGTACTAATTGCTGACAAAAATTAAATTATAGGGGGGGGTTTTGCCAATTAAATAACATGGGGTGGTGTTTAACAATTTGATATAATATAGGGGTAGTAATTGTAATAAACTCCATATGATAATATTGGGAAATGCACACCTTACTTGTCACTTTAGAGAATTTTTTTCAAAGTAAATATCATTTTAGATTTTTAATAATTTATTAATAAGAGTTTTTTTAATGGTGAAACAATTAATTCATGCATATTTATTAATTTTCTTGATACGTTTTCGCTAGCTCAAAATGACAAATATTTTGGTCGGATCGATTAGTTTTTATAAAAAAAAAAAAAAAAAAAAAAAAAACGGTGCCCGAAATCGATAAATAGCATTCTCGAAATAAAATATAAACGAGAGAGTTAAGTTAAGAAGCAAATTTCTAGAATGAATGATTTAGCCTTTAAACCGCTATTATTATTACACACACTCAATAAATATTAACAAATGAAATCGAAAGCTATGCAAACGGATTTCCACCAACATAAGCAACCGTGCTTCCTTGAGCATGAATATTCCTGCAAGGATGGCAATTTCGAGTTGTTACAGCATATTCACAAGTAAAAAAAAGAAAACGAGCATAATTTTTAGGTAACGATCGATGATTTCAGATCAAGATTTGAGTTTGAAAATACATCAAGAATATACAAGTAAGAGGATACTTACGGTATTTGGTTAATCGGCATTTGGAACCATGATTGATTATAGGAAGACGCCGCCACCTGGCTATTCGGCAACGCAGCTTCCAAAGAGCTCATATTCCACAACTGATAATTAAAATAAACCAATGTACTTAAATATGTTTCTTGAAATATATCGAAGTAGTGGCTTCAACGTAATTTCGAATAAGCTGAAATCGGGACCAAATGTAATTATTAAAATAAAAATAATAGTATTTCGTTACTTATACAGACATACCGTATAGCTAGATTCCATATCGGAATCATAGGGCAGGTCGAATGGATTTATCGGCCTATGATCATTTGCAAACGAATGTATCTTGTCCTGCAATTTCGAAAGAAACTAATCATCAAATACTGAACATATTAAATTATTAATCGAACAAAAACAATTATTAAAAAATTCCCCGTGTTATAAATATTAGCGAAAACCCCCTTATGATGCAATTTTTTTAGCAAACTACTCACTAAAAAGTAAAAACCAACCATTTAGGGGGTCTTTTTGCTAATATCTATAATACGAGGGGGTTTTCAGCAATTCGATATAACACAGGGGTACTAAATGCAATAAACTCGATTTCAAAGGGATGTTGCAGTAACCTCGTATACACTAAATCCAGGAAATTTATCAGCATCAGAAGCACAGTGCGCGGCTACTTCTTTCTCGTAATCTTTTACTACATTTTCGATTGGCTGTCCTTCATCGGAACCGTCAAACGCATTCCACAGCTGCAGAATATTTTATTGCAAAAATAATAAATTCCAAAGAGTCGATCTTTTTAATCACCTTGTGCTAATACAAATAGAAACAGTGCTTACACGATTGTTACTTACAGTTGGTTCAAAATTCCGAGAGACTTCGTGCCCAAAAATATTTGTTGACACAGAATCTTGATGGGAGGAATTTCGATCAATCGAAAATGGGTTGAAATTTCGAAAAACATTTCCATCGGAAGACTGCATGGTGGCAGGGGCAGGGGCAGAATTGTCATTAACCGTAGGATCCACGTTCGGAGCTGTATCGAACGTTGCCCATCCACCATTGTTCGGCACTATCGAATCGGAAGTCTTTTCGGTGGAAGATGCGGCGGATTGAAGCTGTGACACGGGGGCAAACAAGTTTAGCGGCGGATTTTGTGGCGATTGAGAATAAGTATCGGTTGGAGGGGTAGAAACGACATTTTGCGATGCAAAAGATGTACTGAAGAGGTCCAAGCCACTATCAAAGGTTCCGGAAACTGATGCAGCTGTCTGTACACGAGTATATAGTATACATCAGAAAATATTAGACAAGAAGTATATTCAATTTTCGGTTTTTATTTCGTAGAGAATGGCATTTGTCGGAAACGAAACCGAAAATAAATTGTAAAATTTTCTAGGGTTTTCATTTGTCGTGCCTTCTAAAACACTTCAAACCAAATACGCAGATGACATAAGAGAAAAAATAACCTGCGAATTATTCGGAACTCCATTCGAGATATCTCTAGAAGCTTCACTAAACGGGCTTCCACCAGAAACGGAGTAATCCGACAACCTGGGACAAGATCCCTCGTTACGACACCTGTCGTCGTTTCCACCGTCACCAAACAAAGTGGGACCCAAGAAACCAGCAAGCTTCCCCTCGTAAACGCCTCGATCAGAACCAGGCTTTCTTGTTAATGCAGGTGCATGTTTCCCGTTTCGCCTTTCTTCGTATTGAAAATCGTACGGCGGGCTTTGAGAGAAAGAATGATACGAACTCGCTCGCCTCATCTCGTCTTCATTGGTTCTCAAGCTCTGTCGAAAATTCCGTAACCGATAATTTTAGACTTATATTTCACATGCGCAACGTAACCTTATTTAAATTATCTTCGTCACAAAAGCACAACCTGTGGATCTTTCGGAGGCTTGTCAGATGAATTCTCGACGGAATACTTTTTATCCACGTACACGTTCTTTATAAACTCACGAACTTTATCAACATTGCTGCAAGACAGAGATGCAAGAGTTAAAAAAAAATAAAAATTCAATCTTTAAAAAACCGCTTCTTTCATCTAATCAAGAAACGTAATTTTGCCGACCTATTATCCGGAAGTTTGTTCCTCTGTGGGTCCCAGGCCTTCAAATATAGCTCCCTTGCTCTCTGCAACAAGATTGTTATTTTTATTATTATTATTATTTTATTTTATTTTAGAACAAAGATCGTATTTTTACCTGATTGCCGCCTTTTTGAAGGGAATCCACTTCTTGAGAGGTGAACTTCGCCATGGAAACTGATTTGACACGATGTGTGAACTCACGACTGCAACAAAAACAGAGTAGAAAATACAGTTTCGCCACTGAACAAAATGGAGGTAAGTATGACTTAGCTTATCAAACATAAAGCAGCACACTGATCCATAATCACAAGTTTTTCGACGAATTACTCACATTCACATAAATCAAATTTCATGTATCTCGAGTACAGAGAATTCGTAGAGTTTTTCCAATATAATCTTCCAAAGTCTCTCGACAAAATATATTCTAAACGACTACGGGTATTAGTACTTACCAGTTGAATTTCTTTCGTCCGTCGAATTAACAATTATGTACTAAGTAGCGCAACGATTAGACGAAAGGTGCCCTATACGATCATTAATCATACAAATGAAACGAAAGCTTTGACCACCATAAATAACAACTTAATCGATATTTCGAAAAGCTATATATATGATCATCAACCATAAAATTTGAAAGAGAGATTCGTCAACCATAAATAACAATTTAATCGATTACTTCGAAAAGTAGGCTTATCGAAACACGAAAGAAGAAGATGAACAACTTACTGTATTCCACTGCATGTAATACAAATGAATGTCCAAAAATTTGTGCACACATATTGAGGACCCTGCACCCATATAATTTAATATATAAATATTCAAAAAAAAAAAAATAATTACATCCAAAATTACATTAAAAAAAATATGAATCCAAAACATAAAAATTCAAGCTTTTCTGTAATTTCCCTCATGAATAGATTCATAGAAAAAATGTTTAGATTCAACAAAAAAATTGCAAAATAATTACTAAGAATAAAAGAATATATTACACAACTATAAACTATTCATTCAATTAAACTGAAGCACAAAAAAAAAAAAAAAATTGAAATGAGATTAAGAAATTAATAATTAAAAATAAATAAAAATATATTACCAAGTTGTTGCAGTTAATGCATCGGCGATTGGGAGGGAGCTTCAAAAGACCCTTCACTATTTTCTCGTTTCTCTCTTCTTCTCTTTTGCTGCTACTCATTTTTCACAATAAAAATTCAATCTTTGATTTAAAAAAAAAAAATTAAAAAAAAAATAACGAGAGAGAAAATCAAGCACTGTGCTGAATTATTGAGCAGTAGAGAGAGAGATTGTGTTTTAATTTTTTTTCAAATGTAATTGAGAGAACAGAACTCTGAATCAGCTCTCTCTCGGCTCTCCTCTCTCTCTCTCTCCTCTCTCTCTCTACTCGGAAGTATTATTGTTTGTTCGAAAATGCTAACGCCAGGTTAGATCTTGGTGTGCTCCGTTTTTTAGAGACTGTGTGTCAGTCTGGAAGGAGAATTATTGTCCTGGCAGTAATCTAATTTTCGTACTCCCCCATTCCAGTAAAAGTTTTCACTGTTAATTATTGGGAAGCCCTTAAACTTCTATGTTATTAAGATATTACCACTATGTTTTTAAAATATACCTTTTTCAAACCCGAAGTGCGATAAAATGTACAAAGAAGGACTAATTGTCAAGGAAGAAAATATATATAAATTGAAATTTAAAATCTTACACATAATATAATTTACATATTTTATATTATTTTTTTCAGTTTTTTTTTTATAGATATTTCATGAAAAAAAAAATCGAGTAGCATTTGTTATATGCAAGTCAACTTTTCTTGCACTTGACCATTGGGCACGGTCAATATATATATTGCAATTGCACTCCACCTATATATTTATTGTGTTCTTACTATTAAAGATTTATTTAAATAAATTAATATATTAAAAAAATGTTGTTCAAAGTAACTCCAAAACAAGCATGGATGAGTGCATAAATTAATTATGAAAAATAAAAAATAAATGAATAATTTAGAATTTATTTATGCGTAAAATTGCATACTTGAGAATTGAGATCTAGTCAGAATAATTTGCTTGTCGTTTCAGTAATTAAAGGGGTGAGATTTAGATCCATGATTAATGTGTACATTACTTTTAATTTGGAATTAAAACAAATGCTATTTGTTTATGATTTTAATTTGTGTACGTATATTCCATTATTCCTTTTCAATAAGTACATTCTAGATGTTTCGCACTATTTAATAAAGTTTTTTTGGCTGACCAAGTACATTTGCTCTTAGACAAAACTATATTTAAATGATTATTAATCTTACATATCATAATAAAATCATGTTTTCATATATTAGTAAATATTTTGAAGAAAGAAACATGAGTATGAGAATTGCACAAGAAGAGCATTATTATGCAAGGCTCAAAGAAAAATAGAATGAAATCAAACATATTCAATAATTCGATCGTTAATTCGAACTTACTAGTACTCCATTTCTTATCGGAGTGTAAATGAATTGAGTTTGAGTCGGTCGTTCACTCGAGCATAAGTATATTTAAATAAAATTTAGTACGAGTTGAACTCGATCAAACCTATTTTTCGGGAAATTACAGTTTTGACCCCTCAAGTTTGCATCGATTTCATATTCCATCATCTATGTTCAGAAAAAACACATTTGATCCCTTATGTTTCAATTAATTTCAACTTACCGTTAGTACGCCAGTTAGGCACACACTTGATTCCGTTAGTTTTAACAGAAATTTGACAAAATGGACTAAGAATGTTGAATTTATGTAGGGATGGCAATGGGTACGGGTTTGGCGGGTCTTGGACCCGGAACCGACCTGTTTGGGGCGGGTATGTGTCAGCTAAATAGTTTTGGGTCGGATAATGGGTTTAAGTTTCTAGAACTGGATGGTTCTGGGTCGGGTTACGGGTTTTATTGGAACCGACCCAGAACCGACCCGTATATATATATATATATATATATATATATATATATATATATATATAATTTCAGATTTCATTTATCAAACTATCAATTTCCATTTTGTCTATTCTCATTTTACCTATTTTACACTGTTTTATTTTTCGAATCTCATTTCTCATGATTAATATTTATCACTTGTCGACCACCGCTAATTGTCTTGCATTTTGAATTTTACTTATTATCGAAGTTACATATAATTAATTGTAATTGTATTGTTCATCTTATATCACTTGTAGAGATTTTTAAAAATATTGTATTTTAGTATTAAGATTATTTCGTAAAAATATACAAGCAAATGTTATGAAAGTTAAGAAATATTAAATTTTTTGTATGTTAACAGGTCTAGCGGGTCTGGCGGGTCAGAACCGTTTAGTTAGGGTCTGGATTGGGGCGGGTCTGGGTCTAAGCTAAAACGGGTTGGTGCGGGTCTTGGGTTTATATATTTTTCGTGGGTCGGATCTTGGGTTTAGGCAAACCCGACCCAGAACCGACCCATTGCCGTCCCTAAATTTATGAGACATGAATGACGAAATGTTTTTTTTTTTCTTGTGAATATGAAGGACCAAATGTGAAAACAGTGCAAAGTTGAAGGATCAACACTTTATTTTCCCTATTTTTTCCTTTGTTGTTAACATTTAATTATATATCTATAAGAAAAATAACTAGTATTGTTTTAAGTACTAAAAATACCAAACTTATTTTTCAAATATATTACAAACTTAATTTTATTTAATTATTATTGCTAGTATTTTTGTATATATTTATATTTATATCAAAACATACATAAAAAAAAAAAAAAAAACTTACAGTACGACTCGTGATCTTTCGAACGATTGAAAATAAGCTCAAACTCACCCATCATCAGAAAGACCAAGTTCGTGCATTCTCTGTTTGATCAACTCGTGTACTTCCCTAATTTCAAAATATAAGTTAAATATCAACAATAGCAACAATATACATTAACAATTAAATTAACATAATTTGATTTAATTAAAAACAAACTTATATATATATATATATATATATATATATATATATTAAATTCAATGAATATTTATATATTTGAATTACATTTCTAAAAGCATATGATATTATTTTTAAAAAATGTTAGTATATATAAAATTAAATAGTGGCGATAGGATCTATACACATTAAACCCTCATATTCAATCCGCTACTGTTCCTCCCACCTTTTATCCTCTCTCTCTCTCCTCTCTCTCACTCCAATGGCCACCACTGTGTTAAAAACGCCACCTACCTTCACTACACCGGCGGCGTATCTCTGCAGCACCGCCGGAGGCGGTGCTTCCTCCTTCAAATCGCTCAATTTCCCGCGCGTTTCCTTCATATCCAATGGATTTCCAGTGATAAGGTGTCGGATTTACAAGCAGAGTAGTGTTGTGTTGCCTAGCCGCTCAGCGAAGAAATTGTTGACCTTTGCTGCTAATGGAGAAACCGCGGAGGCCGAAACGGAGATCCAGGAGAAGGACCCGGTCGAAGGATCCGTATCCGAACCCGAAATTGAGGTAATTATGTTTTTTCATTATGTGAACTGTTTATTCTGTTTTAATTTTTTATTTTAATTTTCGTATTTTTTGGCCTCTGTTGAATTGATATGTTTCTTCTTTGGGATGTCGCATTTCTTATTGAAAGTTCGATTATTTGCTATTTTATTCCATTATTTTCGTAAGTAATTTGTGATGAACAATACTACAAGATTAATGGAAGGGGATTCTTCGAGCACTGTTGTTTCCGATACGAAACTTGTTTCGTTAACGTGTTCTGTTTTTAGCTTACATTGCTTTCTCTTGGTAGAGAAAACAGTGTATATCCCACACACACACACACACACACACAGAAACACGAGGAATGATGCGATATAGATGTAACTGAACTGCGCAATTGATGATTCTTCCTTTACTTAATTTACCGAGTGCTGGTGTGCGTTCATGTTAATTCATTAATTAGCAGTTCTTCTGAAGTTTAAAGTTAATTAGCAATTAACTATAGTCGTAGGTTTGAGCTTAAATCATTTGATACAGTGATACAGGGCGAAAAAAGTTGCAATTGATAATTTTGTTGGAATGAAGCGTAATGTTAGACTTCACGTAATGAAAGCAACGGCAGCTCAAAATTATCGGGAAAATATGTTCTATCTATTACTGTAAAGTATCTTGCTTACGTGAAATTTCGTATGGTGGTTAAGTTCTCAACAGCAAAAGCTTATAGTATGTGAAGTATAAAAATGGTATTATTGAGCAACTGTGCCATCAGCAAGTTCACAAACATTACTTAGCTAGAAAAAAAAATAATAAATTATGTGTCGACGTTTTTCAACATGCTTCTCTTGCAAAATTGGCACTGGCAATTTTCTCTTATTCGATTTGCAAGATTATGTGTCGGGGTATCCATTTTCACTTGTTACCATCACATACTAAACACTCACTACACCGATATTAGGTTTATTTAGATAGCAACCATTTATAGTTTCTTTATTGTTGAAAATACGGATAAGTAAAATCAATTCAAATGTTTCAGTTGCCAGAAAAGAAGTTAATTTTACTTCATGATTTTTACTTCGATGAACAGGAGAACACAGATGGTGCCATTGATATTGATGATTCGAGTGAGAGTGATGACACAGTTATCGAAGAGTCTAGTTCTGTTGTCATAGCTTCTCTAAATTTGTACAAAGAGGCTTTAGCAAACAACGATGATTCAAAAGTGGCTGAAGTGGAATCGTTTCTTAAATCGATCGAGGATGAGAAACTTGATCTCGAGAGTAAGGTGGCCGCTTTATCCGAAGAACTATCCGATGAGAAAGTCAGAGTTCTTAGAATCAGTGCTGACTTCGACAATTTCCGTAAGAGAACAGAGAGAGAACGTCTTTCACTTGTGACAAACGCAAAAGGTGAAGTTGTGGAGAGTTTGTTGCCCGTTTTGGATAATTTCGAACGAGCTAAAGCCCAAATTAAAATCGAAAACGAAGGAGAGGAGAAGATCAATAACAGTTATCAGAGCATATCCAAACAGTTTGCAGAAATTCTTGGATCACTTGGTGTTGTTCCTGTGGAGACTGTGGGGAAACCATTCGATCCCATGGTAAGTTTCCTATTATTTTACTGAGGTATTTATTTCAATGACAGCAAATAATGCTAATAGGTGGGGGTTAACGGGTATAGAGCAATTTTCTGACGAATATAGTCATAAAGATGTTATGTTTCTAAAAAAATATTATTTTTCGATGGCCTTGTTATTTACAATCGCTCTCTGGTCATTTGGGTCAATGCAGGTAAACCTCCGAGTTGGCTCAGAATACAGTCGAGTAATAGATGAACTCTTTGAGAAGCTGTATAAAGCTTATTCAGGTTTTAAGGAGACCTGGATACGCTTTTAACTCAAACTATATTCTCGAATCTCGATTGGGTTTGAGCCAGCTCGGTGAGTTTATGACCAGGAGATAGTGTTTGACGTCTTAAATCTTGCAGAAGCCTTTACATTTTACCTCGTTTGTCGGAAATATATTTTTACGGCCTTCTTTTTTGTTTATTGTAAGATCGTTCGTTTGTAATCTAGGTGTAAATTAGCCTTTGAACTTCTTTTATTTTTCTTTTGTTAGATTCTAAATATACTTCTTATAGAACATGTTTTTCTTTGTCTGACATTAACCATACTATCTGTTGCCAAAAGCTACATGAAGCTATAATGCGCGAAGACTCGACAGAATACGAAGACGGCATTATTATCGAACAATACAGAAAGGGTTTCCAACTTGGTGACAGACTTTTGCGACCATCAATGGTGAAGGTTTCAGCTGGGCCGGGACCCACTAAACCGGAAGGTGGGGCCCAATCAGTAGTTCAAGAGGAAGTCGGTGAAGCCAGTGTGGAGGAGGACGCGTCTGAAAACGCACTGACTGAGGAATAATTAATTTCCTGGTACAAAATTCAATTTTTCGATATTTGAAACACCTATTGAAGTAATTTATTATTTAGAAATAGCTTTTTGTGGGCTTTATTCGGTTAATTGAGAAGATAAATTTCACTTCACAGTTCACACACTTGTTTTGCTGTTCTCGATCTACTAGTTTAAGAGGTAATATGTACTGATAAACCTTAGAATCTGAACTGTTGTTCTAAAGTGAAAGAAGGGTTTCGTTTGTTCACTATACTTGCTCGTGATTTTTCGTGTATTTCGTCTGCCTTTTTTTTCGTTTCGTATTTCTCGTTTATGTAGAGAAAATCATGAAGTGGCTTTAATAGTGAATAGTTTATGACTATTGTCTATGGATTTATGTATTCTTATGGTGGCTGGTTGGCAAAATTAGTTATGATTAATTAAATAATTGAAATTTATTTTATATAAATAACACGAAATGTTGCAAGGGTCTACAGTTGGGAAGTTCCCATGACGAAAGGTTCGAATTTGTAAAAACATAAATATTGGAATTAGTAAAAACCAATTATTATGTAATTATTATTTTCAAGTTCATATCTAACCACATTGAAAAATAAATTTCATAAAAAAAATTACAATATTTTCAACTTTAAATAAATATACATCCGCCTTATATTTTTGGGAAAATTTGACAAAACCCCCTAATTACAC
>NW_012193266.1:147453-159409 GCF_000504015.1 Erythranthe guttata | reverse complement strand
AATTATTAATTATTAATTATTAATTATTAATTATTCTTCCCTTGAAAATAATGCTTAAATATAATTTTAAGAGAATGTTAATTAAAATGTTACTGATATCTTAATCCAAATCATTGCAATAAATATTTATGCAGGTACTAAAAGCTTCGACTCGTCTTCGAAAGTGGTACCTTAAATCTCCGGACGAGGCTAATCAAAAATCGGATGAAGCTTAATTATTTTTGTCTTGCAGAATTTTAGTATGCAAATTTCAGTGAAGTTTGATATTCTGGATCAACGCGGATTAAAGCCTATTTATATTTTTTGCTTAAAATAATATTTCTTAATAAAAAGACTAAATTTGAAAGGGATGGATAGTGGTAAATTTATTATTTTTTATCTTTACATAATTTGTTAAATAATAACTTTGATTTCTCAAATTTGAGAAACCAAAATTACAATTGGGCAAGTTTTGCACTTACCCTTTTTGTTGTTGGAGCACATCACTCTAGGAGTTGCTCTTAGTTGGAATGTAAAAAATAAGACAATCATGCCATTCTTTCATTTGCAAATATTAATTGGAAAAAAGTAATTATTAGACACTATAAGGACGTTAAGTGCAAATATTTACTCCTATTTTTATGTATATAGTTTCTTATATGAGTTATTTTTATGTAGCATACGATTTTATTTTTAAGAGTTCATAATTTGTTTATTATCAGTTGTATTATTATCTTTAGAATATATCATATCATATTATCATTTTAAGAAATAAATGTGAACTAGGGAGAAAATATTTCTCATACCGAGCAATAAATTATTTTTGGGTGAATTGCAGCTAACCCCTGAGATCTGAGATAAGGTCAAATTACAAAAAATCTCTTATGTTTGAGTAATTACAAACACCTCCTTTAACCATGAATCTTCTTATACGTCCACCCTTTCTGAGTTGTCGTGTCAAATAGTGGAATCTTCTAGATTACATGAAATATACATCCGTTTTATCTCATTCGAGCTCCATATTTTGAAACAAAATGATCATAACATGTGTAAGTTGTAGAAGATCCTGTTAAATATGACACGATCATGGTAGACGTGTAAGAAAATTCATAGTCTATGTAGAACGGAAACTTCAACTTGTTACCACCGTCTCCGCATTTCGGAAACGTTTCGTGTCGAAAACTCAAAGACACCTATCAGACACCCTATGGGCCATTTTGTAAGTTCTAAAAAGTTAGAAACATGTTTGAATAGCAATTTTTTTCTTCATAATTTTGTTATTTCCCAAATTACTTGATCAACTGCAAATTGATAGTTGACGGTATAATTTATTTTGAATACGTTCGTATAAAAATATATAACAAAATAAAAACTTATATATGTTTATCACGAAAACCACTCTCTATAACAACTATGTCACACATGAAAACCACTCTGTATAACAGCTACGTAAACATGAACACCACTTCGTATAATTACAAATTTCCACGACCAACAATCATTAAACTAAAAAAAAAAAATCTGAAAAAAAACACAAACATGTATTATATCTCTGCAATTATATTGGATTTTTTGAAGCTCCCAACAGAGAAAAGTGAGAGAAAAAACACGTAGATAGAGAAAATGAGTGGTCATTGTCACTAGGTAAACAAATAGTAACACTCCTAAAAAAGATTAAAGGGTTCTTTCTTTGTTTGCTTGTTTTTGTGATTCCCATGATGGGTTGATGTTATTAAATCTTGAGTTTGCCAAAGCGATGGGAGGAGATAATATGGTTGTTAAAATGGGTAACTAACTCCCTAATTATTAGGATCCCTTAATGGAAAAAATATTATATAATTATATCTTTTAATATTAAAATTAAATATATTTTTTTTCTTAACTAGGGGTATAATGGTGATAATTAAATATTTTTAATTAGACAAAATTGTTTTGGATTTATCTAAAAAATGTAAAATAAAATTGAACTCATTGTAATGATACTTGTAGGGAGTTTTGTCAAATTATCCCCATATATAATTATACTCCTATACTTTTAATATTTACACATTTCCCTCAGGTTCTCGTATTCTTATTTTTAAAGCATGCCGTTTCCCCATTTCCCTGTATCGCCGTTACCGTTTCCTTGCCACATAGTTCATAGTTGAAGAAGGGTGGTAGTTATTATCATAACACGAGGGGTTTTTTCGTAATTTGAACTTATCTGAACGGTGGCCCTAAATTACACTTATTTCTAATTCCATCAAATTAAAAAGTGGAATAAAAATATATCTATACATATATATATATATATATATATATATATATATATATTTCTTAGGTACGTACCTACCAGCAAAACTCACCGGGTGGGTGGCAATGTGGCATGGCAGTGCAAAAAAAGTTTGATTGAATAAATGGTCCGTGTGTGTTGATACGTGGTGAATTCTCAGCCGTTCATTCTACCAAACTCTTTGCATAAAGCATTTACTATTTCACTTGTTCCTGTTTATTTACATTTCATCGGGAAAGGGGGTTTGTGGATTTTGTAGTTGTATTGTACCCCCATAATTTTATTTTAAAATCAAACAGAATATTCTCTCAAGAAATGGAAACCCTCCTCTAATGGCCACCTTTTAAGTTCTTCTTCCTCTTTCCATTACCACAGTCCTGTAATAATCTTTCATTTGCACACACAATCTTGTAGTAAACAACTCAATGTTAGTTCTCTCTCTCTCTCTCTCTCTCTCTCTCTCTCTCTCTCTCTCTTGATCAATCTGTATATATGTGTATGTATATTTGCTTGTGGTTGTTTTTCCCTTTTAATTTCTTGATTTAGCTTCTCTGTTTGAAGAAATTGTTGAGGCGAAGTTCTGCAGCTTCTTGATTTAGCCCACTGTATGTATATATATGTATATATTCTGTGTTAGTGTGTTTTAGTGTGTGTTTTGCTGCTTTTACATAATGGTTTTTTTTTTCTTTTTCTTTTTTTGTATGTCATCTACTTTAATCGATGTTAGTAATTGGAATAATGATTGGCTCCTTGAAATAAAAATGAAATCTTTAATTTTGGGGGTACAAGAGCATACATTACAGAACTTCTATAAATTAATACTCGATAAATTAATAACTTCGATTAAATAATAGTTTCTCCTAGTGCCGACTTGGTGAAAACGTATTGAATTATTAACTTGATAATTTAATAATTCGCTAAATTAATAGAATTTCCCAGGTCCCGACTCTATTGATTTATAGAGGTTTAACTGTATTTAGTTTAATTTGTATTTAGTTTAATTTTGTGCAATTAATTTAAGATCTAATTTGCACACAGCCATGGATAACAATCTCCAAGAGAGGCTGCTGCCGGAAAACAAGGGGGCTTTGACGAAAAGGGTTTACGATGAATCGAAGAAAGTTTGGAGGGTTGCTTTGCCCGGCTTAATATCGAGAGTTTCTTCTTTCGGGACTATAGTAGTGACACAGTCTTTTATCGGGCACGTAAGTTCCATCGATCTTGCCGGTTACGCCCTTGTCCAAACCCTCCTCGTTCGGTTCGTCAATGGCGCTCTGGTAATTTCTTCGTTCTTTCTTCATCACAATGTATATATATATATATATATATATATATATATATATATATATATATATATATATATATATATATATAGAAAATTAAATTCTTGATTAATGCTAATAATGCACAATAGCTACTTCGATTTACATTGTACTTCGTTTTGCATTAAACGATAATGTTTCATTTGGATTGAAGGATTTGAAACAATTAACCGAAGTTAATTCGTTTGCTATATTTTAATTATTAATTATCTATCTTTAATCGTTGTTATGCAGATAGGAATGTCGAGTGCGACCGAAACCCTATGCGGGCAAGCGTTCGGGGCGAAACAATATCACATGATGGGAATATTCCTGCAAAGGTCGTGGTTGGTCGATCTCGTCACGCTAACAATCTTACTCCCACTTTTTCTATTCGGCACCGCAATGTTCAAACTACTCGGACAAGATTACGCGATCGCGGAATCCGCAGGAACTATTGCTCTATGGTTCATACCGTTCTCGTACGCCCTTGTTTTTAGCTTGACGATCCAAATGTATCTACAAGCCCAGCAAAAGAACTTGATCGTCGCTTATTTGTCGGTCCTGCAAATCGGCGTTCACGTTCCTCTGTCTTGGGTTTTCGTCTCTGTTTTCGGGTGGGGCGTTAGCGGCGCTATGGCGGCGCTAAGTATTTCTTCGTGGGTTGTTGTTTTGGGGGAGTTTCTTTATATTTTTGGAGGGTGGTGCCCGGATTCTTGGACAGGCTTCACTACGGCTGCGCTTAAGGATATTTTTCCGGTTGTCAAACTCTCGATTGCTTCCGGTCTTATGATTTGGTAATAATTTTATGAAAATTGGTTTTATTCGTCTCGAATATTTTTTTTTCTTTTCGCTAAGTGTTTGTTCGATCGTGTATAGCTTGGAGATGTGGTACTATGCCATTCTTGTCTTGGTTGCTGGATACATGAAAAATGCAGAGGTTGCGATTTCCGCCTTCTCTATTTGGTAAGACTTTGTTAAACCATAGCGATTTATTGCATTTAGCACCCTCATGTTTTCTCTAATATTCAAGAACCCCCCGTATTATAAATATTAGTAAACACCCCCTCATATGATTCAGATTTATTAGCAAACTACCCCCTAGAAACACACCATTTAGGGGGTTGCGCGCTAAAAAAATATAGTATTTATAACATGAGGACTTCTTTAGCGATTAGGTAGACCATAGGGGTACCAAATGCAGTAAACTCTAAACAATTGTCCGATTGTTCGATTCGATTTTAAAAATATGCATGCCCTCTAATGTAATACTTCATTAAATAGCAGAGATTTGTTGCATGTAGCACACCTCCAATTTGTATCCCTCAAGTTTGCACCAATTTCACATTTTAACCCCCAGGTTCACAAAAAATTATCTGGTCCCTCATGTTTCAAAAATTCAACACTTTTAGTTCTCTCCGTCTATTTTCTGTAATTACTAGCGGAATCAAGTTTGTGCCTATCATTACCTTAACTAACGGACTAAAGGAAAATTGACAGAAAGGACCAAAAGCGTTAAATTATTGAAACATGAGGGACTAAATGTGTTTTTTTATAAACATGAGGGACCTAATGTAAAACAAGTGCAAACTTGAAGGATGAAAACTGTAATTTCCCTAAAACTCTCCGTATCGTAAATATTAGTAGAATCCCCCTTATCATTCAAAATTATCATAATACGAGGATTTTTTTAGTGGTAATGTATAACACAAGGCTACTAAATGCAATTAACTCTAAACAAAAGTCTCGTTGTTTTTATGCCGTTTTAAAATGTAAGCTAAAAAGTGAAAAAACTTGCAGCCTCAACATCAATGCTTGGGAGTTCATGATATGCTTGGGAGTTCTTGGTGCCGCAATGTAAGTACTTACGTGTGTGATTAATTTGCAAAATATTATTTTATTTTCTTCCAATTTTTTTTCGCTTATTTAATGTTGATGTATATATATATATGTGTGTATATATAGCGTTCGTGTGGCTAATGAGCTAGGAAGAGGAGATGCTAAAGCTGTGAAATTCTCCATTAAAGTGATCTTGTCAACTTCGACTTTAATAGGGCTCGTATTTTGGATTCTTTGCTTAGTATTTGGAAACAAACTCGGGTATTTATTCACCGACGACGAAGAAGTTGCAAAGAGTGTGGCCGATTTGTCTATTCTGCTTGCTTTCTCGGTTTTGTTCAATAGCATTTATCCAGTGTTCTCAGGTGCACTCCCCTTATCATACAACCTATTAAGTTAACGGTCGAGATTTAATCTGCACATCTTCTGATTCAATTTTTTTTTAATTAAATAAAAAAATAAAACAGGTGTAGCAGTTGGAGCAGGAATGCAAGCTACGGTTGCGGTTATAAACATCGTTTGCTTCTATATTATTGGATTGCCGGTTGGACTTCTGCTTGGATACGTCGGTCATCTTCAAGTTAAGGTACAAAAACAAAATAAAATAAAAAATAACCGATTTTTCAACTTTCCTAAAGTTTGGTGATTAGAAATGGTTAAAAAAATCGAGAAAATTATTACAAACACGAATTTGATTCGGACAGGGCTTATGGATTGGAATGATATGTGGGGTTGTGGCCGAGACATTTGCACTGAGTTTCATGATGTGGAGAACAAATTGGGATGAAGAGGTATTAATTATTCTTAGTTTATCTCCGATTTTCTGTTTTTTTTTTAAATTGGAAATTTTTAAATGCTTTCGAATAAATTGCATTGGTAGAAAATTGTAGCTAAATTGTCACGATTGTATTTATAGGTACTAAAAGCTTCGACTCGCCTGCGGAAGTGGTACCTTAAATCTCCAGAAGAGGCGAACCGAAAGTCTGATGAAGCTTGAGTTTCGAATTTCTTGGATGATATTAAATTCGAAATTTTTAGTATGCAAATTTCGTTTTTTTTTCGTGATAATTTTCCGAGCCCATTTTCTGAAGGGTATTTTTGTAACTTGAAAGCTGCCTCACTGTTCAATTGTAGTGGGAGCTTCAAGATTAAGAATTATCTCTTTAATTATTTTTCTATTGGTGTTGATTTAGTTAGCAATTTATGCTAATGTTTTCATACAATATGCTTTCTTTTTTGAGGTCTTTTGATATTTTTTCGGATAAATAGCACTTAATCTGCTGTAGTTTGAACTTTGTGCACATAATTCCTTTATAGTTTGAAATTTGTTCACCCGACCCTCTTTAGTTTTTTTAAAAATACAAGGGGGTTATGTGTTATATTGAGAGTACAGGGGGTTAATGCACAAAGTTCAAACTACCGGGAGTAAGTGTTATTTACCCTATTTTTTACAATGAAATAACACAAAAGATCAAACAATAACATGAAGCAAAGTATTATTAAGCATTGTAAATTAGTTGACTCAACTTTGTATCTAAAAAAATATCATATGCTTGTACTAAAAAAAAAAAAACAGATTTAATTATATACTCGCTTAAAAAAAAAAAGAAAATCATATTATTTCTTTGGGCCGATCACCAAATGGGCCAAATTGAAGAAATAATCTCCCTTTGAAAAAACGTGGTTTCACATTTTATTTAAGAGCACGTTTTATGTATTAAAACGCGTTTTTCTCCCCATTTGAGCAGATTGACTAATATCACTCTCCCCTTGTGATACCGTTTGAATTTTCCCCCAATTCTTCATGCCCTAATTGTGACATTTTATTTGAATCATAATCCCATGTAGTCGCCATACAGAACGTTGCTTCCTGGTATTTTGTTTTCGGCACTTTTCAGGTAAAGTAAGTTCTGATTTCCCCCGCATTCAAATTATCGATGGGTTTTTTGACTTCAGTATTTTTCTATTGGTTGATTTACTAATGCTGATTTCCAGATTAAATTGAGTTGTTGTTTTCCCTTGCTTTCATAAATTGTGAACATTATTTCGTTGATTGGTAGTATCTGCAGTTTTCTGCTTGTTTGGTCTCTCATTTGGCAAAGGTTTCATTTTTGCTTATACTGAATCTGCTGCATATGTGTGTGTGTGTGTGTGTGTGTGTGTGTGTGTGTGTGTGTTCTTTTCTTGCAAGATTTGGTTTTGTATTCTTCTGCTGTAAATGCCAAGTGTTTTTGATTGATACAAACATTGGTTCTTGGGGCTTAATTGTATTACTTGTGAGTGGTGACCAACTTGGTGTAAACTGTTTTTATGACAGCGCCCTCGAAATGCTTCTGCTATATGGAAATTCTACCGAATGCAGCTGCCCAGCTTAGGAAAATGACCCAACTTTCTGAGAATAATGGTAAGCAACGTAATAAGTACACAATTAAGCATACGAGTATCTAAGCCGATCATGACAACTGGATGGATTTTTGGACGTTTTATACCTAAAAAAAATTGTGTTATTTTTGCCTGTCTCTTCAGTACGTAAATTTTGGTACATATTAATTGATGTAGGCATATGAGACACGAGATAAAATGAGCCAAAAAGGAAAACACCGAATATTGATGGTGTCCGACTTTTTCTACCCCAACTTTGGTGGTGTAGAAAATCACATTTACTATCTATCTCAATGCTTGATAAAACTTGGCCACACGGTTAGTAATCATGCATTATTTCACGCTCTAAAAGGAAATATTACGAACATAATGAATTTGACTTATTTTTTCTTTTTTTTTTTCCGTTCGGTTGTTCAGGTAGTTGTTATGACCCACGCTTATGGAAATCGTTCTGGAGTGAGGTACATGACCGGTGGATTGAAAGTCTATTACGTACCATGGAAACCGTTTCTCATGCAGAATACACTGCCTACATTTTACGGAACACTTCCAATCGTAAGAACGATTCTGCTACGAGAAAGGATATCGTTAATTCATGGCCATCAAGCCTTTTCAACTCTATGTCACGAAGCTCTCATGCACGCACGCACAATGGGCTACAAAGTCGTCTTTACGGACCATTCACTTTATGGTTTTGCCGATGTGGGAAGTATTCACATGAACAAGGTTCTGCAGTTTACTCTCGCTGATGTCAGCCAGGCGATTTGTGTTTCTCATACGAGTAAAGAAAATACAGTTTTGAGATCTGGGCTGCCGCCCGAAAGGGTTTTTGTTATTCCAAATGCTGTGGATACAGCTATGTTCAAGCCTCCTCGAGAAAGACTTGGCAGTAGTGAAATTGTTATTGTTGTTATAAGTCGGTTGGTTTATAGAAAAGGGGCAGATCTACTCGTTGAAGTGATACCTGAAGTGTGTGCTTTGCATCCAAATGTGAGTAAGTCTTTTTTTTTTCAATTTAGTTTATTTGTTCGTTTTTTAATGTGTCCTCACCTTTACGTGAGAAGTAGATTTGTCTTTCATTATTTGAACGAGCTTTTTGTATCTGTTTCATTAGACGGATAAGCTTTTAAATACCACGTGTGTGTGTGTATCTGTTTCTTTCGTTACTTCATTTTCAATTCTGATGCGTTTATTAAGGTACGTTTCATTATCGGGGGAGATGGACCTAAAAGAGTGCGGTTAGAGGAGATGAGGGAAAAACACTCTCTTCAAGATCGAGTCGATATGCTGGGTGCGGTCCCACATGCTAAAGTACAGTCAGTTTTGGTTAGTGGACATATATTCTTAAACAGGTATATTACTTCTTCATTTATTAGTTTGATTTAAAAAAAAAACTAAAATACGATGTTAGAACTTGGAACTTGATTTCAAATCCTCCAAATTGGAGACTTCTCCGATCGAGTTTGTCTCTTGTTCCGGGCTATGACATTTTGTTATGTAAACTATATTCTTGTTTGCATAATATATTAGCAAATGTCTCGATTTTCTCGACCTGATCCGTATCTGTTTCGACAGTTCCTTAACAGAGGCATTCTGTATAGCTATATTGGAAGCTGCTAGTTGTGGATTATTAACCGTCAGTACACGCGTGGGCGGTGTCCCAGAGGCATGGTGAAATCACATTTGCACTTTGTTTTTCCTAATTCGATAATTATCTAATATTGAGTAGGGATTACAATTTCCAGTATTTCTGTCTTAAAATTTAACATAAACATTAATTCGATAACGCTGTTTAATAGGTTCTTCCGGATGATATGATTGTTCTTGCAAAGCCAGATCCTAGTGACATGGTACAGGCAATTACAAAAGCGATACACTTGCTTCCACAAATTGATCCACAAGCAATGCACTGTCGTGTGAGTTCTCTTACACACACACACACATAATTTTTATTATTTACGGAGTTGTTTAATTTAATAAAATAAATAGCTGAACCACTGATGTCATAATCAAGAATATGTTTGGTTCAGTTTATTAAATAAATATTACGGTATTGACATTGCCTAAATTGTCCTTGTCAGGTGAAGAAACTCTATAGTTGGTACGATGTTGCCAAAAGGACAGAGATTGTGTATGAACGTGCTTTCAATTGTTCCAATCAGAGTCTCGTAGAACGTTTACCGAGGTATGCATATAGAGACTTGTATCTATACTTGTAAAATCGTATTTTCGTACTATGCAACCATAGGTAAATGCCTATTTATTCCAGTGAAAAAAATTGAGACGTGCAATAAGATAATGAATTCTCTGCCCTAAGAATTGATTTTTTTATAAATAACGGTTAAATCATATTATATCTCGACTTTTAGGTACCTCTCGTGTGGTGCGTGGGCAGGCAAGCTATTTTGCTTGGTCATGATCATTGATTTTCTGCTATGGCATCTTTTGCAAATGTGGAAGGTACCGTGTTCTTGCATCATCATTTTTTTCTACAGTTTTCAGTGCTGTAATTATATTGCACGAGTTAATTTATTTTTCTCTCGCTAACATAATTATTATTATTATCATCAAATCTTACAAAAAAAAAAAAAAGCCCGATAAGGAAATCGAGGTTGTGCCTGAGATTGATTTCGCAAGTCGTCCAAGTGAAGAAGCGGCATGGGATTCCTCTACAGATGAGAGTTAGGAAATGGTGCGCTTGCTTTAACGGCCGGATTTTTCGAATTCAAGAATCAGTGTAGAAGATTAGTGTGGCGTTTTGGTAAATTTCGATCGTTGTTAGTGTACCTGTTTGCAATACTCACACGCTATAGGTAATGGTTGTGTAGATTTATGGTGCAAAATTACTCGGGTGTATTTAATCCAGTATAATGTGAGCGATACTACTATTAAAAAATGTTGTATACCACCTCATGCTTTGACATTTGGCAACAATTTGTGACTTTGCTCGGAACTTAAATTAATATTTTATTCTCAAATTATTTACAATATTATTAAATTGTGATTTCTTATTTGATTGAAGATGCCACGATTTCTCCAATCATGTTAAAAGTGACACGTTTTAAATAATATTTATATATTAGGGTAAACTCCGGTCACTCCCTGAAGTTAGGTCAAATTATAAAAAAAATCTTCTTATGTTTGGGTAATTACAACCACCTCCTCAACTATGGATCTTCCTACCTGTCTATTCTTGCAGTGTCAAATTTAGTGAAATTTTTTAGATTATGTGGAATATTCTTCAGTTTGTGCCCGTTTTACTCCATTTAAGCTCCACATATTGAAACGAGATGATCATAAAATGTGTCTCTTGAGTTGTAAATATCAGATTGTGGTGCATCAGAAAACTGCATTTTTGTATTTTTGCAGAAAACGAATACAAACTAGAGGGCATTCCACGGAATGTACAAGATTCTGTTGAATTTGGCACAATGAGAATGAACATGTAAAAAGATTCATAGTTAAAGGTAGTTGTAATTACCCAAACATAAGATTTTTTTTCGTAAATTAACCTTACTTCAGGGGGTCGCCGTAATTTACCCCTTATATTATGTAAATTTAGACAGTGACAAGAGGCCAACAATGTGAGATCCAAAAAAGACAAACAAACACGGTCCTAGAAATTAATTCGAAAAAGACCCAACAAAATATCAACAAAGAGTTGTTGACAATCATATGTCATAACAATCAAAGAAATAAAATTAAAAAAAAAAGTTCAAGTTCATCTTCTCCACCCCACCTCCAACACCCACCCCCCCCCCCCCTCAACCCCTATTTTTAAATATTTTTACATAAAATTTATGTAATTTTGTTATTTACCGAAACAAATCGTGTATGCAGTTCGGTAAACGGTATGAAATGTTGGCGTATCGAAATTTCGGTTCGATTTTACCGATTTAACATCCTTAAATTTACTTATGGAGGGGTATTTTCATAAGATAATACATTGAGGGGGCTGACTGTAATAACCAAAACAAGAGAGAATTTTCGTAATTTGACCATAACTCAAGGGTGATTGTAATTTGCCCTATTAATTATTTCAGTATGATTGTTTTGACAAAGAAAGCAAATGATGACTGATATAGCAAACTTGACTACATTGTCATTAAGTATAATTTATAGTGTAAATAACACTTAAACTCCGTTGAAAAGAAAAAGAACAAAAAAACCTTAAACTCATATG
>NW_012193266.1:126457-143232 GCF_000504015.1 Erythranthe guttata | reverse complement strand
CTTGGTTATGTGTTCAATTTCAAGTCAAGGTGACGTCATATTATTCTTTTAGCTAATTATTTTTTTGGGTAAATTACGAAAAACCCCCTAAATTTAGGCTAAATTACAAAAAAATACCCCACCTCTCCGATCCATAATTAACAAAATCCCTCTGATCTCTGTTTTCATCTAGGGTGTATTTTGCAATTTAGCCTAACTTTAGGGTTTTTTTCGTAATTTAGACTCACTTCAGTTTTTTTTTTGTAATTTAGCCTAACTTCAGGGGTTTTTACTTAATTTACCCTTTTTTTCCCTCTACCAGGGTATATGGATTGGGATGATGATTGGAGTTGTCACTGAAACAGTAGCACTTAGCTTCATGACATGGAAAACTAATTGGAATGAAGAGGTAATTAATTAGCAATTAGCAAAATTCATACTTATTTTTATATATACACACATATTCTTTTTCTCAAACAAATTCTTAGTTACTAATAAACGAAAAAATTGCAGGTATCGATATCTTCAGCTCGTCTGAAAAGATGGTCCTCGAAATCGAGGGATGATAATAAGCAACATTCTTGATCATGCTTCAGTTGGTGTTGTGGAAATTATTATTATTATTATTATTATTTCTGAAAAATAAGTGCATATAAGTGAATAAAATAATGGGTAAATTACAAAAACCCCCTTGAACTTAGGCTAAATAACAAAAAACACCCCTACGTATACGTAATTACCAAAAAACCCCTAGAGGTTTGTTACCGTCTCATACCAAACCCCTTACTGTGTGACTTTTCGAGGATTTTTTTTTTTTAATTCCAGGGAATAGACTTTACACAATTATATTTTCTTTTATTTCTCACCTATTTAAAAAAAAGTATAATAGACTGTACACAGTTTTTGTTAAAAAACTCGTTCAACAGTTAATCAGAGGGGGATTTTGGTTGTTACTGATAGATGAAGATGTTTTTTGTTATTTAGCCTAAGTTCAGGGGATTTTCGTAATTTACCCATAAAAGAATTAAAAAGGCTACTTAAGCATATTTTGAGCTAACAATAAGGCAATTTAACATCTTACAATTTTTTTTTTTTTGGAAGTTAATTACTGAAATTTTCATAATTAGACCAAATTGAACGTCAGGAATATAATTATCAATATTAATGTAAATAATGAAATTAAGTGGCTGCAGTTCATTTTAATGTAGATTGTACTATTTGATTGTAACAGGATTCTTGAATGTTGGTTCTTGTCTTCATCTTTCCCTTTCACAATTGTCTGGTTATAAATTAGTGTAAATAGCACTTAGACCCTTGTGGTTTGAACTTTGTGCATATGATCCCCTTGTATTTTAATACAAGTACATAACCTCCTCATACTTTCAAATATTCCATCTTTGTAATAAACATGATTATTTACCAAGTGGAATAATACTATTGGGGGTCATGTGCTTATATTGCAAATACAAAGGGGTTATATGCACAAAGTTCAAACTACAAGGGGTGATGTGATGATATCGAAAGTACAAGAGGATCATCATGTGCACAAAGCTCAAACCATATGAGTTTAAGGTTTTTTTTTTCTTTTTTTTTTCAACGGAGTTTAAGTGTTATTTACACTATAAATTATACTTAATGACAATGTAGTCAAGTTTGCTATATCAGTCATCATTTGCTTTCTTTGTCAAAACAATCATACTGAAATAATTAATAGGGCAAATTACAATCACCCTTGAGTTATGGTCAAATTACGAAAATTCTCTCTTGTTTTGGTTATTACAGTCAGCCCCCTCAATGTATTATCTTATGAAAATACCCCTCCATAAGTAAATTTAAGGATGTTAAATCGGTAAAATCGAACCGAAATTTCGATACGCCAACATTTCATACCGTTTACCGAACTGCATACACGATTTGTTTCGGTAAATAACAAAATTACATAAATTTTATGTAAAAATATTTAAAAGGAGGGGTTGATTGAAACTACCCAAATAATAGGAGTTTTTGCATAATTTGGCCATACCTCAGGGGTGACCGTAATTTGCCATAATTAATATAATAAAATTTAGAATTTAAAAAGGAAAAAATTAGGCTCGCCTATTGTGACTTTTCTTGTAGTAATGAAATTTTGTTCTTTCCTGTTGTTTTCCTAACCACATGAAATGTTTTGCTCCAAAAGTTGAACTTTGCTTTCTTCTCATTCAAAGTCAATTATTATTTTTTCCATTAAAAAAATTGTGAATCACAACAACTCGAGATAATGTGGCGTTGAATTCAACAGAATCTTCTAGATTCAATAGAATTTATTTAATTTGTATTCGTTTTGTGTAGAAATGCAGTTTGTGATGTACCACAATCTGATATTTAAAAGTTAAGAGACATATCTTATAATCATCATGTTTAAAAAATGTGGAGCTCGAATTGGGTAAAACGTATAATTTAGAAGATTCCACTAAATTTGACACCTCAAGAGTGGACGTGTAAGAAGATTCATAGTTGATGGGTGGTTGTAATCACCAAAATATGAGGATTTTTTTCGTAATTTGACTTTATCTCAGAATGTGGCCGTAATTTACCCTTCAAAATTTTGCGAGTTATAGAAAAAAAGAATCATCCAAAGAATCTGACAGAGCAGTGGTCCATATAACTTTGGAAAATATAAAAAGTGACAAAACTTCATTTTGAAGCTGTCTGAGTGCCAAAGGCATATATTCAGGTAATGTTTTTGAACTTAGAACTTCATTCTTCTTCACAAAGAGAAGGTTTCTTTTTATTTTTAATTTTTTTTTATATATATACATATATGTATATATATAATGATATTAACTGTTTTTTTTTCTTTTGGTGTTGTGATTAATGAATGCAGACCAATGGAGAGCAATAACATACAAGAGAGTCTGCTAAGCTCAAAAGCAGAACAAGAAAAAGGCGATTTAAAGGGAAGAATTTTCGAAGAGTCGAAGAAAATATGGAGAGTTGCAACTCCGAGTGTGATTTCTCGAGTTTCTTCATTCGGAACTATTGTCATTACACAGTCGTTTATCGGACACATAAGTTCGGTTGATCTTGCCGGTTATGCCCTTGTCCAATCGTTGAGTGTCCGATTTGTCAATGGCATATTGGTAAATTACCTCTCCCTTCTTCATATTTTTTTGTATCTACAGTCAAACCTCTATATATTAATAGAGCCGGGACTAACAAAATTCTGTTAATTTAGTGAAATATTAAATTATTGAACTAATAATTTAGTAGGTTTTTACCGAGTCCGGACCAGAAGAAACTATTACTTAAGCGAGGTTATTAATTTATCGAGTATTAATTTATTGAGGTTCTACTGTACTCATAATGTTAGAGAATTTCTCCGAGTTTTTTTCGTTCCATATTATCTTAGCTTTCATTTTAGAGTTCCAATACTGCACTTAATCCGTTTTTTTTCCTGCCCATTTTACCCTTATTAATTCAACTCTAGGTACTAACTCTCTCTTACCAAATCATTAAATGTTTTTTTCCTAAAACCGAGCCCATTATTTTCTCTAATTCACCGTTGTTTAGTACCTCGATTTTTTTTTTAAAAAAATTACTATATCTTTCCTTTTTTGCAGCTTGGAATGTCGAGCGCAACCGAAACTCTCTGCGGACAGGCATTCGGCGCCAAACAGCACCACATGATGGGAATATACCTCCAAAGATCCTGGCTTATCGATCTAATCACACTAACGCTCCTACTCCCCGTTTTCATATTTACCACGCAAATATTCAACCTACTCGGCGAAGAAGAAGAGATCGCGAACTCCGCCGGTTACATCTCCCTATGGTTCATTCCCTTTGTGTACGGCCTTATTTTCAGCCTCACGATACAAATGTACTTACAAGCGCAGCAGAAGAACATGATCATTGCATGGCTGTCGGCCATGCAATTCGTTATCCATGTCGTTCTATCGTGGCTCTTTGTGAACGTGCTCGATTATGGAGTCTCGGGTGCAATGGGGGCGTTGTGCATATCTTCTTGGTTTCTTGTTTTGGGCGAGTTCGCGTTTATTCTTGGCGGTTGGTGCTCGGATACTTGGAAAGGGTTTAGCGTGGCGGCTTTGAAGGATTTATTGCCGTTGGTCAAACTTTCAGTTTCGTCCGGTGTGATGATTTGGTACTTATTTTTTTTTCATTTTTATTGCATTTAGTACCCCTGTATTATATTGAACTGCTAAAAAAAACCCCTTATAATGCAATTTTTTTTAGCACGCAACCCGCTAAACAGTGAGTTTTTAGGGGGTAATTTACTAAAAAAATTGAATCGTAGGGGGTTTATGGTATTATTAGAAATACACGCCGAAACCCAAAACCCGTTAAACAGTGAGTTTTTAGGGGGTAACGTAATTTACTAAAAAAAATTGAATCGTAGGGGGTTTATGGTATTATTAGAAATACTCGGGTGTTGAATGCAATAAATTTACCCTTGTATTAATTGTTGGGTAGTTTTATAATTATGAGGAAATTAATTAATTTCTAACACCATATTATAAGTAAATGTTACATGTATAATGTGTTCTTTGTTGTCTTTAATGATAGCTTGGAATTGTGGTACTATGCAATTTTGGTGTTGCTAGCTGGATACATGAAAAATGCAAGGGTTTCAATAGATGCCTTCTCTATTTGGTAATTCCCACCCAAAAATAAAATTAAATATATTTATATATATATATTTTCTCTAATTTTAATTTTCTTGCAAATGATGAAAAATCGAATCTTTTTCGACAGCATTAATATCACAGGTTGGATATTCATGATCATCCTCGGCATCATGGGTGCTGCATGGTTAGAATTTCCATCGTCCGAAAAAAAAAATGTATATATTATTTCAAAATAAATAAATAATAAAAATGAATTGTCGTTTATATTTAAACTAGCGTGAGGGTGGCGAACGAGCTAGGGAGAGGAGATGTGAAAGCTGTGAAATTTTCGATAAAAGTGCTGATGAGCACTACAGCTATAATAGGTGTTTTCTTCTGGATTCTTTGCTCTGTATTTAGCAAAAAACTCGGCTACTTATTCACGAGCGAAGAGGAAGTCGCACAAACCGTTTCCGATCTTGCTCTTCTGCTCGGGATTACGGTTTTGCTCGGTAGCATCTACCCTGTGCTCTCAGGTGCAAATGTAGCTATATTTCTTTTTTTAAAATTTTTTATTTTTATTTTACTGAAGTATTTGTGAATTCAAAATCTCATAATTTAGCTCCGATTTTCGAATATCTTATAAAATTCGAATTTTTCGATTTCTTTATCAGGTGTGGCTGTAGGAGCAGGTCTGCAAAGTAAGGTGGCAATAGTGAATTTAATTTGCTACTATGCAATTGGAGTGCCAATTGGTGTTGTGCTTGGATATGTGTTTAATCTTCAAGTTCAGGTAACACATTTTATATAACATTGACTTGCCGCACGTAACATTTTATTACAAATAAATTAAAACGAGAATTTGAAATCGGAATTTTAATCGACAGGGTATATGGCTGGGATTGACCAGTGGAGTTGTAACTCAGACACTTGCTCTTTGCTTCATGATATGGAGAACAAATTGGGATGGAGAGGTAAAATTAAAATCGAAATAGACATCGATATATACATATACATATATATTTTGCACGTAAAAGTAATGAACATATGATTTATGTTTTTTTTTAATTTTCTTACAGGTATCGAAAACTTCAGCGCGTCTCCAGAGGTGGAACATGAAATCTTCAGATGGGAATAAGCAGAGTTCTGATAATCAGCTAGCATGATCACCATGTTTATATATAACCAAAAAAAAAAAAAAGAAAAAAAAATTCTACGATCGAAATGAAATTATTCTTGTCACAGATCATTTTATTACAAGTTACAACTATGTCTTGTAGTATTTTGTGCATGGCGAGTATCCGTCGTTCTGCAGAGGGTGCGTGAATTTTTCGTAGTTCTTTAGGGTTGCATTTGACTATGTGATTCCCTGTTTTTCCTGCATGTATGGTAAATAATATGGAAATGCATCATTCTCAGAGTGTAAATAAACAATTATCACTACCTTTTTTTTTTTTTTTCTCCTGAGGTAAGGTCAAATTACGAAAAAATCCCTCATGTTTGGGTAATTACAACCACCCTTCAACTATGAATCTTCTTACACGTCCACCTTTATGGTATCAAATTCAACAGAATCTTCTATAGTCCGTGGAATATTCTCTAGTCTGTACTCGTTTTGTGCAAAAATACAATTTCTGATGCACCGCAATTTGATATTTACAAGCCAAGATACACATTTTATGATCGTCTTGTTTCAAAATATGGAGCTCGAATGAGATAAAACGGGTACAAACTGGAGAATATTCCACATAATCTAGAAGATTCCACTAAATTTGACACTGCAAGGGTGGACATGTAAGAAAATTCATAGTTGAAGGGAGTGCTTGTTATTACCCAAACATGAGGGGGGGTTTTCGTAATTTGACCTTACCTCGGGGGCGGCCGTAATTTACCCTTTTTTTCTTGTACCTTATAGCTTCTTTGGCTGTAAAAGCTGCAATGGTGGCGAGTTGATTCACAAGAACGAAATCTCGTTGAAACATTGCCCTTTTGTTGAATATGGCATCTGATAAAACAACCGACATTGCTCCGCTACTAATATATTGACATACCGAATCTGTAAATCAAACTGTAAATATCAGTCTATTCGTCAATAAAAATTCGTATAGATACACATTAGCAACGATAAAAAAAATAAAATTCCGAATACTCGTTTAGAAAATAAATGAGAAAAAGCTGACCTAGTGTTATGCCTTGTGACGCAACCATCGGAATATGTGGAAACGGCTTCTTCACCGCTGCCATGTACTCGACGCCACCTAATGCAGAGACAGGATATACCTATTACACATACATAACATAAAATAAGGAAAAATGGATTATTTCAATTTCGGACATAATATATACTAAGTTAGATGGACACGAAGCAAACCTTGACAATTCTTGCTCCGGCGTTGGATGCAGATAATATCTGCATGATCACATAATTAATTCGGTCCAACCTTTATTTTTATTTTTAATTTTTGTAATTAACATGATTTTGTGTCGAATACTGAAAAAAAATGCTATTTTTAATTTGAATGACGGAAACGAAAAAAAAAAAGTTAAATTAAAGATACCTCTGTTGGGGTAGTTGCCCCGGGTATATATAGAGCCTGATACTCTGTAACGTCATCTAGAATGCCCTTTGACCATCAAATGTTATCGAACAACATATTAATTACATCATTTGTTCGACATAAATAGAAATAACATGATAACGTTAAGTTAGAAATATTGAAATAATACAATGAAACTTCATCTATACCTTCACCATTGCGGGACTCATTAAAAACTTAGCACCGAGTCTTAATGCAACTTTCGCATTTTCTCTATCTAAAACGGTTCCAACCTGCAATATCCAAAAGTCGTGAAGTGCTTAAGTAAATAATGAACTCAATTGCAATTTTATTTCCCGAAAGTTAAACGGTCTCGTTATAAGAACAAATGAACTCCACATACATGACTCCGTACTAGAATTTTTTATAAGGCAAGCAGAAGAATTTCATTATCTTCACTTTGCAGTTCAATTCATCACGAACTTTTTGAAAAATTATCTTCTATTATTTTGTGAAGTAATAAAGAATGATATTACGGCCTCAGAAACATTGAAAGGAAGGGTAAATTACAAAACACTGATGTATGATCAAATTATGAAAAAATCTCTTCTGTTTGAGTAATTACAAACAACCACTCAATTATGAATCTTCTTACACGCCCACCCTTGCGATGTCAAATTTAGTGGAATTTTCTAATATATATGGAATATTCTCCAGTTTGTACCCGTTTTATTCCATTCGAGCTCTATATTTTGAAACAAGATGATCATAAGATTAGTCTCTTGGCTTGCAAATATTAGATTGTGGTGCATCAGAAACTGCGTTTTCGCACAAAACGAGTACAAACTAGAGAACATTCCACAAAATCTAGAAGATTATGTTGAATCTGACACAATAAGGGTAGACGTGTAAGAAGATTCATAGTTGAGGAGTGATTTTAATTACTAAACATGAGGATTTTTTTCGTGATTTGACCTTACCTCAGACGGTGGCCGTAAATTACCCTATGAATAGGGCAAAACAAAACCCCGAATACTAGAGACGAGCACATCGCAACTCTACATGTACGAACATCTAGCTTAGATATCATGTGTAACATCAATTATCCAGTCATATAAAACATCACCGGAAACTGCAAACAAGGAACTCAATCCAAGATGGGCAAACTTTAAATCCGTATAAACGGCTTGAAAAGTACTTACTCCTATCGACAATGCAGGATATTCTTGGACCAAACATTCCAAAACCTGTGCACAGAAACAAGAAGAACAACAACAGAATAATATTGGCTGATAAATCTCTAAGATTAATGCCTAAGCAATGCAGGGGTCTAAATTTAAATTTAAAATTAACCTCGAAAACACCCGGGGTCGACATCGTAACTTCCAACTGCAAATCGAAAAGCACAACATCTGTTCAGAACACTCTAGTAATTCATTTCATTTAAGGTTGGAATTTTCATATGTAAGAAGTAAGAATTAGAAGTGAAGACTGAATAAGAATTAAAACAGATTCCAATTATACTTACAACTGATATTCCACCTCTAAATGCAGCACGTGCAGCTTCAATTGCTACCTCTGCACTAAACAGAACAATCAAGAAAAAAGTAACCTAAACTACAAAAACAGAAAAAAAAGAAAAAAAAAAAAGACGCATCTTTTTTCATCAAGCACATAAACCCAGAATTGTTCTAATTGATATATAGATACTGGGTACTGATGGTTTGACCTTTGGGCGCGGAGGCAAGCAATTATGCCGGAATTCTGAATGTCCATTAAAACTCTGTCGGAAATCTTACTGGGATATACATCGACGGAATTTGTATTGCAATTTTGGCGCCGGGAACGAAAGCAAAAAGGTTTGCCGAGATTATGTGGTGCGGCTGTCGGAGAATAGAAGGTAATATTGCGAGGCCAAAGGCCGACGGTGTTTGCAACGGCCATCATCACTAATTCAGACAGTCGATAAGTGTTGCACACAGACCAAGAATGTAAATGCACGTATGTTGTTTGTGAAAATGCTTGTGACGCATTCCGAAAGGCAAAATAAGTTTTTGGGCAACTTACGATTACCTGATGTAATGTCAAATTACAAAAAAAAATTCATGTTTGGGTAATTACTAATTACAATAATTTCCTTAACAATGAATCTTTTTACACATTCATCATTGCGGTGTCAAATTATAGTAGAATCTGCTGGATCATATGGAATATTTCCAATTTGTATCTATTTTATTCCATTCGAGCTCCACATTTTGAAAGAGAGTAAAAAACAGTTTGCCCCCTAAATTAAGGGCCGTTTTGCACTTTGCCCCCTAAACAAAAAAAAAAATTGCACGTTTTTACCTGAACTCATTTATTCGTTGCACGATTCCCCCTGAACTAAATTTTCCGGTAATTTTGACCGGAATTCTAAAACATGTGCAGTGCACGTGAGATTTGCGGGGATAAATTTGTCCATTCACATTCATCCTATATATTAAATATAAATTAATAGTTTAAATTAACTAAATAAATAAATAATCAAAAAAAAAAAGAAAAAACAAGAAAAGCTGTAACTCACCAGCCTCCCAAACCCGAGCCCAGCCAAAACATCTCAACACAAATTTCAAAAAATCAACTCAAAGCTCAAAACCTCATTTTCTTCCTTAATCTTTCATGTTTTTGTTCTTATTATTTTTCTCCACAAAGATGGCGTCGATTATACTACCCATCTCTCACCAACCAACCAAAACAATTATTTAAAAAAAATACGACTGAATTTATTATTTGCAAAATCAAATACTTATATGTATAATAATATACTTCACACAGAAAATCGTTCCGGTTGAACTCCGATTCATATAGGCCGCCAATTAACTGCATCCATGATCCATCGCGACAAAAGACGAAGATAATCTGACAATTAATAAGTGAAAGGAAGATACGCGCCTAATATTGGAGGAGATGGAGTGGACTTTAATTTTTCCGGCGGGTGAACGTACGGCGGCGCGGCGTAGAAACGAGTGAGAAAACCGTTCAGTTTTTTTTTTATTGTTGCAGAGATTTATGAGAGGGGGGAAGTGGACTTTTTTTTTTCCTTTTGTTCTGTTTTCGTTCAATATTTTTATCTGCGTTTTTATACCCGAGTATATAGGGTTTTTTGCAAAAACTATCCTTGTGTAAACTCTAATTGTCGTAAAAGTCCCTGTGTTAAAATAATTAGCAAATACCCCCCTATAAAATGTAGTCAAAGCCAAAAACCCCCCTAAAAGCTTTTCGTGTGCTGCACGCGTGGGTTGAGCGATTGGTGGTGTGTTTTTTGACCTGAAAAGACACAAATACCCTTTAATCATTTTTTTGAAAATTACATATTCATCCTGAAATTTGTATGAACCAAAATGAAATTTTCATAATTTTCGATTCAGTCCCTGACAATTTCAAAAACACCATCTCTCCAAATCATCTCATCCCCAATTGTTTCGAACCCACCACCATGTTCACGCACTAATTGGAGGAGGAGAAGCCGGAGCCCAATTTCAGGAGGGAGCTGCTGAGACCCTTTGCCGTACAAGGAGAAGCTCGACTACTCCATCTCCGTCGATTACACCATCCCTTCTCCATTCTTCAAGCCACCCACAAACCCCACGATTCCAGAAACAAAATACAGCACCTTCCCCAAATATAATATAATTCGATTAGAACAACATAATTTTATTGTTTTGGGAGTTCACAATCCATTTCCATGTTTTAGGTTGACATTCGATTTGAATAAAAAAAAAAAATGAACTATATTTAATTAGTTGATTGGTTCTTGTTTCAACGAACGGAGGGACCGTGAGGTGATGGGATTTTGATGGTGGTTTGATGATGGCGGAAAGCCGGTGGCGAAAGGCGGTCGGCGGCGATGTTGGACGATGCTTTCAACCTTTATTTTGAGTCTAGTCACCAACTGATAGCTTAAATTCACTTTGTGTACTTTCTTGTGAGAATAGAAAGAGATGTTTCATGATTTTGGAAGCTTAAAAACTCACAGTTAATGGAGCAGCCATATCACAGGAGATGTTTTGTTGAAGGTTTGTTGCTTGCTTCATCGGTCATCACATTTCATTATTTATTTATTTTATTTTTTTTCTCTTTTTCCCTTTCCCTTTGGTAAGGGTATTTTTGTCATTTTCCTTAAGTCAACTGTAAAATCTGAATTAAGGGGTTGTGTGCTATATTTAACACAACATAAGGGGTTTCTTGGTAATTTTTTTATCATAGGGACTTTTCCGCCAATTAGAAATAACACAGGGGGGTCTGTGCTATTAGCTCCGAGTATATACGTAAGTAAATTAATAGTTGAGATTTAGGGCAGGGAACAATTTCTCCGGTGAAAGAATTTCTTGTTTTTCCCCAAATTCAATTATTGTGGAGATTGGTAGCATTTTTGTGGAGGATAAAGTTGCAGGGTTTGCCGGCGGAGGTGGCATCGGCGTCATCGTCGAGTTTGCCGGCGGAGAACGGGAGCAGTGTTAATGGTCAAAGGAAATCCCAAATTGTCATTCCAAAAATTCTCCAAATTTAGTTCAAATAAAATTTAGCTTTCATCTTTGAGTTGGTGGTGAAAAGTCACTCGGAGCAGGTTTTCTACGGCGGCGATACTAGTAGACAATTTTGGTTCTCTCATGTTTGCAGATTTTTCTCGACGAAGGAGGAGGAGGGTGCAGGTTTTTCATTTTCTCCTTTTCTTTTATTATTATTATTACTATTATTATTATTTGGTTTTTTTTCTTTCTTTTTTATTTAGTTTGACGAATGAAGGGGAATAGACACTTTTGACCCTGCCAAACTCACGTGAATGGCATGTGGTGTAAGATTCCGGTCAAAATTGCATTTTTAGGGCACCGTGCAACGAAAAATTAAGTTTAGGTAAAAACGTGCAAAAAAAAAATTGTTTGGGGGTAAAGTGCAAAACGGGTCATAGTTTAGGGGGTAAACTGCTTTTTACTCTTTGAAAGAAGATGATCATAATAAGTGTATCTTGACTTGTGAACATCAGATTGTGGTGCATCAGTAAGTGCAATTTTTGCACAAAACGAATACAAACTAGAGAATATTTCACGGAATCTAGAAGATTATGTTGAATTTGACACTATAAAGGTAGACGTACCAGAAGATTCACAACTGAGGGATAGTTGTAATTAACCAAATAGGAGCGTCTTCGAATTTGACTTTTGCTGATACTAATCTTTCTCTAGTGGCAGCTGCTTCTTCAGATACGGTATCTGAAACAATTGAAGTTGAATAGGCACTCACTAGAGGACGTCTTCAGACCCGGAATTCATCCCTATGTGTTAAGTGTATATTTATACACTTAATTGTACCTTTTAATTGGAGCTTTTGATGTGTTTTTACGATAATTGGTGCTTAATATGGTTATTAATTGTATTTTATGTGCAAATTGAAGAATTGGCAACTTTTGGGGTGAAAACTGCAAATTCAGAGAAAAAGTGGGCCAAAAGTGAAAAAATCAGATTTCTGAAGAATTAAAAGACCGCACGGCCGTGCGGATTTTAGTTCAAAATCTCACACGGCCGTCCGGGTGGACGTGAAGGCGCAGTGAAGGAATTTTAATTACACAAGGAAACCCGCCCTATTATATTTTTGCACCCTATTTAAAGGCCAAGAGCACACAATTAGATCGATCTTTTACCTTTTATCGTAACTATTAGTTTTTAGTTTTTTATCTTTTCTACACGCAATCAAGGAGCAAGAGAACGAAGACGAAGACTTGACGACTCTTCATCCTAGTTTTCCTTTTTCCTTTTCTTTTATGATTTTTATGAATTTTCGTATTTTTATTATGCTTTTCGTAACGAACATGAGTAGCTAAGTTTTTATTCTAGGATTTTATTGGAACCCTATGTGGTAACTCGAACCTATTTTTCTACTTTTATGCAAGTTTAATTCTTCGATTATTTCTTCTATCTTGATCGTATTTAGTGCATGAGCGTAGCTAACTTATGTTGCTATTTGTTATTGTTAGAATTGATTGACATATCGTTTTAATAATTAGAACAGGGATAGAAGAGCCTTCGAGTAGTTTTTCACCGAATGTGTGTGTTAATTGCATGTATTATCGTAGACATACAGATAATACCTTAGGTAGCCGTTTGCGAGACTTGCTATTTAATGCTTTATTTATACTAGGTTTGCATAGACATATAGTGAATCTTTTATGAATAATAGGTTTATAGCGCAGCGACAGCTGGTTATGAATAATTTCGTGTCTTGGGTTAATAATCGGGAATCGTAACTTGCATGATAGGAAATTAATTGGGTGAAGAATTATCGCATAGGGGGAAGATAAAATCCTAGATCCGTTTATTATTGATTTTTTCTCGTGATTACTTGCGTTCTTAATTAGTTTAATTTATTTAGTTAATTAATTTGACAACCCTGCGTAGGCTGTATAAAAATCACAATTGTTAGGATTTGGTACTTAGGCTTAAATAATTTGCGTATTCCCTGTGGGATCGACATCCGACTCTCACGAGTCTACTTTACTATTTGTTTGCGATACGTACACTTGCGTGTTGGTATTTAGCACCCAACAAGTTTTTGGCGCCGTTGCCGGGGAATACGGCTAAATTATTTATTTATCCTAATATTAAATTTGAGCAATTTTTCTTACTTCAGCCAATTTTTTTTTATTTAATTTTTTATTTTATTTTGTTTTAGGTACTTGTTATGCGAAGAGGACACGACACGAGCTTGCTACCTCTTGATCCCGAAATTGAGCGAACGTTTAGGCAAGACAGGAGAAATCAACGGTTAGCCCAAAACACTCCAGCAACGATGGAAGACGAGAATAATCGTGGGGAAGGTGACCAAAGGCAACCACCTAATGTGGCGAGAGAAATCGTCAACGAGCAAAACCAACGCCAGATAATTAATCCACCACCGCGTCAACGAGCCTTGCACGAGTACACCGTTCCGACACTCAATGGGTTCCAATCAAGCATCCAGCAGCCCCCCATTGAAGCTAACAATTTCGAGATTCGAGCGGGACTCCTCACGATGCTCCAAAACAATGGTCTATTCAGCGGACTGGCTCATGAAGATCCACATCTTCACCTGGTCAACTTTCTCGAAACGTGTGACTCGCACAAGATGAACGGAGTAACACCCGAAGCACTGCAACTCCGCATGTTCAAGCACTCCCTACAAGGAGCAGCCCGAGAATGGTTGCAAACTCGTGCACCGCACTCCATCTCGTCGTGGGCCCAGCTAGCGCAACTCTTTATGAACACATACAACTCCCCAACAAAAACTGAGAGAATCCGGCGAGAAATTCAAAACTTCATACAAGAAGCCGGTGAAGCATTATTCGAGACGTGGGAGCGGTTCAAACAGCTAGTAAGGAGGTGCCCGAATCACGGACTACAAGAGTGGCGCCAACTGCAAATATTTTACGATGGACTGCAAGACAACTCGAGGACAGTACTCGACTCTGCAGCTGGAGGTATGTTCATGAGTTTGACCTATGACGAAGCATACGAACTCTTGGAGCGAATCGCTAGAAATAAATACATGCGAGCATCGGACCGGTCGAATAGCGGAGCAATCAAGACGGGAGGAATTTTGGAGTTAGACGGAGTCACTGCAATCACGGCCCAATTGGAGAAGTTATCGAAGCAAGTAGCGGCTTTGCAGACTCAGCAAGTCCACGCAGTCCAAGTTCCCGACCACCGCGTAGAAGAAACGGAGTCTCTGAATTATGTGCATGACACTAACCGACAACAGAGGAACCCGTACTCCAACACATATAATCCGGGATGAAAGGATCACCCTAACTTTGGGTGGGGAGGAACTCAGCAAGGACAAAGGCAAGCAACACCTCAAGGTCAACCGCCAAATCATTCACGACCAGCTCCCGGATTCCAAAATCCGCCTCAAGCTCAACCTCAAGGTGTAGATCTCGCAAATATTTTGGCGCAATTCATGACAACCACCCAAGCCTCCATCCGAAATTTGGAAACACAAATGGGTCAACTTGCAACCCAGCTAACCGCGAGGCCATCGGGAGCACTGCCGTCGAATACGGAAGATCCTCGGAAGAACAACGTCGAGCAGTGCAACGCTGATAATCGGACGGAGCAAGTTTATTGTGCGAGCTCAATTTCAACTCCGCCGAGAGACAGTCAAAAGAGTCGGGGTGATAATCATGATGAACGTGCAAAGTGGATGTGGCCACCTAAAGAACCGAACGAGCACTATTGGGGAGAGGAATTCAATCGCCAAGTGACTTCGGTCACGATAGCTTGAACAAAGAAGCAGACAAAGTCCGGCTGAAGACTGTAAACTTAGCGCTTCTCGGAAGGCAACCCGAGCTTTCGTTTTTCTTTCTTTTATTTTATTTTATTTTTTTTATTATTTTTGTTTTTATTTATTTAGCTTGTTAGTGTTCGTTCTTATTTTATTTCAGCTTTAAAAAAAAAAAATAATAATAATAATAAAAAAAAAAATTCGGGCATATTAAATAGGGGTTTTCCAAACCCCAATTTTCACAATTCCAATCCCCACTTCTCCCCTAATTCGAACCCTAACCCCCTCTTTTCAAAATTTTCGACTTTCTTGAACAATTTCACCGAAAATTCACCAACTACACACATATTGTTACTTATCTCGGTTGTTTGTTGCTGATTTGTGCAGGGAGGGTTCAAGAAAGGTACAAATTTCTCCAAAAATCCATTCAACCAAGAACGCCCACAAGGTGTTCGACGAATTGCCCAAGTCAAGTTTGGGGGAAATTTTGCACATCAATCCACTCCTAATCCCTTCTACACACATTCTCAAGTCATGGGGAAACGAGGACGTGACGGGGAGGGCACCTCACAAGGCGAAGGCACTTCAAGGAGCAAAGGGAAGGGCAAGAAAACCGATCAAATTCCAACAACCCGACGATGGTCCCGACGCTTAAAAACAGGTGTTTTCTATCCTTAAACTCCGGGCGAATCACATTGAGGGCAATGTGAATTTTAAGTTTGGGGGTGGTTAACTACTTGTTTTATTTTATGTGCGCTTTATTTGTGCTTTAATTTTTTTATTATTTTGCATGCTTTAGTTTTTGTTTTAGTTGCCGTTTTTTATTATTTAAAAAAAATAAAATAATAAATAAATAAATAAATAAATAAATAAATTTCGGTACATCGATGAACTATGATGATGGGAGATGGTCAATGTTTGATGATGAGATTACTTGTTTTATGTTGATAAGGAGTAGATATTTGTTTAGCTTTCGATTCAACGGAACGTAGAAGTGAATTATTGCTAGGAATCACACCTTGTGCATTGCTTTGGTTGAATGTTTTGCATTTTAAATTTGGAATGTTTTTGTGCTCAATCATGCTTTGTTCGGTTTTAAATCTCACCTTAGGACATTTATGATACGAAGTGTTGATAATAAGTGATTTGGGATATGATTTGGGCCTTCTTTGAACCGTTTGAGCCTTTCAAGCCTACCCTTTTTGTCAAATTATCCTTAGAATCTTGATTTGAGCCTCGGAGAAAAGGTGTTCTTTCTTTTAGCCAATATGTAGAAGGTAGAAAAGTGGAGATTTCTGAATAATCATCCCTTGGAGGTCGGTCGAAAAATCTTATAAGATCTTTCTTCTTCTTCTTCGAA
>NW_012193266.1:55105-121312 GCF_000504015.1 Erythranthe guttata | reverse complement strand
TATTATTATTATTATTATTATTATTATTATTATTATTATTATTATTATTATTATTATTATTATTATTATTATTATTATTATTATTATTATTATTATTATTATTATTATTATTATTATTATTATTATTATTAGTGATTATTATTATTATTATTATTATTATTATTATTATTATTATTATTATTATTATTATTATTATTATTATTATTATTATTATTATTATTATTATTATTATTATTATTATTATTATTATTATTATTATTATTATTATTATTATTATTATTATTATTATTATTATTATTATTATTATTATTATTTTTTTTTTATTTTAAAGGCAGCAAGTCCATTGGCTTATTATTAAAAAGGACAAAGACCATGTCTGTATTGTATATTTTTCATCATATTCATTTATCTTTCTTGCTTGCGGTTCCTCTTCATCGTGCGTGCGACTTTTTGCAGAAATTAATTAATGCAAACATTGTCCAGGTCTTTCTTTTCTAATTGAGATAAAGTCAATAAAATTATTATTTTTTCCCTAAATACCAAAAACCTACATTGAATTAGCACATTTGATGCTGATGGAATCATTATTAATGGCTGAGAATATATTCAGCTAAATACAAAATTTAACTACTCTACAGCTTTTTAGCTATTCACTTCATTAGTACTATTTAAATTTTAGCTAAGTAATATATTTTCTTGCAACTTTTAGCAAAAAATGAAAAAAAAAGAAAAATAAAATTTAACTAATTTTCTAAATTTGACTAATTTTCTAAATTTGAAGGCCAGCATATAATTTACAGAACATGTAAAAGTCAGCTCTCCTTGTTGGAGTCTAGTTTTACTTTTCGAGCTGCATATAATATATGTACTTGCGCAATACAAACTCATCTTCTCATTTTCTCCTCCGATAAGTCTTTGGTTTCTCCTTGTTTTCTCTGTAAGAAATTTCCCGGTTGTTTTCATCGTTGATTTGACAATATTAGTAGTGTATGGCAGTTATTTGATTCTTTCACACACACACGGTTCAGTTCTTGAAAATTTTAACCCGCGGAAACCAATTTTCGTGTTGTTGGATATATATCCGATATTCACGATATGTGGCTTGTGATATTCACGATTATAACCAAAGGCATGTGTGTTGTTGGCGTTTTTTGCAGATAAGTTTACCTAATTTCTGATGGCAATGAATGCAACTGAATTTGATTATGATGAAGGGGAGTCTTCTACACCTCCAAGTCAAGAGATGGCTAAGACTATAGTATTGGTTGGAAGAACAAGTCACGGGAAAAGCGCGACGGGGAATAGTATCGTTGGAAAAAAGGCATTCAAGTCAATGCTTAAAACTACTGGTGTTATTACTAGCACTTGTGAGATGCACAGAACTTTACTGGAAAATGGACATAAACTTAATGTTATCGATACTCCAGGTACGTACATGTTATATTCTGGAATAATTACTGTTTTTGTCCCTATTTTATACATGGAAATCGATTTTAGTTCCTACTTTTTTTTTTCTTTTCCACGATTTTAATCTCAAACTAGCCATATTTTTACAATATTTTGGCAAGCCGGTTGATTTGGGTGTTAGTTGCATGTTTTACACGTGAGAATGCTGAAATAACCCCCCTCTTACCTTCATTTTCTATTTAGCCACAATTTTATTTTATTCTTCAATTTCATCCTAAAAATACTTGTATAGTGTTGAAAGCCTATATCCCAATCCTCGATCACGTCGTCTTCTTCTTCCTCTATTTTCCTTCTCCTCCACCAAATCCAAGTACAGTAAAATAAGGGCAAGAATTAGCGCCGTTAAATATTCAAAGAATTAGGAATTATTTATATTATTTTTTCCCTATCTTGTGGCTGAGTTTTAGTTTGTAATTCTTTGCTATTCTTCATAAAACAATCAAGCCAAATGTATTAATGGCGGAACTGCTGAAATTGGGTTTTATTGGGATTAATATTTGTTGGGATTTATATTTTTAGGATAAGATTGTAGAATTAAAGTGAAATTGGGGCTAAATACAAAATATAGGCAAAAAGAGGGTCGATGGGGTTATCTCAGCATGCTCACGTGCTAGACATGTGACTTATTCCGTCCAAATTAAGGCATATATCAAACGGCAAACCAAAATTGTAAAAATATGGTTAGTTTGAGAACTAAAATCGTGATAAAGAAAATATATGGACTAAAATCGATTTCCGTGTATAATAGATGAACAAAAACATACTACTTTAAGTTCTCCACATGAAATTAGGGTGCAGTGATATAAAAAAAAAATGTATATGGTTTTTATGGGAAGATCGAGAAGAATGCCTTCGAACAGTGTTTACATACAATTTCAGTTTTCATTTTTTGGTTTAAAAATGCCTGACTTGCAATTGATTTGCCAGGGTTGTTTGATTTTTCCGTTGAATCTGAATTTATTGGAAAGGAAATTGCTAAATGCATCAATTTGGCAAAAGATGGCATCCATGCTATTCTTCTGGTCGTGTCAATTAGAACTCGTTTTTCAAGAAAAGAAGAAGAAGCTGGTTTGTTGATCTTGCATGCATTTTTTGGCGTCAAAATAACTGACTATATGATTGTAGTTTTCACCGGTGGTGATGAGCTTGAAGATGACGAGACTCTCGATGATTACTTGAGCCGTGAATATTGCCTCGAACCTATCTTGAAGGCACAAATCTCATTGAGTGCTCTTCCTTTAAGTCTCTTAATATATATTTATTTCTCTCGCCGTGCATATTTATTATCAAGAATATTATTCATAATTCGTAATTAATAAGTTTTTGTTTGTGATTTTGACATAAATAGGAAACTCTGAGAATGTGTGGGAACCGACATGTTCTCTTTAATAACAAAACAAAAGATGAAGCCCAGAAATCGGAACAAGTGAAACAACTTCTTGCCTTAGTAAATGTGGTTGTAGATAAAAATGGTGGAAGGCCGTATAGAAGTAAGCCATTTGTTGAAGTGAAGGTAAGTGCTTTCATTGATGACCATTTTTTTATGAAGTCTTGCAGCAATTGGTTACAATGCCTAACTTAATCAACAATTTTAGATAGGAGCAACAAGCAGATTTTTTTACGGTGCTCCGGCCGCTAATGTTAATTCTGAAGAGGAAAAAGATAAATTGGAATCACAGAAGTCGTATGAAAAGCAGCTTAAGACATTAACGAAGATGGTAGTTTTTTTTTTTGGCAAATTACACTTTCTCCCCTTGTACTTTGGCTTGATATCACTTTATTCTCTTCTACTCTCGATTGCATCGATTTTCCCCATGCACTTGAAAAATTGTCTCAATGTGGTCCTCGTTGTTAGTTGTCAGACATTTGACCTTAACACCGTTTGGTCTAAACTCTGAAATTACAAAAATGTCACATCTACTAGTTTAAATAATTATTAAAAAAAATAATAAATAAATAAATAAAGTACAAAACAACGAGAAAGCATAGTCCACGATGGCAACCACAGGTTTTTTTTTTTTTTTTCGAAATTTTTTAAACTATGAGGGGTGAGTTTTTTTTTTATATATAATTTTCAGACTTTTTTCAAGTGTAGGGGGGCCAAATCGAATCGAGAATAGAATAGGGTAAAGAGATACCGAGCCAACATAGAAGGGGAGAAAGTGGAATTTACTTTTTTTTTCAATAGCATACATATAATTTGTGCATAATTCATCATAAACCAACACACATACACACACACATATATATATATATATATATATATATATATATATATATATATATATATATATATATATATATATTATAAAGATATGACATGTTGCATATGTATAGGTTGATTTAAAGCTAAAGGGGAGCTATGATAAGATTGCACAACAAATAGACGAGTTAAAGCTAAAGGAGAGCTATGGTAAACTTGCACAACAAATAGCAGAGTTAAAGCTAAAGGAGAGCTACTATGATAAGCTTGCACAACAAATAGACGAGTTAAAGCTAAATGAGAGATCTGATAAGCTTGCACAACAAATAAGAGAGTTAAAGCTAAAGGAGAGCTATGATAAACTTGCACAACAAATAACAGAGATAAAGCTAAAGGAAAGCTCTGATAAGCTTGCACAACAAATAACAGAGTTAAAGCTAAAGGAGGACTATGATAAACTTGCACAACAAATAGCCGAGTTAAAGCTAAAGCAGAGCTACTATGATAAGCTTGCACAACAAATAGACGAGTTAAAGGTAAAGGAGAGCTCTGATAAGCGTGCACAACAAATAGCAGAGTTAAAGCTAAAGGATCGGAGAGCTATGATAAACTTGCACAACAAATAGCAGAGTTAAAACTAAAGGAGAGCTCTGATAAGTTTGCACAACAAATAACAGAGCATGAAAACACTCAACTCAAGGCAGAAACTATGGTCTGCAACATAGAGGTCGAGGCCAGAAGAAAATTCATTCGGTGGTTTTAAAATCGATGAAGGATAGTGAATCTAGTCAATCAGATAAAGAAAAAGGCGTGCAAGAAAGACCTACATTAAGAACTGCTGGGCCGGAAGGGGAAATAATTGCAGGTTCCCTGCAAACTGCCCACTCATTTGTAGATTTATTCGCTTTGTTATATCTGCTATCTCCATGTGTGTGTATGCATTTTTAGGGTAAATTACAACCATTCATGAGGTATGGTTAAATTACGAAACCCCTCATATTATTTGGATAATTACATCTATTTCTCAACTATGAATTTTCGTACACCTCCACATTTGTGGTGTCAAATTCAGCATAACCATCTAGATTCCTTGAAATGTGCCCTAGTAATTTGTAATCATTTTGTGTAAGAATATAGTCTCTGATGCATCACAATCTGATATTTACAAGCCAAAAAACACATCTTATGATCATCTTGCTTCAAAATGTGGAGCTCGAATATGATAAAATGGGTACAAAAGTGATAATATTCCATATAATCTAGAAGATTCCACTAAATTTGAAATCACAAGGGTGGACGTGTAAGAAAAATTATAGTTGAGGGGTTGTTGTAATAACCATAACAGAAGGGGGGTTTTCGTAATTTTATCATACCTCAGGGGTGGTTGTAATTTACCATTTTTTTATTAGCATGTGAAGGGTCGCAAAGAAAATGAATGAAAAACAAGTTTTGTGGAAGAAAGATGCACCATGAGGTATGCTCAAAATAACTTTAAGGGGGTCGCTATAGTATCGGTAATTACAAAACATTGTTAGAAACCATAACAGAGTAATGTTTTGGATAATTTATTATGTTAGCGTTCTAACGGACTATTAGTTTCAGGCAGTGGTGGAGATAACAAAGAGCTAGAGGGTGACATGACTCTCCTAACATCTCTTAAGTCCTTATTATTTTATTTAAGATTTATAAATTTTCGTTTATAGAATGATCCCGTGGAAAACAAATACATATAGTGAATATCGGTCTCTAGGACATGAAATATTGTTCCCGTAATTATTTTAGGGGAGGGTTGTAATGACCAATACTATAGAGACCTTAAAGTTATTTTAGCATATCTTAAAAGGGTATAGGTGTAATTTACCCTAAATTATATTTCATGTTCATATATTAGTTGTACATAGAGAGTGAAGAGATCTTCCCTCGAAACAATCTAAACTGGTTCAGTATTCATGATAAGAAATGTATGCAACTTGGTTGAGTAATGTTCTCTTCTCGTTCGTTGTTCATTAGACGATTTGTATGAAGTACTTTGCTTACATTGTCTTCTTTTTAAGTCCACCATTTTGTTGGAGATTAACCTCCTTCAAAATTGTAGGCTATTTATTGAAAAAGAGCGCAAAAACTAACCGGTGGAGTGAGAGACGGTTTGTTTTAAATGAAAAAACCGGACAAGTGAGTAGCTCAAAGTTGTGATAAGTCATTGCGGTGGCACTGTTTTTTTATCGAGAGATTTTGCATGTGCCATAGGTCAACATTATATTGCTATTATTTGTTTTTTTTTTTTTTTAATTCATCTTCTGTGAATCTATGGTGCAGCTTGGATACACCAAAAAACATGAAGAGAGAAAATTTCGTGGTATCATTGATTTGGAGGTACTTACTACGTACACTACAAGAAAAAGTTGCATTAGCGACACCCCAATTGTGATTTTGTTACTAATAGCTATTTTTCTTGTCACTATAGAGTATTAGCGACACTCCATTAGTGACAAGCATAGTGACAACACTTTTTGCTTAACTATGTGAAAAATAGGTGTTGTCACTCAAAAGATCTTTTTTTTGTAGTGACTACGTATCGTCGTCCGTTATTTGATAACAGAACTTTGTGTGTTGGCAACTTATTCTTTTGTTAATATTTTTGAATGCAAAATATAATTTGCCTGTTAAAATATGTTCACGTGTTTTAATATGCCTATTAAACATTTTATTTTTGTTTAATCTGTGGATGATGCTATCAGGAATGTAATCTGGAAGAAGTCACAAACGATGAAGAAGGCAATGGTCAAGATGCGGGAAAAACACAGAGTCTTGTATTCAAGATTACTAACAGGGTCCAATACAAGACTATCGTTAAAAGTACTTTTTTCGAATCTCATCCTCTCTATGATAAAGTAAGTTTTCGTTTTGAAATAACTAACTCGAGTTTCACTGAAACAGCTCGTTGTGCTGTTGTCTTGAAGGCCGAGAGCATGGCAGATAAGAGAGAGTGGTTGAGAAAATTAAGAAATGTAATCGTTTCGACAGGAGGTCAAGTGAGTGGCGAACGATAAAAACACAATTTTTATTATTCAGCCCATGTGTAATCGATTTAAATTCCAAAACGATTCATTCCGACTATATTAGATGGTTATGTTTTTCCCTGGTTCCAACATAACGTCATATTATGGTGGTCGAAAGAGATTTTTTCACGGCGCGGTGGAAATGTACAATATTTATCCAAGTTATAACCATTTCTCGTGTGGTAAATACATGACGATTTTTTAGTAAATTTTAACCTCTATTACAACTGTTGTGTTTCCACTCAAAGATTCTTACAGCAGTAATGATGGATAATCTCATAAATGCAAATAGATTGTTTATACAGATTATAACCGAAAATAAACAACAGTAAATAGAATATGAAAGATTTATTATGAAAGGGAATAAATAACAGCTCAGTTTTCCAAACTCATTCACACCAGAGATCCATTAAGGTCTTTACTATTACACACCACCAAGATTGCACCAGAGAGAACAGATCTATCACTCTGTCACCTAACCCACCTAAATTCAGAGGTAAGACCAAGAAAATGAGGCACTCAACAACTCACCCACTCACCACTGACCCAACTCACTGAAGAGGGGAAAAGGCTTGAAGATCTAGGGTTTTCTCTCGGTCTTATCTTCTGTCACTCCACTCCCCGCATTAAATAGGAGCTGCAGTCAAAGGTAACCGTTGAAGGGAAAACCACTGGGGCAAGCACGACCAAGAACGGCGGCGTTTGACCCATGGTTGTTGGAGCAAAAAGAATAAAGAGCAGAAGGGCACAAAGAGGGAGTAGACTGTCTAGAGCACAAAAGGGGCAAGAGAGTACAACGGAGAGAGAGAGAGAGAGAGAGTCGGATTAGAGAGACAAGATCAATGACCAGGATTACAAGACTTAATCTTAGGCTATGATTAAATCTCTACCACATTCCAACCATTGAGTTCTCTCAACTGATGGACCTTCCTAGTGGTGGTGTGTACATGTAATATAAGGAGTCTATGGGCTACAGGCCCAAACCACATTGGGCCACAACCTCAACAACAACCATTTGTCATAAATTAGGGTACTTATTTCTTAAAGTTAATTTTGAAAAAAAAAATTATATCGAAATTTAAAATTGGAACTTAGAATGTTGATCCGCCTCGAAAACATGTTGCCAGTTGTACGATTGCTGCCGAAAGGAAGCATGTGTCTTGTCGAGCTCGATCGCAATGTAAAAAAAGAAAATCGGAGTTAACACTCCGACGGTCAAGTCAATAGTGAACGAAATGCCACTTAGAGGTAAATTTAAATATTTTCGGGAAAAAAAAAATGGCCAACTTGACCTGCTTATATAAGGAGGGAAACTGCTATTTATAACGCCTGAGCCCATACCCTCTAAGTCTGGGGAAATCGGGGCGAGTATCCACCTACTGTCGCGTCCATTGTCCTTTTTCTACCTTCTCCCCATAATTCGAGTAATCATCACCATCTAGTCAACTATGGTTGTTTTTCGGAGTGGATAGCCTTTTCGCACGTTCTTCCAGGCTTTTCCTCCTTTTTCAATTGTCCTCGGTTCTTCAGTCATTAAATGTAGGCACGAAAACATGAAAATTACGCGTATGGATAACAATTACCTAGGAGGGCATGCGAAAGGACAGGAGGCGAAGAGACAATTGACAAGGACAGCTGAATAAAGACCCAAAGTCGTCCACCTGGCGATGAAACCACGTGGCCATAAACATAGGTACCTAACCTGCAAAGTCCGTTAAGAAGGACGGCCCAAAGGATTGTCCTAAAAAAGGTCTCTCTTCGATGGAAAGGTCGAGCGAAAAGGTTATTAGTGACGATGACCAAGTGGTTGTGCGGCCCACGAAAAGATGCTACGATAGCCACACCATAGGTTTTAGCGGCTATGGTCAATACGAAATGGCGCGTTATATGACCATGTCAGACGCATCATACGTTCGATAAAATCGTGATGAATTGAAGATACGGCCATTATCCGGTCATATAAACTTTATATTCTTCATTTTGAAGATTAAATTTATGATCTTTCTAATATTTTTTCGGGTTTGAATTGAAATTATATAAACTTCGATCATATTGAAATGTGCACGTGCATTGCACATGTTTTGCACGTTTTGGTTTCATATGTTTTTTTTATCTTTTCCTCTTAGTATATTTTATAAATTTTTATTATACAATATTACATATGCAAAATGTCAAAAAAAAATTGAGATAATTATAGAAATATGTATCATTAAAAGAAGAAAATATATATATACATATATTTATTTTTGAATAGTATTCTTCATTTTTGAAGATCAAATTTATGACCTTTCTAATATTATTTCGGGTTTGAATTGAAATTATATAAACTTCGATCATATTGAAATGTGCACGTGCACTGCACATGTTTTGCACATTTAGGTTTCATATGTTTTTTTTTTATGTTTTCCTTAGTATATTTTATAAATTTTTATCATACAATATTATATATGCAAAATGTCAAAAACAAATTGAGATAATTATGGAAATATGTATCATTAAAAGAAGAAAATATTTATACATATATTTATTGAATAGTATTCTTCATTTTTGAAGATTAAATTTATGATCTTTCTAATATTTTTTCGGGTTTGAGTTGAAATTATATAAACTTCGATCATATTGAAATGTGCACGTGCATTGAAATATGTATTATTAAAAGAAGAAATATATATACATTTATTTATTCATCTAATATTTGAATCCGTCTTCATGATTGTTATTTTAGTACACAATTCGAAAATGGCACAACTTTTCGTACCTATACCTCCAGCATTAACATTTTTGGCCTACATTCCGCTCAGAGACATGTATGAGTTTGATTCTAGGAAAACAATTGAGGAAGACATCGCCATGGAAGCTATGAGGCCTAAGAACTACAACATCATTGGGATATGTGGAATGGAGGTGTCGGGAAGACAACCACTGGGATAAGAATTATGAAAGAAAGTGACGGAAGAACATTTATTCAATATAATGAAATTCCCTTTGTGGTTGTGGGTCAACAAGCATACATGCATAGTTAGCATTCGGTGTGGAATGGTGGAATCAATGAGCTTCACATTTGAAGAGAAGACGACGTTAATTGTTATAGCTAAATTCAATATCTGCCACATTATTGAAAGCACCGAAAAGAACTCTTGTGATTGTAGATGATCTTTGGGAAATGCGTGCAAAGTTATTCTAACATCAAGACATATTAGTATCATGGATGTTGCTGATAAGGTTTATACGTTATCCAGTCTGTCTGAAATAGAAACGTTGCCTTTCTTTATGTAAAGGGTTAATAATTGTGTGGATGACCAAAGGTTGGCGAAGGACTTCGTAGAAATAGAAACGTTGCCTTTCTTAATGTAAAGGGTTAGTAATTGTGTGGATGACCAAAGGTTGGCGAAGGACTTCGTAAGTGAGTGCAAAGAATTACCCCTTGCCTAGACGACAATTAAAACATAATCAGATAAAAGACAATTGGAGGTGTCTTACGACAATTAAAGAAATCTAACCTAGTGGATGTACCAATCATTCTTGGAAAAGTCTATAAAACCATATAAAAATTAGTTATAATTTCCAGCAAAATGAGCATGCAATAATTATATTTCTAAAAATGTGTCATTTATAATACAAAACTATAAAACACATAAATATATTAATACGACACGTGCAATGCACGTGCACTTTTCTAACATAAGAAAGTTGCTCGGCTATTTTTGATTCATTATTGCGCATTGGAAAATTTTTATGTGCATCATGTATAAGGGATCAAATTAAGGGCAAGATAGTCACAACATTTCTAAATGGGCAAATTACCAAAACCCCCCTGAGGTAAGTCTAAATAACGAAAATCCCGGGGGGTTTTCGTAATTACGAGAACATGGGGGGGATTTTCGTTATTTAGGCTTACCTCAGGGGGGTTTTGGTAATTTGCCCTTTCTAAATAACTGTTAATAGACTCTTAGCAAAACACACGTGTATAATATACGACTTTTTGTGATTCTGTTTGACTATTCAAAAATTAGTGAAACAATTTTTAGACGAACTATTTCTTGATTATGGATAAACATCTTCTATACTGTATATTTGAGTGATAAATATTAAAAAATAATTTCAACATTTTGGCGATTTTGCGAAAAGCGAGTATTGCTTTAGTATACGAGTTTTTTATGATTTTTGCTTCATATTCAAAAAATAGTAAAACATTCTTCAAATGAACTACGTTTTATGTAATACTTGCTGATAAAAATCTTCAACGGTTTTTAGCAAAAATCGTGTGATGCACGTAGTATCCATTTTTTTTTTTTTTTTTTTTTTTGTGATTTTTTGCTTGACTATTCAAAAATAGTGATTTATAAATGAACTGTTTAATGACTACTAATGAATAAACATCTTCCAAAAATCTAATATTTATTAGTATTTTTTAATTAATGTATCACAAATTCAAGTATAATATATCCAAAATGTGATGGTATGAGCTCGTAAAAATCTAGATTTGTACAATGTTCTAAAATTAAATTATACAAAAACATATACTTAATAATTAGTTGGTATAATTAATAATTCGATCGAGATTACTCCGAAAAGATCTTAATGTACAGGATATTTTTGCCGAAACTGCAAATACATCGGAGTGTTTAAACTACGTACGTATTGAAATGGCCGCAATTAAGAAGTAATTCAAGTACCTCTTTTGCTTCGACGAAAACATGCAAACCCTAAGAGACAAAGCTGCAAATCTCGAAGATCCTCCCAAAAGTCGAAACATGGTTAACCAATGCAGAAGAGATCTTGTTGAGATCAACAGAGCTTTGACCGACGAAATCCCGATAGCAACATCTCTTGATGCATTTTTTAGATTTAATAATTTTAGACCTAATAATTTTGGATTTACAATAACAACATCGAATCCTCGGATCAAAACTCAAATACTTCCAACTTAAACGTAAACTAATAGAAAATATGTTTTGTCGTATAATGACTAATATTTCCGGACTTAAATAACGATTACAACGAAAACTCATTTGCTACTAGTGTTTTTGTTTTTTCTGCATCGGCAGTGAAGACGATCCAACCTGACAATAGGTCCAATGTAACTTTACTCAGCTACAAAAAATCGATAAAAAATGAAAAATAAGGGGAAAATAATGTTTTTGTCCCTCAAGTTTGCACCAATTTCACACTTGGTCCCCCATGTTCAAAAAACCCCTTTGGGTCCCTTATGTTGCAAAAATTCAATATTTTTAGTCATTTCCGTCAATTTCCCGTTAAAACTAACGGAATCAAGCGTGTGCCCATCACTGCCTTAACTAACGGACTAACGTTAAATTGACGGAAAAGACCAAAAATGTTAAATTACTGTAACATGAGGGACCAAATGTGTTTTTTGTAAACATGGCAGACCAAATGTGTAATTGATGCAAACATGAGGGATGAAAACTGTAATTTCCCCGAAAAATAATAATTTCAGAAATTGAATGTTTTCCCAATTTATATATATACTCCTAACAAAGCACTATAAATCATAAAGTTAATACTCGTCGAAATACTTACGGATTGCGACAATTGTTCGTTGATGTAAGCCATTGATCTCAGCACCGCTTCAAGTGTGTCTTTCGTAAGCTGAAACTTCACTTCCGTCTCGTTCGAAGGAGACTTGGTATAATCTTGCAACTTATTTAAACCAATTGCGCAGGAATATTGAAATTAATTACTGAAAGAAAAAAAAAAAAAAAAGTGTTTAAAATTAGTTATCGAAGCTTGATTCGAATACGATACCTTGAGAGCAATAATAGCCACTCGATTAGCTGGCACTGCACTCTTATTCTCCACAGCCCAAGTCATAGATTTCACCCGTGGAAGAACTCCCTAAATCAAGCATATTTATATATCGGCATTAGCTGGAATAAATATTAATTGTTTCGGAAATATTTTAATTCGACAAAAGCTAAATTTCGTTAACGAACCTATATCTATTATGATACTAGAGTAAACAGTAGCTTCGTCGATATAAATCAATTCCGACTTTTATCACGGCCTATTTTTCGTATTTTGTGCTAATTGTGTGCCTAGTCACTTTTTCCAATAGGAATTAATTCCATATAATGTATAGACTACGAAGAACCCGAAAAACACGAGCTCAAAATGGACTAAATACACGTTTAATTGAAGACGTATATTTCACATGGCTTAGCTTCTTAATTTCATATGAAAAGTGTTCGACGGAATACGGAGAAACAACTCTTTGCTTACCAGAATTTCAGGAGAGACGAAATTATTTTGAAGATTTAGCTGTGGGAAACACACCGTATTTCTTTCAGCATTAATTGATATAGGAACTCCGATATTATCACCATTGAATTGAGGAACTGGATCAACTGGCGCAGATAATAACGAACCAGAATTTTCCGATGAGGAAAGAGATAAGACAGGTGCTGAGAGAACAGCGTTTGTCTGATCCGAGAATCTTGTCCATTCCAAGACCTGCTGCCAAAGGCACACGTAACAAGTGTCATTTTAAAACGAGGATGACAAAAACATATAAAAAAGCTAAAAGATTTTCATAGTATTTGAGAAATTATGCTTCAAAAGCAAGTTTTTAGAAACACAAACACGTTGAATTACGGATATAATATAGGGTAAATTACGGCCACCTGCTGAGGTAATGTCAAATTACGGATATAATATAGGGTAAATTACGGCCTCCTGCTGAGGTAATGTCAAATTACGGATATAATATAGGGTAAATTACGGCAACCTGCTGAGGTAATGTCAAATTACAAAAAAATCCCTCATGTTTTGGTAAATACAACAATCCCTCAACTATGAATCTTCTTACACGTTCACCCTTGCGGTGTCAAATTTACTGGAATCTTATAAATTATATGGAATATTCTCCAGTTTGTACCCGTTTTACTCCATTCGAGCTCTGCATTTTGAAAGAAGATGATCATAAGATGCAATGGCGGATCCTCTGTGGTGCAAGGGTGTGCAGCTGCACACCCTTGAATTAAAAAAAAAATATTACCTATATATATATATATATATATATATATATATATATATATATATATATATATATATATATATATATTATCTATAACCCTCTAAAAGACCAGGTTCGAGCCCCAACTCATAATTTTTTTGTACCCCTTCCTATTTCCTATGGGCCTTTTAATTTAGCTACACATTTTCACCAATTTTAGGTCTAAATCTTTCCTAATTTTCCCAAAATTTGTAAATATTTTTTTTAAAATTTGAAGTTCTTACATATTTTCATTGGAAGATGAAAAAAAATATTTTTAAATTTATGTGTATACTATTAAAAAAATTGGGGGCGTTGCCCCTGAACCCCCATAATTTTTTACTCTAGCATTTTATTTTTTTATACTTAATTTCGAACCCTCTTGGCAAAAATCCTAGATTCGCCACTGATAAGATGTATCTCTTAGCTTGTAAATATCATATTGTGGTTTATCAGAAAATTGCATTTTTCATAAAACGAGTACAACTAGAGAACATTCCACGGAATCTAGAAGATTCTGTTGAATTTGACACCATAAGGGTGGACGTGTAAGAAGATTCATAGTTGATGGGTGGTTGTAACTTGTAATTACCCAATCAGAATGGGTTTTTTTGTAATTTGACGTTACATCAGAGGATGGTCGTAAAATACCGTATAAGATAAGCACCTAATCTCGACTAATGAAAATTTTACCTGTTCTTGGTTCAGCTCTCCCCTCCATTTGCTCCGATGTTTCTGTAACAATGTAAGAAGCGTGCTTTGCAGTTCCAAAGAAAGATCGAGCGGAAAAAGCTTCAAAACATCGTCACCGCCTAAGTTCTTGTGTACACAATTCCGAATAAGCAAACGAAGGGATGCCAAAACCTAAAATAAAAACTCGATTAAATTCATTACTGTATCAAATTCATCGAAAACAAGAGATTCGGAACGCGAATATCGAGCCATCCATTAAAGAACAAATAATGTGAGGGGGTTTGGTTTAAATTCAAAAAATTAATAGTGATATCTTAAAATTATAATCTTTCTAATTCTCATTTTTAAGATCTCTCTCAAAATATTACCACCTAATTACTCAAATTCGAATTAGATATTGCAAGAATTTAAATCCTACGGCATCAATTAAACCCAAAGGAGAAACAAAATACAAATGTCTAGGGTTACAAAAAGGGGGGAAATTTAGAAAATTGAATTTGCAGCAGAGGGTAGAGCAATTAACTCACTGGGTCAAGATCGCCGGAAGAAGGGAGGTCGAGAATGGACTGAACCGAAGACCTCTGCGGACCGGATAAACCGGTTCGCCGGGTCAGCCATAGGAGTTGGAGCAAGTTTTCGAGCTCTTGCTCAGATTTTACACCAATTAGTGTGTGTAGATGCTCCGACAGAGTTGTGTCCCCATCCATGGTTATCGAATTTCATCTCTCCCAAATCGACATAATTTTTCAAGCTCTTGCTCAAATTTAACACCACTTTTTTTTTTTTAATTATTTTTTCTTCTTTTCTTTTAGGAGACTGAGGAAATGCTTGATTTTTTTGTCACTGAATCGAAAAATTGAATCTTTTTCCCCCTTAATTTTACTTTTAGGTATTTTGATTTATTTCTTGCTACGAAAACATTTAGTGTTGGAAACTTGTAACTTATGGGTCATTTTACAATTTTTAAAAAGTTTGAATCGCAAAATTTTAAATATTTTTGGAATTGATAGTTGATAGTAAAATTTATTTTGTATAAAAATATCATATATAAATAAATATATATAATATTTATAAATATATCCCTATACTTTTAATATTTATACGTTTCTACCAAGTTCTTGTATCCCCAATTTAGGAACATGTTGTTTCCCCGTGTCCGTTTCTCCCATTCCTCGTACCACTGTTTCTGTATACGTGCTGGTGCTACATAGATTTCTTATCTTCATGACTTTCTCTTTTTTAATTTCCCAGTTTTGATGATTGTAGATTTAATATGACGAAAATAAATAAATAAATAAATAATGTATATCCATTTTTCTTTTATAATTAGATAGATGTAATTAGCGGTACATAATAAAAATAATATAATTTAGATTAATAGTTGATGAGTAATTGTAATAAACGATACATGAGGATTTTTTTAGTAATTTAATCTTAACTCACGGGAGTTGGCAGTAATTTGCCCTAAAAAGAAAGTAAAAATAGAGTTATGAATAAAGAGATGAGTATGCAGTAAAGACATGCTCTATCTAAACCACCAAAAGTACATTCATCTTAACTGCACAAGCAACTATAAAATAAAGGCAAAAAATCACACAAAAAATAAATAAAAACCGAATAAAGAAAGCGTCGAAAGGAACTCGAAAACATGGAAAAGAAACTTCTTATGATGTTCAAATTATTGTTTCTCTTTTGGGGTTTGTTCCCTTTTTGTCTATCACTTAATTTATTCATTAATCTCACATTTTCTTTTATTTTTTTGGAAATAAGTAATCTATTTATTTATTTATGTATTTGTGTAAAATCGACAGGACTATTAGCGGTGGAGTTTACGGAAGGAAAAGTTGCGGTTAAGACGAGGTTTATAGTTACAGATTGTCCACGTGAATGCCCGCTACTTTGTCGGCGTCATAAATTTATTCAAGCCGGTTGTGAAAGTAAGACCATCTGCCATTGTCGTGTCATTGATCCTCAAAAGTCGCTGTCCCCATCGCCGGAGTTTCCGCCGGAGAAACCGTCGTTTGGCGGATCAATGGCGGAGGAGCACTGAGATAGATGTTTTGTTAGGCTGCTACTTAATAAAATATTTACCTTGTCTTAAAATATTTACCTTCCAAGGGTAAAATTGGAAGTTTAAATTGACTTATAAATTGAAAATATTTATTTTTCTCTATTGAATATCTATTTTCAGATTGTATTCTATTTATGGAGTAATTACATTATATATACTTGAAAGAAATGGGTGAATTGCGTTTCGCACCCTGAAAATAACATAGATTGGTGACTTGCACCTTAAAATTTTAAATATGGCAGAATGCACCCTCAAATTACAGCTTAACCATTGATAAAATTCTCTAAAAATACTGAAAACGAATAAGAAAATAGTTGAGTTTGAATCACGTAGTGGCTATAAGGGGTCATAACCCCCAATGTTTTATATAGAAATATGTTGTTTTCGAGCAGTATATATATAGTCGACCCAGAAATTTTAGGTTTTTTTTTTTTTTTGCCTTGAAAATTCAAAATCCCGGCTCGGCCAATGACGGTTGTTTGAACTACAACTCTACAAGTCAATAAAGTAGTACATCAAAGAAAATTTTACCAAGTATATATCTCTTAAAGGTTAAAGAAAATGAGATTGCTTTCGGACAAAGATTTATTCATACAAATCGTAATTATTTTTGTCTAAATTAGTTATAGTTGGAGCTAAATTCTTCTTTTCTTGCTATTTATTTTACCATAAAATTAATTCGTTGAAAAAAAATATGAAGTTTTTCCATTTGCGCAAGAAAGATAACTAAAATAGCATTTTCTTATGTTATTAAATATAAGCTCCAAAAACATTGGAGAAATTCAATTAAGAAAAATGGGTAAAATTCATAGTATTCTGTTCGTCTTCTTCGTTGTGATAAGTGCTATCTATCATTCATCTGCTAATGGAATTACTGAAGCAAACCAAAGTGTTGCAGGAGATTATAAACATGGTAATTAATTACCTCGAATTTCTTTATCTTTTCATCTATTCTTTATATATATATATATATTTTTTTTTTTGATAAAATCGACGGACAGGATTAAAAGTGATGACGGAGTGCCCTAGAGAAGGAAGAAATGTGACTAAGAAAAGGTTTACGGTTACTAATTGTATTCGCCAATGTAAATCTATATGTTACCACAATAACTTTTCAATGTATAGATGTGAGAGTATGACCGTTTGCCTCTGTGACATTCCTCGTTACATTGACGAAATACGTTCACTGTCCGAGTCGCCGGAGTTTCTTGCCGGAGAAGCTGAAACGTGGTGGCTCATTGGCGGTGGAGGACTGAGATCGTACGGTTAGCCTGTGGGACAGATTATTTTCTGCAGTTCTATGTAATAAAAATATGTTCTCTTAATTAATTATTACTGAACTTTCTAAAAACTCTCTTTAGGGGGTTGTTTGCTAAAAAAAATGCATTGTAAGGGTGTTTTTGCTAATATTTAGAATATGTGGGGTTCTTTTAGCAATTCGGTATAAGACATGGGTACTAAAATGCAATAAACACATAGTTTTTATACGGTGAAATCTATGTTGCATCCGTTAAAATATTACATGGATAAACACCCAATTGAATACATCAAACTATGTTCAGCATAAACTTCAGATACATAAAGACTACATTCAACGTAACGCAATAAGCAAAACGTGAGAAATAAAATTAAACCCGTCGTATGTTTATTTAAAATTCCGAAAGTCGAAACTTGAGAAGAGTGCAGTTAAGAAAGGGGTGATGAAAACTTAGCCAGGTGGCCAGTTCATTTGTCGTCCCCCGAGCAGATGAATGTGCAGGTGATACACAGATTGACCTACAACATTAATATTTTTATGTTAATATCAATTAAATAAGACGAGAAAGGATTTTTAAATAATAAAAAGAAAAAAAAAAAAACGAGACATACATCCACTTGGCCCGTCGTTAATCACGAGCCGGAAGCCATCATCGAGGCCTTCTTGTTTCGCAACTATCTTAGCTGTGTAGAGAAGTCGGCCAAGAATTTCGAAGTGCTTTTCCTCTGCCTGCATTATAATTAATAATTCATAAAATCTTCGTTAAATGATAAGCGGAAAATAATAAATTAAATAGCTTAATCTTATATCGAATTCTACTAATTGCACATCCAAAGACGGGCAAAGGGTTTTTTTGCTGGAGTTCAGTTCCGAGATCAAGAAGCATATAGATAAGTCAACTACAAGTCACGTATCCATCACAAAAACTAAATAAAAATAAATAGAAAACGATGAAAAAATGTGTGTTCGTTTGCTGAAGTTTATGAACATGCAATGTTTTGATGCAGAAAATTTAACATTTAATATCTCGAGCATGCTAATAATTTGAATAGAAGTGTACTTATTTAAAAAAAGTCTTCGATTTTTGTCGATACCAAGACTACTCAAAGGAATTCTTTTGATATTCTTAGAATTTGATAAGAGAACGAAATAATGGGATTCAAATTACGGCCTTGAAGTGGATAAATATGATCCACTTCCGTCTGTAACTGAACATAAACAGCTGAAAAACGATAACAACGTAAATAATATATAAGTTCGTCTCATATTGTTGGCTTCAAAACGAATCATTAAAAAATATGTAGTGGAATATACCTTAGAGATTCCAGTTAATCCGTTCCTTAATTTAGGAATAACCAAGATGTGAGTAGGCGCCTGTGGAGATATGTCTCTGAACGCTAGTACCTGCCGGAAAAAAGAAAAAAAAAAGTCGTTTTTTTAGCATTTCTCACCAAATCCACAACTTACTAGTAAAAAATGAAAAATGAGACAAAATGAATAAACCAATTGGATCTCAAAACTAATATCGGGACTTGGAAATAATCATCCGTTCGTCACTTATAAGTAATCATCCCTAATTAGGTCATCGGGCACTGATCTTTTAGTTCAAAAATTTATCCGTAAACTTAATAAAACTGAACCAACTAATCCTAGATCAAGAAAATAACAGCTACCGGCCCTTCGATCGAGAATAAAACTTTCGCACACCAAGTGTTTGACAAATTTCCCCTCAATTACCAAGCAAGAACACACTTCATTATCAGCCATTAATTCTAGCTTTTCTGATTTTCTTTCAGAAAACAAATCCAATTAATCCATACAAATACAAAAACCTAATTTCCAATAAAAAATTGAATATATTCACAAATGGCGCACCCCATTCCCAATTAAAAAAAAATTAAACAAAAAATAGAAATAAAGGAAAATGGAGAAAACAAACATGTTCATCCTCGTACACGATGTTCGCTGGTATTTGCTTGTTGATAATCTTGTCGAATCTGCATATAAACATCTAAAATTAAAAATAAAAAAATAAAAATAAGAGAGAGAGAGATGGATGGATCCTGACATGGTCGGAGAATCGTCGGAAGGGGAAGCAGCAAGAGCAGCCTCTTTCTCAGAAGCCATCGCCGCCGTCTGAGGAGATTTTCGCAGATGAGAAGTGAGCACTGCCAATCGGCTGCTAATGGGGTTTTCTTCTTTGTTCATCACCCGACCCGACTCAACCCGACCCGTTTCGGGATCGATCCCTTTTCCCCCCTATTAACAATTTGCATTATTCTTTTATTTTATTTTATTTTTAATTTTTTTTAGGGGTTGATTTGTTACAAATAAATTTCAGAACTTACTATAAACCAAATTACTTTTAAATTTTATTATCAAATTAATTATTAATTGCATCAGAGTATATAAAAAAAAAATTGGAGCCAAGAATTTCAAATTTATAATATAAAAATATTCACTTGTGTAGAAACGAGCTCCGTAATAAAATTAAGTTCGAAAACTCAGCTCGATTGCTAATCAAACCAAACTCTGAATTAAAAATTTCAAAGCTCGATAAAAATCAAACAGACTCGAACAATCATAATCCATATGCTCAATCAAATGCACAAATTGACTGGAAAATGCTTCACTGGAAAGAAGATCAAGACCGAAGAATATTTCATATAATTTAGAAGATCCCACTAAATTTGACACTAAAAGGGTGGATTTGTAAGAAGATCCATAATTGAGGGGTTTTTTCGCAATTTAACCTTACCTCACGGGTGGCCGTAATTTACCCAAAGCAACAAGTCCACACACACCCTCACAAAACAAAAAACATATGAAGAAGCAAAATTTCATTGCAAAATATGATCAAAATGACCATAAAATTAGTTCCAAGTTGTAGTTAAACATCTATAGGAATGTACATACACGACGGTTGTACAACACTAAAGAAAAACGGGGGCAACAACCCCCCTACAAGTAAAGATGGAAATTAAAGAAACTACCACTGCCTAACGAAAAAAGTTAAAAACGAAAGAGCAAACTCAGGCGATAAATCTACAAGATTGTCTCTCTCTCCTCTCTCTCAAGTTGGGGCCGAGCTAGTTCTGCGCAGTTGATACTTTGGCTCCGGCGGTGGTATGCTAGGCAACATCTTCTCCAGTTCCTACCAGTGTCGAAAAAAAGTAATCGTTAAAATACACACACCGAATACTGATTCATATATCCATATACACGTTAAGGGATTTTTTTTTAAATTATTATATGAATCGAAATAAAGGGACTTCTTTGGAGCCTAAATCATTGCTTATGCGATTTCTTTCTGATAATAGTTCAGCGTTTAGATCGAATTGATTTAGCGGTACCTACCAGTCAAATGTGTATTTCGCGGTATATACGAGTCAAATACGATGAGATGGAACGAAATAAATGTAGGGTAAAAGGACTTTGAATGAAGGTAATGGAATAGTTGGCACCTAAAAGTCGAGGTGATCGGCAATTTTAATGGTTATTAGTTATTACTTAACTTCTTGATATGCATTTGGTTTTGAAGATTGGATCTTATTTCGATTAAATAAATCGGCAAAAAAAAAATCGAATCTTTTTTAGTATAGAGATGACAAAGCAAAACCTGCTGTCTTTTGAGCCTTTCGTTCTCTTCCTCCAAACGAGAAACCTTATTCTCGAGCTCATGCGTATACGCCTGTACACCCAAAAACAGAGTACGTACATAACCCATAATAGTCAACTTCAAAGAATTAAAGAAAAAGAAATCCAAAAAATCGAGACGACGAAAAAAAAAGAAGGAGAAAGGCACCTGCTTTCTGGCTCGTGATCTGGCGGCAGATTCCCTATTCTTGATCATTCTTTTCTGCCTCCTCTCGACGCACTTCTCAGCTATTTCATCGGGAGCGACCCTTTTCCTGCCAGGTGTCTGAGTGTCCGATAAAGTCCCCATCAAAGGCGACGAAACATCCATGACCGAATTTCCTCCACCGAGAGAAATCGGATGATGACCTGGCATGAAAACAGGCATCATACTATTTTGCTGCTGCTGCTGCTGCTGCAACGAAGGGATCTGATAGTTCATCCACTGGGCCGCCGCCGCCCCGTGACCCGAGCCCGCACCCGTTTTCCTCCGGCCCGAGGCTGACTCAGCGACAATACCGGCCTTGACCAAGAAATCCTCCAACGTCATCTCGCCAAGTGTCCCCTTCCGGTCGAGGCTGCTCCTCTCTTGGCCGTGCTGGATGTCCTGCCACACCTCGTCGACCGTCTTCTTGCTGAGGTCATCGGACAGCATGAGGTTCGAGTGCTGACTCAGCGGCGCCACGTCATCAACACCCCCCGTCGTTTGATTGTTATTATTATTCGATTCGGCTGTCCAGACAGTTTTGAGAAGCTCATCGAGATTCATGCTGCTTAGAGGCTTACCTATGTCACCTAAATGGCTCTGCACCTCATCAAGAGTGAGGTTGTAGAATGACCCTTGTCTCGATAATAGGTTCGATAACGGGTCGTGGGTTTCGGGCCGGGCTTGGTTTTGGATCCCATCAATGCTATTACCACCAACACCAACACCAACAACAACCCCTTGGGATCCCATTCTTTTAGCAACCATTCAATAATCACTAATCAGCTTAAAATCCCACAAGAAAAATTGTAATTTCGCAAAAATCCCCAATTTTGAATCAGCAAATTAAATTCCTTAAAGACCAAAAATGCTCTGCATGAATTCCACCATTTAATCTATATAAAACGAAATTGAAAAAAAAAAATCAGACCCATCAAATTCAAGAAACCATTTAATCAAATTGAAAGATCGAATCTTGGGGGCACCCCCACAAAAATTAGAACCGAACCGAACCAGATCAAATCAGAGAAAAATGCATGGAAAGAGATTGAAGGGAGAAAAAATCAAAGTGGAGAGAGAGAGGAGAGAGAGATGAAATCACCTGGAGAGAGAGATTTGAGTGTCCATGCAGGGACGAATGGCTTCGGACGCTGTCTAGAAGAAGAGAACAAAAAACCCACAAACCATACTGCAAGAGAAAACCTTGAACTCATAATCTAACTCATCACAAATCGTGGACAAATGTAATAAATTTAGGGGGAAAAATAAAATAAAAGAGAGTGTGTGAGAGAAATCAATTATCAAAAAATAAGGAGAGAGAGAGAGAGAGGAGAGAGAAACCAGACCCACATTCTGTTCTCTTCGCTGTAATAAAAAAGACTTTTTTTTTTTAGTAAAAAAAGACTTATTTTTTAGTTCTTACTCATTTTTTAGTGTCTTAGTTCTTACTATTTTTTATTTTTTATTTGAAAAAAAGGGTAAATTACGCTTACCCCTGCATTAAGGTTAAATTACGGGAAAAAACTCCTTATGTTTGAGTAATTGTAAATTTATAACCATTCCTCAAGTAAGAATCTTCTTACATGTCCATCCTTGCGGTGTTAAATTTAGTGGAATTATCTAAATTATGTAGAATATTCTCTAGTTTATATCCGTTTTACCCTATTCGAGCTCCACATTTTGAAATGAGATGATCATAAGACGTGTTTCTTGGTTCGTAAATATCAGATTGTGGTGCATTTGAACTGCCTTTTGCAACAAAATTGAGTACAAAATAAAGAATATTTCACAGATTCTAGAAGATTCTGTTAAATTTGACACTATAAGGATGAACGTGTAAGAAGATTCATAGTTAAAAGGGATGATTGTAATTACCTAAACAATAGGGGTTTCTTCATAAATTAATGTTTAGTAATTAGTAGCAACAGTTTTGAAGAAATAAACAAAAGAAATTAAAGCAATGGTTCTTTTATAAATTCTTTGTTACCGGTACTTGTGCCTGCATACCATTGGAAAGTTGGCAAAAAAGTAAATTAAATTAATATTTGTTTGCAATTTACTTTATATCTTGTTTTCCGTTTTATTTTTCGAGTCTAGTTTTACTTATTGTTAATTTCATTTTTACTTATGGTTAATTTCATGATTTGTTTACCCTATACCTGATGATAAACACCGGGTGGTTCTTCTGCCGCCACGTGTCTTTTTTTTTGTATTTTATAATAGATTGCCCGCTAGGGTTTACCTTTAGAGGTTTTAGAAAAATAAAAAAAAAAGGAACACGTGGCAGCAGAAGACCCATCCGATATTTATCATCGGGTGTAGGGTCGAAGGAACCTTAATTTCATTTACCACTCCTACTAATATTTGTCATTTGTCATTCATTTGGTTATATGGAGTAATTTTTTTCACCTACTAATTATACTATTTCTCGAGAAAAAATTATAATATTTTTTTAAAACAATTCCCTATAAAAATGTTAAAAAACATTGACGCTCAAGATCTATTGGAATTATTAAAGAATTACTATTGTTGAATTGTTGATTAAAAACAAAAGAAAATTACTATTGTTGAATTTGATAAAAAAAAATTGCTATTGTTGAATGAATTTTGTACAAAGTTTCATGGCCAAGTGGCCATAAATAAAATATGCTATGAATAAGAAATTGAAAAGAAATAAAATATTAAAGTCATAAATTTGCAAAATGGCATGAAAAGAAATTGCATGCCCAAAAGCCGAAAGGTAGAGACAATTAGATAAGGCCCATGCATTGACTTTGACTTTGAAGAAACCTTAAATTAATTGTATAATAGTTTCAAAAGAAAAAAACTGAAATGTTAATGTCGTTTTCATTTTACTAATATCATTTCGATTTAAAATGGGATATTGACTATTTTATAGTCCGATTTTGGTAGAATACAAAAACACGGAACTTGTAGCTCTTTGAGTTAGCTTTTTAATTCAATCCGAGTTAGGTAATTTGAGTATCGGATAGTAAAATTATACAAGAATGAGTTATGTTTTGTTTTAGATACCTTAAATTACCAAAATTGTAGAAAGTGTTCATTGATTTATGAATAACTTTATCACCCGATATCCAATATCGGCGATTCAAGTTGGAATAAAAATCTAACTTGAAGACCCACAAATTTTGTGTTATGACTTATGAGTATTGCCTAATTTAGACTAAAAAATAGTCAAAATTATGTTTGAAATTGACACAATGTTATTAAAACCGAACCGACATGTATCACATCCCAAAAATAAAATCCCATGACATATTACAAATATACGTGTATATATGTACTAAGTATAATACTTTTCGAAGAATTATGGGATATACATCTTTAAGTTCTATGTAAGAACATAATCAAGACCATATGAAGTCGAATTCTTTTTAAATAACATAAACACATCTTATGAATTAAGATTATCGACATACCATTGGTCATAGCACATTTGAGTGAACATGATAAATTATATTACTTGATAGCATTCCCTAGTACAAAACTCGATTTACTTTAAGATCATATAGCGAACTCAATTATTTCTAAACTATACCCTGTGAAGATTACACCAGAAGGATTCTTACCGTTGATATACACACAACAATGTGGATGAACGTGCATGCATTTGTGAGTAAATGAATAGTATACTCAACAGAAGATTCACAAACCATAGATGAAGATAAAGATATCAATCATTCAATTTGATTCATAGGTAGAAAATTATCAAGAAATCAAAGGCACCAAATTCAAACCTCCCATTAAAAACAACCAGATAGAAAAGAAAAAATATTTCAACCCAATTCGAATAAAAAAAAACGTCGGTGCAACGAGAGTCGATATTTTAAGAGCATATCCATCAGACAAGGTACAAAATTTTTGAACTAGGTAATAATCTATATCATATAAAAAGCTAACAAAAAAAACAAACTCATGCTGATTTGCTTAGGCTTCTGTCTCATCCACGACATGAACAATCTTGGCGGTGGGCTTTGCCAAGAGGTCGGTGTATTCTTGGAACGGGGATTTCGAGAACCTTGTTTCTTTCCAGAAGTCTGGTGTAAGGAAACCGTAAGTCTTCAAAAGACATTCAAACGTTGCCTGTAATGAAACATGTTTGGATTAGCAACTACAAAATAAATTATTCTATTAGATTGTAATAACCTCTTAATCAAGAAGATATTTCATGATGATACAACGGAATTCAATACGTCATCTACCAAATCTTACAAGAAACTTGATGGTTTACATAACAATTAATGAAAACCAAGATTTTACAACATAAAAACTAGGGCAAATTACGGCCACCCCTGAGTTAAGGTTAAATTACGGAAACCCCCTCCAATTTGGGTGATTACAGCCCTCCCTCAACTATGTATTATCTTACGAAAAGAACCCAATTTAGGGATGTAAAACCAAAGCGAAAACATTTCATACCATTTACCAAACTAAATATACGATTTGGTTGGGTAAATAACCGATTTACATATTTAAAAGGAGGGGTGGCTGTAATTACCCAATAATTACCCAAACAAGAGGGGGGTTTTCATAATTTGGCCATACCTCAGGGTGGCCTTAATTTGCCATAAAAACTATGTCGGAAAACAAATACTTAGAAATTAGTTCACTCAACAATCTAATCGGACAGAGAATCATTTAGCCTAAATGCAAACACGTTTGTTAGCGAAACACAGACAATGTGTCAATTAGGTACGTACACTGACAGCATATATCAACATATATCAAGTACAAACCATATCGTATATTCAAACGCATTAAGTTTGTAAATGCAAATCGTTACCGACATAATCAATCAACCATCGATTCAAATTTTGATCACATGCTCAAATAAAATCTAGACCAAATAGATTAATCATCGAAAGGGCATCTAAGGAAATATATGAAATATATAATATTAGAAAATTAATCAAAAATAATATAATCTGGTGAAAAAAAAAAATCAGACCTTGACAAAGTTTCCAAGGGTCTTGGTGGAGCCACGGGAGGAGGTGAAAACATCCTCAATACCGGCAAACTGGAGCACCTTCTTCGGCACACGCGCCGCCACAATTCCGGCACCACGTGGTGCAGGGACCATCCTCACCGTAACAGATCCACATTTCCCGGTAACCTTGCACGGCACAGTGTGGGGTTTCCCAATCTTATTACCCCAGTACCCTCTCCTAACCGGAATCACAGACAGCTTGGCCAATATGATGGCGCCACGTATGGCGGTAGCCACCTCCTTGGAGCACTTCACCCCCAATCCTACGTGGCCGTTTCCGTCACCGACGACGACGAACGCCTTGAACCGGGTCCTCTGACCGGCACGTGTCTGCTTCTGGACCGGCATGATTTTCATCACCTCGTCCTTCAGGGAGGGTCCGATTAGGGTATCGATGATTTGATACTCCTTGATTGGGAGAGAGTGGAGGTATATTTGCTCAATTGACTTGATTTTCCCGTCCCTCACCAAACGGCCGAGCTTCGTCACCGGCACCCACTTCTCCTCCTCCGTTTCACGGCGAGGACGGCGGCCGCCGCGTCCCCGGCCACCTCTGTCACCGCCGCGTCCGCGGCCGCCTCTGTCTCCGCCGCCGAAGCCGCGCCCGAAACCGCCCCTTTCTCCGCCGCCGCCTCTCTCTGACATTGTTCTAGGGCTGCTGATTTTAGGGTTTGCGGATGAATTTAGAAAATGGTGTGCTCTGTGTTAAAACCCTAGAACGAATTTATTTAAAGAGGGAAATGTGGGCTTATGTTTTCAATGCAATGGTGAGAACAAATTATTTCGGGCCCTGGCCCAATTTTTGCAGTTAAAATTCCAAATTAAAAAACAAATTATAATTTGCAGTCACCTCCCCCGAACTATAGTTATTTGACAATTGCACCCCAAATATTTAAACATTTGGCATCCACCTCGATTATCTTTATGCTACACGTGGTAAATGTTACATCGGGTTGTGTATATTTATATATGGTAAATGTTACATCGGGTTGTGTTATATATGGTGAATTGCATCCGGTTTAACATAGTATAATAGTTTTTAACGACCACATCCTAAAATATTAAAACTTTGAGCTCAAGCTCAAGCTCGTGTCCAATTTTGTGAGCTCGAGCTCATCGAACTTTCATTTTTTAGGCTCAAGCTCAAGCTCAAGTTCAAGTGGATTTATCGAGGTTGAGCTCTGCTCATTTTGTTAAATTTAATATTTTTTTTCTAATTTGTATTTTTATATTACTTTATTTTATCAATATAAATTATTATCTGACTATAAAAATAAAAATAAATTATATATATTTATTTAATATTATTTGTATTATTGTGTATATTATTTAAATAAATAAGAAGCTCGCGAACTGTCGAATAATTATAATCAAGCTCGGCTCGAGCTCGTGAACTCGAGTTCGAAATATTCAAACTCGAGTTTGAATTTTTATCGAGTCGGCTCGTCGGGCTCACTAGCCGGCTCAGCTTATTTACCACCCCTACCTTCAGCACTGTCAACCCCCACTCCCACCCCTCCGTTGCTCGTGCCAATGCGCTCCTCGAACCCCACTCCCACCGCCCCATTACAACACTAACTCGATCATAAGTATATTAGTATTAATATTTAAAAAAAGTTAAACCACTAAATTTTAACCATAATATAAAATAACCTACTTATCATTTTATTTGATTTTTCTACTCTACAAAATAAAGTAAATACTATGTTTTCTATTTTTATTCGAACTGAGTTAAAATTTTAATTGCATATATTTTTTTTAAAATAAATAAATAATTATGTTATTATGATACTGCAACCAACGATAAGAGCATTTTCTGCACACAGCACAATGGAGAGACCACCAACCAATTTGGTACCGATGTAATTGCCACAATCATACGAGGTCAATTTGGTCTTTTAAATAACAGAGATAGCCTAGCTACCCTTGTGGAAATGTGAGAGGGGTTATATGCAAAAGTGTGGGAGTTAAATGCTACTTACTCTAAGATTATGTACAAAAAATTGCTCATTTCATCAAAATTTCTCAATTGTATAGTTGTCATCAGTCTTATAGTTGTATACAATTTTAGGAACTACATATAAACTTCTCAATTGTATTTACCTTTAAGAATATACTTAAAACTTTTTTATCGAGTTTTCTAGAGAAACACTCATAGTTATAGGATTAAATCAATCTCCAACCAACTCAGTAAACTCGTAAGTACTTAGAAAAAATACTAAACTCCGTACATTCCAAACGTGTATGAGTATATATATTTCTAAATTTTTGTATTTGAATACAAAAGTTAAAACAAGAGAGTTAAATTTATAATATGTGTATATATTATGTACTTATAAAGTTCTTATTTGAAAAAAGAACTTGGAGGGTCTAATGTATCTTAATTTTAGTTCTTTTTAAGATGAAATTAAGATTAAGAGTTGATTGGAATTGATGCACGAAGTAAAATGCTTACCAAAATGAATTATGGTTGTTTTTAGGTCTTACGGTTTAAAACCATTTATTCTCCTCTACGTCACGGTTGGGACTCCAACCATGGATGCCACGCTCAAATCCACCTGTATCTCCGTTGTATTTGTCAGCATGATTTCATTTTAGGTTTAGTAATAAAATGAGTAAAATGTATATGCGCTGAAAACTTTATAAACGATTTATTATTTTATTATATAGAAATGGTTCGCGACATTTAAAATCTAATAAAATAAAATAGACAAACATTCATCTTTATTTTGTTTTAAAATTTATCATAAACAAAATATTTAAATTTGATTATGCTTGTCAACTAGATTTCTAACAAAGAAAGTACAATTTCCAGAACTGAAATGATTTGTGCAGGCACATATTAAACAGTCAGGCACATTTTTTACCATTCTTCAAAAAACAAAAAGTGAAAAAACTCAAAAACTCTCTCAACCTTTCGATTTTCTTTTGCAAAGCCCGTGCAAATCGTCAACAGATCGGATGTAATTTTTACGTTTTTACGATCCTCTTGTTATGTCGATTACGAATCCGAAAAAAAAAAACGAAAAAAATCGGACTTTGGCCTGCTCGTGTGAATTTACACGAGCGCATCCACTGCGCTCGTGTAAATCCACACGAGCATGCCTTGTTAATTTTTTTTTTAATTGCTCACCTGTTTTCACACGAGCTCGGTGGCCGAACTCGTGTAATTTTACGCGAGTTCGGCCAGCGAGCTCGTGTGAAAACCGGTGAGCAAAAAAATTTTTTTTTTTTTTTTTTTCGAAATCAAGTGCTCGTGTAAAAACACACGAGCAGTTGAAAAGGGCTCGTGTGATTTCACACGAACGCTTTTCAACCGCTCGCGTGTTTTTACACGAGCAGTTTTAATTTATTTTATTTTTTTTATAAATTTATTTTTTGAATTATAAGATGCTCGTGCAAAAACATGCGAGCATTTCAACAGTGCTCGTCTGATTTCACACGAGCACTGTTGAAATGCTCGCATGTTTTTGCACGAGCACAACAATTTAATTTTTATTTTTTATTTTTTTCATTTCATTATTTAAATGCCTTTTTTTATTATATGAAATATTAATAAAGTGCTTATTTTCAATTGTAGATGGCAGGAGGCCGGGGGAAATGTCTTATGAGTCAAGTTGCCGGTAAAAGCAAGAGCTTAATGAAAGCCTTGAGCGGGAAGGGGAACAATCCGGAAGATCCGGATCGCATTGGAGACCGAGATGTCCTTGCTTCCGCCCGTAGAAGAAAGCAGTTAGCTCGAGAAGCAGCGTTACAGAGGGAAGAAGAGAGACTGAGACGAGAAGCTGTTGCAGCTGGAGCCCAACCCTCTGGACCTACACGCGACCTCCAGCTAGCTCGTAGTACATTGCCACATGCCGACGACGATGATGACCACAACAACAATCCCGATAATGTGGATACTGACGAGGAGACGGAGGAAGATGATGAGCCAGATGTATATCAGGGTCGTAGAGGTGGTCGTGGCTTACCCTTTCCGCAGCTACCTGGTCCGGCGTACATGGAGGGTCCGTGCGAGGGAGGGCCACAAAATTACGAGTTTGTGCGATGGTTCAAGTCGCATATAGCGATGTACATTTGGGAAGGATATGTAAGTTTTCTGTCAACACGTGCTTTACATAATTCTTATATTATTCATTTTTTTAGCTAACAATACATGCAATATTTTTCAGGAGCGCCGTGAAACTACACGGTGCGAGTCGAGGAGCAAAGCACTCGAGGACTACCGCGGCCCGCAGGATAACACGATGATTGCGAGGCTGGAGGCAACAGGTCTTTACCACTTACGAGACTGTTTTCTGAAGAGGATGAACAAGAACCTCATGCTAGCTTTCGTGGAGAGGTGGCAGCCGGAGACGAACAGTTTCCACATGCCATGGGGCGAGATGACAATCACGCTCCACGATGTCGCTTTCATCCTGGCGTTGCGGCTGGACGGACCGCCAATGTCTGAAATTCGCCCGGTAGAAGAGTGCTCACAAAGTCTTGCATCTCTATTGGGTGTCCGTCTGATGGACACCAATGAGATGTTTCGAAACAAGGGAGTTGGTTGGGTTCAGGTGAGAGATCAGTTGACCCTTCCCTCCACCACAGACGAGAAGAAGATGAAGGGCTACTTGATGTTTCTGCTTGGGTCTGTTTTGTTTGTAGACAAAACAACGTGTAACATGAAGCCGTGGTGGATCCATTTTACCAACGATCTCGATAATGTCGGCAAGTATTCGTGGGCTTTCGGCATGCTTAGCAAACATGTACCGCCAATTGGGTATTGCCACCCGCGCTGGGATGAACAGTCTCTGTGGATGTGTTATTCTCCTTCGGGTACATGCACCTTTATTAGTAATTATTTATTTATTTAAACTTCTATGTAGGTAATATCAACAACATTTCATTGGTTTTTGTTTGCAGTGCTGGATCTTTGAGTATTTCCCCTGCTTTCGACCACCTCTTTCCCGTTCATATGCCAAGTTTGAGCCTCGATGCAGAAGGTGGGCCCATGGTGGAGGCAACAAAAACCACGCTGCAGGAATACCGGAAAAAACTCGACGCCATGACCGAAAGAGATGTGAGTAATAATTTTTCTAATTATGACTATAGTAGAGTTACGGATTTTTCTAATTAGTTTAAAATATGCTTAGGTTTGTTGGACCCCGTACGGTACCGGTGCACATTACTTGCATCCTCGGAGCATGTATTACGGCACGATACAGTTCATGGATATAGTGGAGCCGTACATGCCCGACCGAGCGTTGCGGCAGTTTGGAAGAGTCCAAACTAACCCTTTCCCGATAATTGAATCGAACTTGCCACATAACCGCGGTTTGTTTGGCGCGGGATACAAAGTCACTTTCCACGCTCCTGGCGGCTTGTGGCAGAACGAGTACGCCAACTTCATTGACTTGTCGCAATACCGTGATGCCTGGCCGCCGGAAACAGTTGCCGAGGAGTACATGAAGTGGTACATCGAGCGGACGCACCGGTCCATTAGCAACCCTGATAGAGTTCCGCCTGCAGAACGGGTTGTTGTTGCCGCCCCGCCAGACCAGCCGTTCGCCAATGACATAGCTCGGCTCCTAGTTCCGATCGTATTCGGTTTGACTGGTGACGACGCAGCAGAGGCATTCCTGAGCATTCAGCCGCAGTTGAGGGACTTGTTGACGCCACATGCCCACTATTTACGTCTCTTACCTATGAGGGGTCGCGGGGAGGTCCGAGGACTCGGGGTCGGGGGTCGAGGAGTAGACAGTAGGACATGTTACCTATTTGCATGACTTGTGTATTAGTTTCGATTTTTTTTTTTTCGATTTTCCCATGTGAAATTTGACTAATAATAATTAGTTTTACAAACTCAACTAATAGTTCAACAATAATAATTAGTTTTACAAACTAATTATAATTAGTTTTACAAACTCAACTAATAATAAAATTTGACTAATAATAATTAGTTTTACAAACTCAACTAATAGTTCAACAATTATTAATTTACAAAATTAAGTAATTGTTCAACAAAATTACAATAATACAGTACTACCTATGCCTAGAAGTCAACGTCGTCCAAAAAGCAAGTCGATCCGCGTAAAAATCTCGTAGAGGTAGTAAATTGGGAGCTGCAAAATACCTCCACTGAGGATGGAGACGAGGAAGAGGGCATGAAACCGGTACTCGTATGATCATAAAATGATCGTTATGTAGCGACATAGGAATAATACGTGATAACGCGGGGTTCCCAACTAGTGGTAGATAAGTGATGCTACCCTGTTCAGTGAATATTAATACTATTGTGTTGTATCTTGTAGCGATCGCCAACCCCATATCTGTTGACATCCATTTCGTCCGTGGCGCCGGTCCGCTCTCATGACTGCATGTCAAGATATAATTAGCGACTGTATTGCGACCCCCCTCATCCCCACCGTAAATAGTAGCATATAGATTGTAACGCTCCATAAACTCCTCAACCAAGTCAGTTATGACTTGTGGCCATCTCTCTTGACTGACGTAAACAACTTCGGCTATGCACCGGTAGCCACAATTTCCATCGGCCCTCACATTAACATATGAGGCTACGGACTGTGCGAGAAACGGAGGAAGGAATGAAAAGAAATTGACCCGGTCCCCGGCAGTAACAACTGATTCTTCCGTCGATTTAACCTTTGACTCTGGCGTACCAGCTTTAAGTTTTGACTCTGGCGTCCCTTCGGTCGGGGTTTTGCGACCCTTAGAGCCCGAAGAAGATTTAACTTCGGATTTCCGATTCATCATGTGCTCATATCCGGACAAGTTCCTCTTCGTTGAGTTATTCTTAGGTCGTCCCTTGGCCTTCACAAATGACGGCTCTTGTAAATGCGTTGAAGAAAGATTATTTAGGTCCCGTAAATAGTCGGCCGCATTTTTTAGGGACATGTAATCTTTGTTTGATAACTTCTCGAACTCATCGAGAAGAACTTTCTTAATTGCAACTGTGCGATCAAACGGTTCCTCCTCGTCCTCCCATGGATCCGACTTCGGCTCGACAACCAACGTTCTCCAGAATGGATGTAACTGTTGCGGATAAAAAGTATCCCCCTCAGCAATTTTAACTGCAATCATACACGCACACGGGAGGCCGTGGGTTCGGCTTAGGTAACAGTTGCAACTATCCGGATTCTCTTCCAACTTTTCGTACTCTTTATCCAACAGGTCCAGTGCTTTGTGTGATACGTTACATACCAAAGCACCGAAGCACGGCAGTGAAGTACTGTTCATCCTGACTGTTCTACTGCTCTCGTTTTTCACCTTCAATTCATTAATTTGAAGGTCAACTTGCGCATCTAGTGCATTTTGAACTGTATCCATAGCTCCAGTCGATGTTTTGATCCAACGCTTCGATGCACGATGTGCACTCTCTACCCTGTTTCGAGAAAACACTCAAATAATGAATAAATGTAACATGTGTATAAAAGATTGTACGTAACGAGTTTATAGTAAAATCAATTTATATACCTGTTAGTTGTCGTGTTACCGAAATGAACGATGTTGTTGGTCCAACACTTAACAAATCTCTCCTTATAAATCAACCACGTTTCATTGATGTAAGTTATCAACTTCGGATAGTGCCCGTACAAACTAATTATCTCTCTATAGTTGCATCCGTATTCTTCCTCAGTCTCAGATTCGACTAATTTTGCCCACACCGTCCTCCGGAACAGTACACCCAACTTGGTGTTACCCAAGAATTTTGACGTGTTTGCCTCAACGTTTCTGTTTATGTGATATAAACATAACATGTGATACGAATGTGGAAACACGTTTGGCAATGCTTTCAGTAGGTCCAACTCACGATCTGTCAGTATCATTTCTGGTTCTATCCCGATTGGTAATATGTCTCGCAAACATCGCAATGTCCATGCATAAGTGTCCTCATCTTCACGTGACATAAAAGCAACGGCAATAGTGAAGTTCCTTCCCACGGGAGTAACCCCAATGATCTCCAAAAGAGGCATTTCATATCTACATGAAGGTAATTAAAATTTAGTCAACTCTTATTTATATATATATATATATATATATATATATATATATATATAATATAATAAATGTAATTCACATTTAAATAATTATTACCTGTTAGTCTTGTACGTGCAATCCATCAGGATGACGTATGGAAATAACTGCAAAAGCTTTATTGAATCAGGGTGCGCAAACATAACGTCTTGCACTGCATCACCAGCTGGATTTGTTCGATGCCATTTGCTGTATCCACTCTCACTTAGTTCGTGCCACAGATGTTGTATTATTTTTTTTCCTTTCATTTCCTCTCGTCTAATTCTCTGTGATTCATTGTACACGTCTCTCAAGGCCGCAGCCGTATCCGGATTCATCTCTCTCAGATGATGCAAAATTTCCTTCGGCTTCACATGGCTCTTTTTCAGTATCTTTGTCACTTCTCGTTGCTCTTCACTCAGGCGACTTAGCGAACGTAGTCCTTGTGGATATTTATGAGGAAAATGATTGTGATTGCCATCTTTGATGGTAAGGCGCCATAATCCATCACGACCCTCTTTACCCCATAGCGCAAAAGGGCATTTACACTTTATTGAACCGGACTTCCGGCTTGTTTTGACCTCTGCATTTTTTTCTCGTCTCTTATAGGCTCTTTTACAAGTCAAATATTGTCGGCCCTCGTGGTAAGACTGTCGCCTAATCTCATGTCCTTGACTGATGGCCATATTCATCGCCTACTCGACTAGTGCATCTTTACTATCAAATGCAGTCGAAATTGTGAAAAATTCACTGTAATCATGTAGCTCGAATGTTTCAATATCTTCATCCACATCTATGTATACTTCATGTTTTTATATTAATGTAGTTAGCAAATTATAAAACTAAAGAATAAAACTCAAATAAAAAAAATTAAAAAATTGTGTTGCTAGTGTGATTTCACACGAACAGAGACGTTCTGCTCGTGAGATTTCACACGAGCATACCTTCTCTGTTCGTGTGAAATCACACGAGTGGGTTAAAAAAAACAATTGTTTTAGAATTTAAAAAAAAAAATTAAATAGCTCGTGTGATTTTAAACGAGCAGGTGCCACCTGTTCGTGTAAAATCGCACGAGAGAATATTAAAAAAAACAAAAAAATGTTAATGTGCTCGTGTGAATTTACACGAGCACTTGCCAAGTGCTCGCGTAAATTCACACGAGCGGATAAGGTTGTGGGAAAAAATGAAAAACTTACATTCGGGTTTAAGTTGTTTGGATCCATCGCAAAAATTGTTGAATATCTGATTTTTTTCACTTTGAATGTTGAGTTTTATATTTTATCGGATTGGGTAGGAATAGTACAAAAGGTAAATAGTTATGGTAAAAAGGTAAAAAATCATGGTAAAAATGTGCCTGAATGTTTAATTTGGCCTGCGTATATTATTACCCTTTCCAGAACCAGAAGTTCTCGGTAGCAAGAAGATAAAGTTTGGAAATTAAATTTTAGTCCTTTAAGTTTGGAAATTCAATTTAATTCCTTAATTTTAAAAACTATATGTTTAAGGGCTGTAGTTTTTTTATCGCAAAAAACCCGGGATATTTTTGTCATTTCATAAGCACAAGCGAAGAAAATATCGCACACGTGGCGAGTGAGCCACACGATCGGCTCGGGGGTGGTGGTTGGGGGTTGGCGTTGACTAATAAGCACAGGGGTTGTTTACCAATTTTTTTATGACGAGAGAGAATCGCGCAGTTGCGAATTTCATAGAGTTAGTAAATGCAATTCAGTCATATAACATAAGGTAAATTACACCTGAACTTCTGAGGTATGCTAAAATAACTTTAAGATCCATGTCGTATCGGTAACTACAATCACCCTTGAAACATTGTTAGAAACTCTAATGGGATAATATGTTAGAACAGGCAATGTGACGGCTTAATCCCATTTTGCACCCTCAAAATGTAAATTTTTGGCACTCTGCAGTTTGCACCCAAAAAAAATATTAGTAGCACTTTGCAACCTCAAAACACAATAAATCATGTACAATGCATCCGGAATGAATTTTTTAAGCTAATTAATGTAATTTAATGTTTTTAGTGGTGTTTTGTAGGATGTCAAAGTATTAAATCAAAACATTAATATTCCTCAATGATTTCGAAACTAAAATGTGCAAAAATAATAGTACTTCTCATCAAGATATTTAATAATTATATTTTTTATCACAAAAATATATTTTCACAAAAAACAAGTTTCATGTGTTGTTCTTTATCAAGTTATTAAAAACTATATTTTCTTACAAATATTTTCACCGATCACAGTAAAAGATCCGGTAATCGAATAATCTAATGAGAAAAGTATATATATATATTTTTGTGAGTGTAGTTTTTAAATAACTCTGATTTTTTTTCCACACTCTCTACGCTCGAAAATTGTGGTACATTTCTCAACCTTTTCGCATACAACAAATTAGCCTCTATGTTAGGGATTGCAGTATTCGGGCTCCCGCAAAACGAAGCAACACAAAGAAGGGAGAAAAAAGAAATCACAGAATTTTCCCTTAACATATGCACTTCAAAGAAGTCACGGTTCAATCATATTCGAGTTTAAGCGAAAAATACTACCCGACTGATTCGATATGCACGGCAAACAATCTAATTAAGGTTCTAAAAAGCAACAAAATGACAAAACAACTCGATTTTTCCAAGACAGTACTAACATAAAGCATCACAAATAATATGCTCCCACTCGAATTTCAAACACCAACACACTTATCCAAGAATATGAGGTTTACACAAAGGGTTTTGAAAACCAAATCACCTAGCGGTTGAAATATGTCGGGAAATTTGTCGGTGCAGATACACCACTTGAAGGAGGCCTTATTGTTGCAGTTGGAGTTGGTGCTCCACCCGTTCCGATGGAGGAGGATTGTCCGGTTTGATTGTTCTGGAAGGCTCCGAGTCCAAGCAAAGCTGCTTGTGAACCGTAGTTCCCTATCATGCTAGGGCCCGTCATGCTATTACTAATCCCATAACCGCCGCCGCCTAATCCCGCGGCAAACATGGGATTACTGAATCCCACCGGATTATATCCTGCTGACATCATTCCCAATGCTTGATTCTGTGCCATCAAAAGCCCACTCCCACTAAAATTATTCCCCATAAACCCTGCATTATTACCAACCATACCACCACCGTAACCAGTATCCGAAGGAATGATAGTATTAGGGTTCATAGGCGCGGAACCGACATTGTTCTGCGCGGGCGCGTTGTTCTTGTTAAAGTTGTCGACGAACTTCTTGCAATGCAGTTGACAGTTATCAAACACCTTAATCGGCTCCTCCATAACCTTCTTATACCCCTCAAGGCTTTTGTAGGTAATCATCGCAAACCCTCTGAACTTCCCGGTAACCGGATCAACACCAAACGGTCCTTCCTCGATTTCGCCAAACCTTTCGAAGAACGACTTCAGGCCATCGGGGCTCACGTGGGGGCCGACGTTGCCGATGTAGATCTTCCGGCTACCCACGTCCGACACCGCATCTCCGGCGGGAACTCCGGTGGATGCCAGCTGGCACGTAACGGTCTTGCTCCCGACCTTCTTCTGGGTGACTTTGAGGGCTTTTTTGGCGGCGGCGCGGGTTTTGAACCGGACGAAGGCGTAGCCTTTGGCGCGGCCTGTGGCCTTGTCCATGATTAATTTGCTCTCCTCGATTTCGCCGTAGGGTTTGAACGTGTCGACGAGCTGATCGGAGGTGGCATCCCAGCCGAGGCCGCGCACGAATATATTCCGGTGGGTGGGGTCGGCGTCCGCCGCCTGAACGATTTGAGAAACGAGATTTGGGTCCTTCGCCGCCGCCTCTTTGAGTAGATCGATAATTTGGGATTTTCCGAAGGGCTCGAGTAATTGGCGGAGGGATTGCTTCTTTGATGCCTCGTCGGTTGCTTCCTCGTCGGAGGAAGAAGATTCCTCCTCCTCTGAATCCGATTCCGATTCCGATTCGGATTCCGATTTCGATTTCGATTTGGCGTCCTCTTCCGATGAAGATTCTTCTACTTCTTCTTCGGAGGGATCTTCTTCCTCCTCTGGTTCTACTACTACTTCTTCGCGAACTGCTTTGAGTTTTGGTTCATTTGATTGTTGAGAAGAAGGGGCTTTTCTCTTCTTCGCCATTGAAGCAGATTTCCGGAAGCTTTTTCAATGTGGATTGCGGCAGTTTGGAATTTCAGTTCGATTTGATTTTTTTGCTCCTGAACCAGAATTAGGGTTTTAGCAATTCTTTTTGAATTTAACGCAGAAAAACACTAAAAGCGCTATTACACGTTGTAGCGTTTTTTCCTTCCCTCCATTTGTCTTCTCCTAATATCATTTATTATCAAAAAAAAATTTATCACTTATTATTTATTTCATCTTTTAATTCATTTAATTTATATTTTATATGTTCCTTTTTTTTTATGGATTTTATATATATTTTTTTATTTTTATATATAAAAAATTATATTTTATATGTTCTAGTCTACTAATATAGTCTTGAACTAAAAAATATTTTCTCTTATTTGTGAAATTAGAATTTATTCTATTGTGATTTTATAATCAGTAAAATCAACTTATATACTCATTATCAAATAACTTTAAAAAAATAATTTCAAAAAATTGTTAGATCTAAGAATTTGTCGATGTTTGTGATCAAGGATAAACTACACCGATAAGCCCAATAAGAAAGGAGCCCAACCAAAGATAGGCCCGTCAAAGTCGACGGCCAACGAATGGAGGTCCATCGGGGCGAAGCACGGTCCAACGAACTTCATCAAAACGCTCGCACGATCCAATCGCTCATCAAAAGGCGACCATAGAAAATAGGTGCCGAGATTAGAGAGCGGTATCTCGGCATGCGCATCGACGCTTGGCGGACAGATCAATTTTGGAACGTAATAAAATAACCTAGCACTTTTATCGGTTACAAATCACTCACATTCTCAAACGTTGCAATCCAAACGATGAATTGTCCGTCTTCTTTAACCCAATTGACTTAGAGGGTGTTTGACTAAACTTATAAATTGTATGTTTAACATTTTAAAGTTAAAAAAAAATGGTATTTTTGATAAACGATCTTAAAATTTTGAAAAAATAAGATATTGGAGAGTATATAAAATCTTTCTAAAAAGTATGTACACTCCACTTTTTAATTTAAGATTTTATGACGTAATTAAAATGTAAACCACAAATGTAACATAATTGCAGTTGTTGTGATTGATTAAATAATTATGGTCGGCTTGAAATCCCTAGATCCTTAGTTGGTGAGTATAATAATATTAGAGTTGTAGCTTATTTAATTAAAATATGATTCTATTTTTATTTTTATTTTTAATTTTAATTTATTCATCCATTTAATTACGATTCTATTGAATAGACTCGTGCTGGTTCAATTATTCTTTCTATATTTTATTATGTACTTTAAACTTTTAAGTTTTAACAGTATATTAGGACCCATCTAATACAAAAGTCGATACTCAATTAAGAAAAACATTTCCCACTTTGCCATTGATTTTCTTTATTATTATTTTTTTTTATCAATTTTTTTTTTGTGTGTGAGGTATTACCCTACTTAAGGGTGGAATTTTGAACTAAATTTAGAATTTGCGTTTGTGGAATAATATTTTTCATTTCGAATTTCAAAAATCTTGATTTTTGGTTTCTTTTCGATTTTTTTTTTATCGAAATTAAATATATACATTATGAGTTTTCATATTTCAATCATATCCAATTTTTTTTTAAGATTTATTTTTTTCTTTCGAAATCCACACTTACAGTATGTATATCGTTTTTTATTGATGAATAAAAAAATGGAATTTCCAAATCTCGTCAATTTCTATCCTCCAAAAATTTCGAAATTCCATTTTTTCCGTTTTCAAGAACGAGGGAGAAACTAAATTTTTTTACTTCCGTTAATTTTTTCTAATCTTTCTAACTGCTAATTTCGATCGATCCATCCGATTTCTAACCTTAAGTCTAACCCTACACCTGCATATACATTATTTTTTTTTTTTTTGATCGATTACCTGCATATACATTAATTGTGGATATACATATCTTTAATATTTGGGGGTCCAAATTACATTCTTGAATTCAATAGATTGGTGTGACATTAATATAAAACAAAAAACAAGTATGACATATTACACGAGTCTGAATAGTATATCGATACTCACACTTGTCAATGTGATAAGTCTGACTCCAAAATCATCTGACCATTTATTTATTTATTTATTTATTTATTTATTTATTTATTTATTATAATTATTATTGGGACACTTATCTGCATCAAATTCACATCACTTAATTGGTGGTGGGTGGCAATGCAATTTATTGACAGGCCCCAAAATTGAAATTCAATGTCGATTTTGATATTTTACTGACCTATTATTTGCAATAGAGACCAACTATACCATCAATCTAGTTAGACAAAGGAGAATTTTATTGAAATTGATTATTATTTTACAAAAACAAAAAAAAAATGTAAATTGGAGCGTCCCAAATTAGAATTAGTTTCATCGAATTGGAATGATTTTATCGAGTAAGATATCATTATACACGAGCAATTGAGTGCATGTGTGTGTATTCGTACTCACCTATACGAATATCTATGGTTGGATTTTGGGTCAAGAATGAATTATTTATGACTCAGCCGAATTCTATTGATAAATTGAGGGTCCAGACTCAACAAAGTTCAGTTCAAAGTGATCTTGACCATCTATTATTTCTTGATTTATCCAAACTACTCATGTGCAGTCATCTAAAATTGTTCTATAAACCCTAATCTCTTTCTCATTTTTCTCTCTTTGCGGTACCTATGCCATATATTGTCATTTCCCGACGAAAACTTACAGTCTGGGAGGCCCCCTGAAGCACATTCAATGTTACAAAGAGGGATAATGTTAACACATATCTCTCACATTCAAACCATCTTTTAACCTCAATCTTCTTCTTATGTGAGAGTAGATTGACTATTTCTGAGTGAAATTAAAAACACCGGGTTCGATGAGTGATATATTGAGAGTGTTCCTTGTTGATTGTACATGTATTGGTGAGTCAACTCAATAGTGAATAGGGATAGATCTAGGTTTTTATAAGAATGTTTCGTGCCTAAAACGTAACATGTTGGTGCTGCTTCCATTATTTGGATATTTTAAACGAAGGATGGGCTATTTTGAAGTGATTGAGCCATTAAAACTACAGCAGAATTAACCTCAATAAATTAATAACCTTAATTATATAATAAATTTTCCCGATCCCGATTCAGTGAAAACGTATTAAATTTATAACTCGATAATTTAATAATTCACTAAATTAATAGAATTTCTCTGATTCGACTGTATTAACAATGTCATGTTGGAGATAGCTTTGTTTGTATCATCTTCCTCCAAACTCGTCTTATCTTTTATATTATTATTGAGTTTTATTCAAAATGAGTTCCCAACTACATAAATCTATTTCAATTGATATAGCATTTACAATAATACAATAATCAAATATACAAAATTATCAACAAATACCGACTTGAATATTATATTAAAAAAAAATGCCGACTTAAAAAAAAAAGAATAAAAAGAAAAAGAAAAGAATAAAAAAGAAGGTTATAATAAGTTGTCCCCAGCAAAATGGCAGTTCATGCTAGGTGTGAGCTAATACCTCCCCACCAACACATTGGCATGAATTCCAATTGCAGATCTCATCTTAGCCACATGATTTTATTATTATTATTATTATGGTCACAATATTTTTATTTATTTTTAAAGCCCCACCAAACTTAATTCCTATATTATTACATCATACATAACTCATTGGACACACTCAAGTCTTTAGTGGATGTTATAGTATAGTTTTCATTCAAATAATTATTATATTAAAAAAAAAAAAGTATCAATTGAAATACATTACATATTGTTCGTCTCCGTTCCAAAATAACTGTCATTTAAATACGTAACGGTCCTGATGCAATAAAATAACAATTATTGCAACATTATTATTCTAAAATCGAATAAAAGAAAATCTTCACATTCACACACATATTTTTCTTAGGTGCAAGAAATTCAAGAAAGAAAAAAAGAAGCAATTAGTGCAATATTAATGTTCTAATATGACAAATAATATTGAATAAAATTCATGAGTTGAATTAATAAGTATATATAATTGTGGACAATGCATGGTACTATAATTTAGAAAGCCACATGCAATGATGGAATAATAAGACTTAGAGACAAAAGACACTAAGAATGGGAATGGTCACATGAAATGATTTCAACTTTTTGCTTTTGGCTTCAAAAGAGATAAACCATAAAAATTTATCAATCATGGATTAAATCATTATCTTTTTTTTCTTATTAATTAGACTAGTCTTTGTTATGCTGTCCAAGAAACAGACAGAAATATAGTCTTGTAATTTTCAGACATTTTTTCTTTTTTTTTTTTTTTTTTTTTTAAATATTTTAGTTTAATTTTTGCTGTATGGGTCAGGGTTTTGAAAATCATGCAATTTGGAGCTCAAAAAAGACCTGGAATATATAATATAATATAATGATATCTTATCTTTTTCAATAATTATAATGATAATAATAATCATAATAATAATATCATATATTACTTCTTGATTTGCTTTTCCAACAAATCTTGCTATGACCAGTCCGCAAAGTCAATTTTAATTGCTAGTTGATATAGAAAATTGTAGCACTTTCAGCCACACTATCTATAGTTCTAATATTAATCAGTGTTAGAAAAAGGTGCAAATACACGAGCATAAGATATTTAATTGTGGATCGTCTCTACTCGAGCCTCCTCGCGTGAATAATTGTTGCCAAACTCAGGCTAACAATCTCCCATCAGCAATTGCTTTAGCTGGGAATCGGATGTGCGACCTTAAATCTGATATCATTTGTAGGACTTTAGGCGCAACCATCTGCTCTAAAACCAATTGGTATGATCCAGAGTAACGGGTACGATTCATGGCTGGAGCAATTTCCGCGGGGGAGATTGTTAGTCATGTGGAGACTCGAGTACTTGCGGTCCACAATCAAATGGCGTGAGCGCTTATGTGTACGTGTTAAATGCACTATAAAACCAGGGTTTGCCCTTTCTAGACACCAATTGGTTTTCAGAACAACTGATAACATCTAAAATTCTATAAGTAAACACGCAAACCCATAGCTTGTCACGTACATACAAGCGTTCATGGTATTCGATCTTGATCCGTTCATACCCAAACATCCCCACTTGAACAATTGCCGCTAAACTCAGACTAACAAAAATTACATCATATATAATATAGTATAAATAACATTTTAACTTCACTGTGCTGATTAATTTCATGATTTCAAGATAGATTCTATTTGATTTTCATGATTAATTTCAAGATAGATTCTATTATTTTTTTTTTTCAAGGTTTCGAGTGAGTTCAACAACTTGGTAGTGCTGTAAGAACCATGTCCCGAGGCTTAATGTTTTTTAATTTCTTTTTAAATATATAATAAATATATAAATATATAAATTAAATAATTAATTATTAACACCTCCCTGCAAAATTTTGGCTTCTTTAAAAAGATTTTATTCTGTAAGAGCATATATACCAGAGCAACTTAAACTCCAATGGTTTATATCTCTAGATTTGTTTGCAATTATTTGCAGCTTCCAAGTTATTATTTTTATATTTAATTATTTTTTTAATTTATATGGATAGATGGTTGGTGAAAGAAAACAAGAAGATATCGATGTGGGATTATATTGACCACTCAATAATATAAATAATTAAATCATTCATGCATTGGCTACTATCTATCTTTTAGGTAGCCCTTTTAGTTTAAGACTCTGCCCTAAAGTATGCCCCACGTTGTTCTTCTATTTTATTACATTATATTATTTTGTCTAGAATCACCTAAAATTGCATGAAATGATGTTTTAGGGTTGGGTGCGGAGATGATTTAGTTGGTGGAGTACTTTGAATTCTATTACTAATATTTTTATTTAAGGTCTCGTTTGATTGGGGATATTAGCAGTGATTAATTAAATAATCGGACCTTAACTTCCTGGGTCGAACCCAAGATATTATGTTATCACGACTTACATTCTTTTAGCTAGCTTTTAGGGTTTTCATTAGATTATTTAAGGATCCCCCATTGTACTTTGGCTCAATATCATTTTACCCTCTTCCTATTCTCGAATGTATCGATTTGCCCCCTTGCATATGAAAAATTGTCTTAATGTGGTCCTCGTTGTTAGTTGTCTGACATTTAACCTTAACACCGTTTGATGTAAGTTCTGAAATTACAAAAACGCCACATCTCACAGTTTAAATAATTATTTAAAAATAAAAATAATAAAAGGACACCTCAATCGTGTCCTTTTCAAGCTATTGCACAAGCGCAGATGTGTAAATCAGACCGATCGGATTGGAACTACACCTTATAAAAAAGATCATATAACTTTTTCTTTTGAGCATTGATAATTAGTTTCAATTTTGTTCAAATAAAATTTGGACAAATCGGAAATAAACAATTCAAATCTGAATGAAAAAACGTGTTCCAAAATTAGAAAATTTTGGATTGAAATTATAGGAATTCAGTATTTTCATTATTGTAGTCACCTATATATAGAGTATATTAATCTAATAACGTTTCGATGTAATAAGTTTGATTTTCGGTAAATTAAAGAAAATCGGAAAAAAATATCGAATTGGAAACTGGATTATAATATTTATTCGAATTCTTTTAAAAATATTAGAAAAATAATAAATTTCTAGGCCGACCGAGACCTGTCGATAGCGAAGCAAGAGCGGCGCTACATGCTCTTATGATAGCTCGATAAAAATAATGGAAAAAATTTATCGTTGAAGCGGATTGTTTGCAAGTTATTAATGCACTTAGAAGTTCAGAGATCAACTTGACGTCATGTGGCGCTCTGATTGAAGAATGTCGTCTTTTTGTTAATTATTTTGATTCTTTTATATTTTCTTTTGTCAAACGAAGTGGGAATTGCATTGCGCATACAGCAGCCCATCTTAATGTAGATGATTATTAAGAAGATGATCATCTTCCAACTCACTTGGCATCATTTGCCTAATAAAATGGTTTCACTTTTGTTCTCAAAAAAAAAAAATCACTCTTTCAAAATTGAAAATATACTAATGGAAATCGGCACTATTCAAAAATTACGTTCCAATATCCACTCTACACCGTGGGCGAAGATTTACGCATTGCACCTATATAAAATTGAGTGCAAATTACATAGATATAAATAATAATAATAATAATAATAATAATAATAATAATAATAATAATAATAATAATAATAATAATAATAATAATAATAATAATAATAATAATAATAATAATAATAATAATAATAATAATAATAATAATAATAATAATAATAATAATAATAATAATAATAATAAAATTAAAAAAACAAATAAAAAAAATTAAAAAAACAGTTTTACAGTTTACTGATTATCTCATGTGAAAAAAAAAAAAGATTTTTTTTAACATATATAATTGAGGACTAGTTGTCTACTTATAGTCAGAGTTCAGAGACTTCAGATGCAATTTTCAGTAGTAACAACAACTGTGTGAATCCTGAGTGTGTAAAAGTGTGTGTAATGGATCCTCTGAAAACATTCAACTACAATTCATCGTTTCTTGATCCAACCCCTCTTCATTACAGATCTTCTTCCCCAAACATCATCATCACCAATAATAATAATAATATTAATATTATTCCGACCACCACCTTCGAAGATATCTCCTTCTCCTCCTACCTCAAACCCTGTAATAAAAACCCAAACCCGAACCCGCAGAAAAAACCCCATGAAAATTCCGCCATTGTTGACGATACAGAGATAAGCATCTTTGATGCTCAGAAGTATTTCAGCGAAAACAACGAAACCAAGTACAGTAAGGGTGGTGCGGTGCAGGTTCAGCCGTCGCCGGATAATATTTTGTCGGCGGCGACTAGGGTTTCGTCGGTTTCTTCTACAGATGGCGGCGGCTATGGCAGAAATTTCAGGACGAGGTCTTTCAATGCTACGCCGACGGCTTCGTCGGAGGCGAGCTGGAATAGTCAGACGGGGCTTCTGGCGAATCCGCCGGGATCGGCCGGAGTTTCGTTGGGGAACTTTCCTAATTCCGATCGTAAGAAGAGAAGCTCCGCTAAGAAATGGTTTTCCGGTAGGAAATGCTGCTGCACCGGTATGAAGTCTGTTCAGGTTAAGGAGGCGGCATCCGACTCGTCGGAGCACGGCGATAGTAGCAACAATGGCGGTAAGGCGAAACGGGATCATCCCCACAAGGCGGCGGCGGCGTCGACGAGGAGTATTACTAGTTCGATCACGGCCGACATCATGGAAATCGGCCACCACCAGAAGATGGGGTCGCCGGAGGATGATTTTCCGGCGTCGGAGGCGCCGCGGCAGCGGCGGATATCCGCCACGGGACGGCCGTTTGTCGACGGGTTTTCGTTCCCGATACTGAATAATAATAATAATAATAATAATACGGCGTGTTCAGGTGCGCAGGTTATTAATAATAACAAGAAAGGGATGATGAGTGCAAAAGTAGTTAGCCCTATGGAAGATCCGCCGCGTGATTCGTTGGAAGTTTACCAGCCGGTTCCGGCGGGGAGCCGGGCGGCGCATTTCAACCCCGGGAGTCCGATTGCGGCGCGCGTGGCGGCGAGTATGGACGACGATATGGAGAGCGACGCGAGTTCCGACCTTTTCGAGATCGAAAGCTTCTCGACGCAAACGACGTCGTACCCGATGTACCGCCGGAGGGATTCGCTCGACGAAGCCCCGACTTTCAACGCTAGGAGATTCGGCAACAACAACAACAACAACAACAACAACAGCAGCATTCAGTACGGGAGGAGGAGTTTGGATGAGCCGCCGACGCCGAGCGTGGCGGCGACTGAGTGCTACGCGCCGAGCGAGGTCAGCATCGACTGGAGCGTGACCACCGCCGAGGGCTACGACAGGGCGAGCGTCTCCAACTTCTCGATCTCCGCGTCGGAGATGGGGAGCGCGGCGTTCCTCCGGCAGCGGCTGCAGCACCAGGCCCAGGAGGAAGTATCCACCAGCGGAGACAACGGGAAGATGAGGAAGGGGAACGGAGGAGGACTACTGATGATGAGCTGCCGGCAGGAGAAGGCGGTGAACGTTGGACCGCAGCCGATGAAATGGGTACCGGCGGCGGCGGCGGCGGAGGGAACACAGATATTCCCGCTGCATGTGGGTGGTAGGCCACCACGGGCAAACAAACCGCCGATGGGGAGCGATCATTCCGCGCGGTTGTCCCTTGCTTTCGCGGCATAACAACTTGTCATGTTTTTCAATTTTTCTTTTTTTTTTTAAATTAAAATAATGAAATTTGGAATGAAGTGTTATTCGGTGATCATGGGTGGTTTCCTCCAAATTGGCACCACCTGTCTAGTCTCTGTTCATGCATACTAGTTTTTTTTTTTTTTTTTTTTTTTTTTTTCTTGGATATATTTTTGTGTTTTTTAAGTTATTTAAATCATAGTACATTATTTGATGGGTAATTTTGTTGTGTGATAATTGCATTTTCCAAGATTGTGTTTGTACGTTTGTGTTTAAATTTTTATGGGCACAAGTTTTCTCAATAAAGACAGTTCTCTATTTCATTTGTTATTTTTTTTTGTTTTCCCTTACATTCATTCATTAATTAATGTATCCTTGATTTTAAGTCACTATTGTATAGTCATATCAATTTTTATTTATATCCAGCTAAGCGTACTGCGTACATATAATTTTTTTTAACAAAATTACAAATAAAGAAATAAAAATAAATACCTTAAAGGGTATATATACCGAATAAAGAAAATTTGAACTAAATTTTAATTTTGTGTTCGAGTATGATAAGTGATAACAACACACATTTATTTATTGTACCCACACTTTCCATATATTCCCTAATCATGTTAAAAACATTCCTTGCATGCATGCATCTACATTCTAATGTCATGTTCCAATTAATTTTGGTGATTAATTGGAATAATAATTAGTGAGAAATTAGATAGGCATAGGTTGTTCCTACATGAATTGGTGACTGCATATATTGACGACACGTTGTTACGTGGAGATTCATCGTACGTCGAAGTCTACGTCTACGTCTGAAAGATAACAAATCGTGAACTAAGTCTAGGGCTGGCACGACGAGCGTAAAGATTTAGTTATAGTTAAGCTGTCAGCGGACGTAGCAATCAGATCATACATGTAAGCTAAACATTGGTAGGTTGAAACTCGAATATTATTAAACTTTATAATTAATTTGAAACTCAAATGTATATTATAAAAATATTAGACTCGGTTCAAATAAATTCGTGTTGAATAAGATCGGACTTTCGATTATACCCAATTAGCAATAATAGTTCGTTTATTCTGAGTTTTGTAGAACTTATACCTAATGAAATACATCCTATAATTATATACTATTAATCTGTGTAATTTACGGTTTAAAATTCACACAATGTATTTCATCAGTATACGTATGCCATATATTCTTACGTGTAAACATAGATGCCCACTATATACAATGTGACTGGCCACAAGATCGCCTACGTATCTAATATCACAAGAATAATATTAAATTTATAATTAACCGGATCTTTAATACCAATCAATAATATCTTAATTAAGCACTAATCATCTAATTACGCACACTAATCCATATTAGAAAGGCGTACACGTAGTCAAAAGATTGACCACAAGATCTCTAATACCTTAATATTTGGTGCTACAGGTTAGTTGACTGGGTCACGGGTGGCACCTGACAAGTTTATTAGATTTAATTAATCAATAATTTATTTCAATTTTCAACAGATTATAGAGTTTTTTAAGCAATCTTATAATTGTGTGACAGACAATTCTTTTTGTCTGCTACCTCTCATATCAATTATCCGAATATTAAATTTTTTTTTTACGTAGATATCAATTGGCATTTTAGCTCCACAATCGATTAATTACTATCGTGTAATAATTTGTAAATCATACGAGACAATGTAAAAAAGGTTATTAACATCAAAGATAAAAAATCAAATTGTTGCACAACACACTCTTATTATAATTCTATCAATTAGTTCATCGAAAAAAATACAGTTTTTATTTCTCAAGTTTTAAAAATTAAACACTTTTAGTTATTTTCGTTAATTTTTTATTAGTACTAATGGAATTATGCCCATCGCTGCCTTAACTGTAGGATTAACGGTAAATTGACGAGAATAACCAAAAATATTAAATTACTGAAATATGAGGGACCAAATGTATCTTTTTGAAAATACGAGGGACCAAATGTGAAATCCGTGCAAACCCGAGGAGTGAAAAGTGTAATTTTCATATTACTTCATGGTTACAACTTACGAGTTAAATATGAATTAATGTAGTGGTCCTAATCAGTTTTATAAGAATGGAAAAGTAAGTAAATCAAAGTTCCACAAATATGGCACCTAATTATGTAATCATTAGCCAGCAAATAATTAATAAGAATACTTTTTGAGAAGCCGTCGGAATGTTTTAGCGTACTTTTTAAATTAATTATACGACTAATTAAATGTTTAATTAATATACTAAACATGTGGCTAATAATAAATATATCCTTCAATTTGTTATGATAACATGTTGCAATATGAATCAATTGTTCCCCCAATAATACAATATCCCTTTACAATTTGCTATAACTAAATAATCTAATTTTTCGAAATATTAGTTAATAATAATATTTCTGATAATTTATTTAGAAAATAAATACAAAAATATTAAAAAAATATTCGGAAGTTTATAATAAAAAAAGTTGTAATCATGATGCTGGCCTTCAATTAAGTTTTATTCATTATGTAGACTGCATTTAGCATTTTTTTTTGTGCGCTTTTTTAATAAAAAAATTTAGTATAAATAAATTTTCTGGTTTTTTTTTTCCCGGCAAATTTATTACGTCGAATATGACTACCGCGGTAGTTTGACCACATTCGCGGTGGTCGGTCTCGCCTCTAAACTCCTTCACATTTTCAGCCGTTTGTTGTACAAATGCGAATGGATCCCCAACAACGGCAATTCCTCAATTAAATCAAAGGCCTACAAAATACTTCCCCCGATTGGGGCTATGGCCGCGTCTACACATTCATGTCATCAATTGCACGTTGCCCAACGCCGACAATAGCGGCGGCAAGCTGACGGTGTACGCCTACTACTGCGAGTCAAGTGCGAGTCCAAGTACTCACCACCATACAAATATGAGTACCTCTACTGCAGCTCCTCCTTGTACAACAACCACTATCGCCCTTTTTCTCTCCTCGTATGTTTTTCCAAAAGAGTCGACGACGGTGATGCATCTCTATGAGGACGACGAATTGAATTTCTTTACGAGGGGATGCATTTGCAATTTCTTAATTTGTTCATAAATTTGATATTATTGTGTTTACAATGAACGCGCACCTCGCCACTAGGAGCATAAACACATGGTAATAATTTGTTTTGTTTTTTTTTTTTTTATTCGATGGAGGATAGTTAGTAGTTCTCCTAACTCCCCTTTCTGACCAAATACGTCGCGTTGCAATTTACTTACCAACAAACTACATTGTCTTGTAAAACAGATCGTACCTGATCGACGCATGTTCGAATCTATGCGACTCATTCGTAACTAATCTTTATATAAAAAATAATTAAAAAAATACTAACTGAGTAGTCATCTAGAAGTGGTGGAAAATAGAAATAAAGAAATTATGAGATATTTTTTCTTGAGAGAATGAAGCCTCCACCACACACATAACCAAACAAAACAATCAAGAAATTTCCAAAAAAAAAAAAAAGAAAGAAAAAAAATCAGCCATTTCAATGGCAACTCATCTCCCAACTTCTCTCCCACCATCAACAACAACTCATCATTTATCATCAAACAAATCAACCATTTTCCTCAATCCAAGAATCAATTTTCTCCACAACTTCAATCCAAATAAACCGATAAAATTCTCGACAAATTCGTATCGAATCACCACCCGAGGCGGCTTCACTGATGAAGAAGAAGAAGAAGAAGAAATTTGCAGCTTCGAAGAAGCCGTCACCCTTTTCAACAAAAGGGATTACTACAAATGTCACGATGTTCTAGAAACACTATGGAACAATTCCGAAGACCAGAAACGCACACTCGTCCACGGCATTCTCCAATGCTCCGTCGGCTTTCACCACCTCTTCAACCAGGTAACTATTTAATTCCATAATTTTAATTTCACATAGTTTTTTTTTTTCATCGAGTCGATTTAGGTATTAAGGTTTGCGGTATTAGGGTTTGCAGTGCTATTTTTTTTCCTTGGACAGAATCACAAGGGAGCAATGATGGAATTGGGAGAAGGGGTGTGCAAGTTGAGGAAACTGAACTTCGAGAACGGCCCTTTTCATCGATTCGAGAAAGAAATCTCGGCCGTGTTGGAATTCGTTTACGAGACTCAATTAGAAAATGCTGCATGTAAGTTAATTTCAAGAAAACAGAGTATTTTTTCTTAACTATTTCTTGATATATAAGAAATTTCATGCAGGCAGTGAAGATGAATGCGTAGCAATGGACCAATCAGAGAAATCTTACCAACTACTCGGAAAATATGCAGCGGGCGAACGCCTCTATCATTTGGAAATCGATCGGAATTGGAACGCCTTCATAGTTTTCTGCCCCGAGAATTACAGGGGCACGGGCGTGGGCCCACCTAGTATAAAGATTCCTGTTCTTGAAGCATCTGAAGAAGATATTATGGCTTTGGAAGAGTAAATCTCTAGTTCGATCTTTCAAATGCCGAAATATTTTAGTGTTTTTTTTTTTTTTTTGTCAAGAAGATAATTTGAGCAACAAAAGTGAAGCTCGATTGTACAAAAAATGCATAGAAAAGTTATACGGGAGAGACGAACAATCTGTGCTAAAGAATGTGACAAGAATTAACTAAATAATAATGAGAATAAAAAACGAAAAAAATCTGCGTTGTTCTGAAGGCAGCTGATGTCGTGCAATCAGAGAAGCGGCGTTGCGTTTGTGGCTCACCGGAATACGCTCCTGAGAATATTTTCTATAAATATTATTGAAGTTTAAAAAAAAAACTCTATATAAATATATATATATATATATATATATATATTGCAAAGATAAAGAGGCACGTAGATTTACCTATGATGTCGTTTAATCGCGATTTCAGAGCCATTCAAGATACATACTTGTCGACTCTAGTCCTCGATCGGTAACGGAAGTAAATAAACTGAGTAAGAATCTGAACAATATATTAAGGAAATACAGAAAAAATCTAACAAATATAAATAAGCAATCAACTAAGAACGGAGCCATCTTTAAATCCACGGTGAATTTTAATAAAACAATTAAAAAAAAAAGGATACGAAAGCGTCGAGAAGGACACAACCCGCTGCATCCACCAGCCAAGGAAGATTAGGTTTTATTTTCACCCAGCTTAAGCTGTTAACAAGAATGCTGCACACGAAAATAAATAAAAAAAATAAAAAATGTTAACGAGGTAATAAGAGATACAATTTAAATAAAAAAAAAAGATTATTTTCGGTTTTATTTAAGTATGCTACCTCGCCACATATGTAGTATTGCCAACAATAGCAAAGACGAACATTAGCGGGTTCAACCCCTGTACGAAAAACCACGATAAAAAATTATACATTAAAAAAAACGAGTTTAAATTGATTTTTTTTTTAAATTATGCGATTTTCGTTTGTTAATAAAAGAACGAGAAATAACATACTTACTTCCGCATTACCCTTTCTGATCTGCAGAAAATGAAGAAAAGGAAAAAAGTTAAGTTCTATAATTACGTAATAGTAATAATAATAATTTTTTGTATTTTTTATGTTTACGTTTAGGCAAATTTGCGGAAGACGCCCCCCGACGTAAATAACTGCCATTCCCCAACCAAGAAACGAGCCTATCCTACTACTCCCCGAACCCGAAGTTTCTTGTGCTGAACCAATAGTTGCCTGCGATATAATATAGATAATCAGATATATACATCTTTTGCTAGATATAAATTAATTTAAATATCGGTCGTATAAAAAGTTTACCTCCAAGAGTCGTCTCCCCACTCGGAAAACCACGCCACCTGTCGGATTATTTAAACTAGTGACGTTTTCACGATTTGCTGCTAATTGGTTAGTGCAACTTCCGATAAAGAATGTCATCAGGGAAACCTGTTAGTACATAAAAAAACGCAACGATAAAAAATTAAAACGGTGATCGATTATAATTTTTAAACTTCATATACTACATAATATAAGAAACTAACCACACACAACATGGTTTTGATTTTCGGAGGAGTGGAGGAAGTTTGTGGCGGCCTAGCTTCACCGAGCAATGGTTTTTCGACATCCGAAGTTGGAGTTCTCCCTGTTAGGAAAGATCCAGCTGGCGGTGTATGGCTCACCGAAAGAGATCTTGCTGACCTGGCAATATTTCATATTTACGATCATGTAAAAAACGAACAAAATACAATTTTTTTAATGGAGGATTGGGATTTTACTTACATAAAATATATTTCTTCGAAACCGGTGGGGGAATTGTGTGCAACGGGAACAGGTGAGCTCGGTGCACCTTCAAAACTCTCTTCGTTATTTGATTTTTCGGTATCGTCACTGTAACCGTCGTCTCGTTTTCTTTCCATATCCTTGCAATACATATACAAAAGCACTATTAGAAGCTGTTGCGTAATATATAGATACACATATAGATAATATATAATATATTTATATATGGTATAAATTTGAAACCTCTTGCTGAAGTCTTTTATTGAACTTGAGCCGTGGTTTAATGTTTCCGTAGTAGACAGATTGCGAGGCAAGAACTAAGGAAGTTACTGTATACAACTGCAATTAATTGCGATAAAAATTGTTTATTCAAACAGATTAATTGTCGATGATATATATATAAAAAAAAATGAATTTTATTGTGTACCACTGCTGTGTAATATTGTGTTGGAAGCTGCAAAGAAAGAACACGTGTTAGAAAAATAATGAGACCGAAACGAAACTTTCAAAATCGAAAAGAGATAATATGAAATAAACGAAATAGAACAACTCAATATCAATACACGATTCGGAATTACCATTTCAAAACGAGCATACCAAAATTGACAGTTTCACTTTAAAAAACATTTCAGGGGTTGTTTATGTAGATAGATAGGCAGAAAACGGACAATTTTCACATCCGATTATGTTAAAGAATTCATTTTGGCGGGCACAATTAATATCGAAAACGTTAAAGAATCTTGTAATTAATTAAAGAATAACGAAAAGCTGTTCGATTAGAAATAAGTGTTGCCTAATTAGAGTGAACAACTCACAGTTGCCGGTTCTAACATGCAGCCCGCGAGGTTGAAGAAATCTCTGCAAAAACAAGTGATTAAAAAAGTAAGTAATTAACGAAAATCGCAAATTAACTACAACGGAACTACGATTATACTAGAAACGAAACGTCTACGCAATCAATCATCAAGCTATGTTCAATAACATCAAGAGGAACTAATCAATGACATAATTAATATTAAAATAAAATAAAATGTATGTGGTTAAAAATTCAATCTTTACCCCTAAATTTGCAAGAGGAACCAAAATCATTAAAAAATTCGACAACGAACCACCCTTTTACCAATAAAAATCTATTGAATCAAATAACAAACTCCATTCATCCTCGGAAAAAAAAATCAAAAGAATTCAACTTTAAGCAAAACCCACCACCAAAAAAACAATCATTAAACAAACACGATCAACATTAACGGAGTAAATACCCAACAACGAGCCACCCTTTTACCAATACAATCTATTTAATCAAATAACAAACTCCATTTATCCTCCGAAAAAAAATCGAAAGAACTCAACTTTAAGCAAAACCCACCACCAAAAACAATCATTAAACAAACACGATCAAAATTAACGGAGTAAATACCCAACAACGAGCCACCCTTTTACCAATAAAATCTATTTAATCAAATAACAAACTACATTCATCCTCATAAAAATCAAAAGAACTCAACATCAAGCAAAATCCACCACCGAAAAAACAATCATCGAAAAAACGAAAACACAGATTAAAAAAATAACAGAGCATGTATATACCCAACGATCCACGTCGAAAGAAACACGATGGAGAGCCCCTCGGCAGAGTTCTCCCTGTAATTGGTGATGATCTGAGGTATTTCAGCCACACTCCACGTCAGCACACTAATCAAACCAAGAGCCAATGAAAAGCCATCTTTTGTGCTGCAAAGACAGTACCCCATGTATTTTATTGCCCATTCAGAGCAATGCTTATCAATGGGGCAAATCTCTGGCTTCCTTCTCAACTTCCCCATTCTTGAAAATGAAAAAAAAACACAAAAAAAATTCAAATAAAAATCCAATCTTTATACAAATAAAAACACAGATTTTATTATACACACACATATATTTATATATACATATAAAAGGGATATGGGATATACAAGGAAGGTACCAGCTGTGCGTGAAAACACAAAAATTTAAAATAAAAATCCAATCTTTATCAAAAAAAAATTGATGGAATAAAAGGAAATTATTTGATTTAGGGGAATCTTTAATTATAACCAGACATCTACATCAAAGAATCATAATTTGAAAATAGAAATTGAATTTGAAATAGAACTCACAGTGAAGAATGCGGTGCTAATTTTTTTTCTTTTTTTTTTTTTACCCTTTTTTTTTACATACAGATATGAATTGTATCTATATATACATCTGTATAGTGTGTTTGTGTGTGTGTGTGTATATTAGGTTTGTGGAGAAATCTTGAAATTTGGGTTTTGGAGTGTGCCGCCTTGTGTCTTGATTGCATACGTCTATAAGGTGGCAGAGCTTGGGAGTTCTTGAAATTTATTTATTTTTCGACCCCTCAAATTGTTTCAATTATCAAATGTGCCTCAATATTTGTTACAAAACATTCCAATATTTTAGGAAATTAAAAAACTTCAAATAAAGTATGTATTTTATTGCATATGGTGTTGAATGAGAATATAAGAGGGTAATTAATTACTCAGTGGCTTTTATGGAAGGTATAATATGCTAAAATTGGTCTGAGTATCCACTCTATAAATGTTTACATTGTATATTAGCTTTTAAATACACACACATAATTTTATTGAGTAATATAAATGTTATATTATAATGAAATATGATATTTTTATGAATCAAAACAATTTCATTGTATTTGGCTTTATTTTTTGTGGTTTTTGTGGATTTCAAATGTTTATTTGCTCCACAAGAATAATTCGTCGCAATTAATTCTTCCATACACAAGTTGTATATGACGATTGTGGAACAAAACTATATCCCAAATAAAACAATCTGACGGATAAAACTCATGAGCATAGCTTATGAATCATGTAATATTTCGATGTTTTGACGTCGTTTCGACTTATAAAAAATCCAATTTAGATATTTAATATTTCGATGTTTTGAGTATTTCGTTAGTAGGGTTGTTTCTAAAAATACGAGATCTATTAAAGTTAGGTATTAACTCATTTTTGCCTTTTCTTTTGTAAAATGGTCGTTTTTCCTGGTTTGATAAGGTTTTTTCATTTTTGAGTTTTAATAACACGTTATTACTTTTATGAAGTAAGACTACGTATGTAATATCTAGTATTTAAAACAAGTTCGAAGGTGGTACAATTTCAGAGATTTTCCGCTAGCTCTTCGGTGGATTTCGAATGTTTATTTGCTCAACAAGATTATTAGTTCTGACTTAATTAATTCTTACATACAAGAGTGGTATTTTAGTTTGTCACACCAAATTTGAGCGCGTGAGAGAAAAAAAAAAAAAAACAAAGAGAGAATGAAGACACGCGGGGGGAAATAACAAATAGAACAAAAGAAAAATCATTCACGTACATTCTCATTTCTTTCAAATAAATCGATGTTGTCCAAAAAAGTTGTACAACACAGTTTTTTCGAAAAATGTTTGTCGGAACACGTTTTCGAAAAAAAATTGTTTGATGAAAAAAAATTAAAAATATTGATTTTTTTTTTTTGGCAAAAATAAATAAATATAAATTGAAAACGATTTTGTTAAAACACAATTTTATGACTAGTAGCGTTAGTTTAAGTGGAAATGAAGTGCACTTGCAATTCTCATATAAAGTGAGGGACATTCTAGACATTTCGGAGCTAACTATAAGCAAAATTTAAAAGGAGAATTTAAAGAGAAAGTCGGGTGTACATAAAAGCACTTTTTTCGACTTTTCGACTTTTCTGTTGACATGTATATATATTTACGCGCTTCTGCTTTAGCTCATGTAATCCAATCAACCTGTCGACAATTTCTCTGCCGTTCTCTCTCTCTCTCTCTCTCTCTAAAAGGTCGGTACTCGGTACTTTCCCTTCTCGATGTTTAGTGATTTCCTGTTATTTGATTCATGAATCTTGGCGCAATTTTGCTTTCATTAGTTGCGTAATTCGCGAAATTTCAAATGTTTATTTACATTTAATTTAATTTGGGGGTTTTGAATTGGAATTGGGGGAAAATGTTGTCGGTTTCTTCAAATTCATGTTTCCCTCTAGTTTTTAATCATAGCTGCAGTGCATTTAATATTGTGATTACATCGAATTATGGGAATTTCTGCAGCTATGATGTTTTTGTTTCTGTAATTAGGGTTCATAGTACATTGATATTTATTCATCAAAATTATTTAAATGTACTTGAAATTTTGAATGTGTTTGGTATACAATGTTTTAAAGAAAAGGATTTCAGTAATCAAGAAAGTGTGAAATATTTTTCGGAAACGAGTTTTTGTTTGATGATTATCTATGGTGGGCTTGCTGCAGATTTTCTGGTTCACTACTCGAAGAAAGTCAAATGGTGGGCCAGACCACGTATGTGCAGCCCGCAGATGTCCCGTTAGGACAACTGGATTCCGAAGAGGATTTAATGTGTCCTCGGGATTCGATACCTGCATATCGGATCTACGATAATGGCTCAGGGCAGTGGTCTTCGGGAATCTGTGCTTGTTTTGATGATATGCAGAGCTGTACGCTACTTTTACGCTTTGTGATCTTGATTTTGTCAGAAGCAATAAAAGTGAATGAAAGGTGCCCGTTTTTTTGAGTAGTTGCAAGAAACGATAAGATGAAAAAAAAGCCTTTTTTCCGTTTAGACTCCAACTTAGGAATTCGTAAGTAAACGGAATTAACAAGCGATTGATTTTTTGTGCTATACACATTTTACTCGATCTTCTGTGGGGCCTTTTTTCGTTTTCTTTTATGTAAATGGTTGATGATGCATATCGCATTATGTTTTCTCGAGTGAAGTACGTCAATTAAGTAATCTACTCTAATTAATTAGGCGTTGGATGGTGCGTTTTATTTAGGTTATTTCCTAACTAATCGATAATGTTCTTTTCTGCTCAGGTTACGTTGGACTATTTTGCCCATGCTATCTTTTCGGGAAAAATGCCGAGTTTTTGGGGTCCGGAAATTTAATGGGACCCTGTTCGATGCATTTCGTTATGTGGGCCGTTGTTAATACTTTTTGCTGCGTGTTGACCGACGGCTTTATGTTGGGTATGCCTGGTTGCTTCGTCGCATGCTATGCTTGTGGCTACCGAAGGGCATTAAGGTCAAAATACAATCTGCAGGTATAATTTTTTTTCCGCTTGTTCTATATTCATGCTCGTGTTTTTCCGCTTGGTCAAAATACAATCTGCAGGTCAAAATAAGCTTAAACAATGTTTGGTTGCAGGCTTTTTTTTTTGTGCTATAAGATTATATTTTTATAATTATGATTTGGTCCTTAATTACGGGATTTTTAAATGTAGGAAGCACCGTGTGGAGATTTCGTCACACATTTCTTCTGCCATTTATGTGCCGTATGTCAAGAATATAGAGAAATTCGTGAAAGGTCTCGAGACTCGAATTTTACGAGCCTTGATTTGGTGGAAGTGACGCCCCCTACTGTTCAGACAATGGAATCGCCTTCTGCTAAATAAACCTCCGTATTTTTCCCACGAAACTATTCACCTTGTATTGTATGCTACGATGCTCTGTTCTAATACGCGACGTCCGATTTATTTTGATTTTGTACCGTCTTCGATTATTACCAATCTTTTTGTTATCCAGTTGCTGCCATTTGTGTGGAAGAGTATATATTCTGTGATGCTATTCTCACTTGAGAGTGGTGGGTTGAGCTTTCAGAATATTTTTTGTGTTATAATTTCGACGCTTCGTTTTTTGATTTATTTCGCATTTACGGGAAAGTTTCGTTTATTGAGAGCAAAATCAACGTTAATTGGGTGTTGGGAATATCCTTTTGTTCTCCTTATCTTAAAAACTTGACGAGGACAATGAAGTTTTCTGTGAATAAAATCGATACTTGATGAATTGGAATTGTCGAAAATTCCTGCAATGTGATATATCGAGTATTATACGAAAAATAAATAAATACATATATATTCATATATACACATGCATTAAAAGGTGCAAATGCAATATTGTGCGGTTGTCACACAATATGGGAAAATTACATGAGTTGATATATATATATATATATATATATATATATATATATATATATATATATATAGAGAGAGAGAGAGAGAGAGAGAGAGAGAGAGAGAGAGAGAGAGATTAGATCAGCATATCTAATACAGGTCAAGTTGTCTGGTATATTTGTAGCAGCTGATAGAGATGTACTATTCCCGTATATATATATATATAGACTTGTCTTCGACCGATAAAAAAAATCGACCAACTTGTGTGATTGATTCTTTCGATTTTATTGTCGATTTTCCCTTTATATTTCCTACTCTTTATCCAATATATATGTACATCAATATATCACACAGCTTATATGTACACGTTAAATGTTTTTGAGGTCTCGTAAGTAAGCGTGACAAAAAAATGTTTGGTGGTTGTTTCAAGTTGCAGGTTCCGATATCCAACGCTTTGTCCGTAAGTAACTCTTCTTTCTCACACATCCCTTGTTTTTTTTTTTCTTTTTTAAATCTTCGAAGTTCTAAATATTTAAATATATATCGATTTAATGGAGTTTTGGAAGCATAGAATATGGAGATATAGGTTTATATAGATAAAAAAAAATAAGAGAAAAAGATAAGTATATCCATTTGTAAATTTGTGTGCATGTTTTTATGTATTCCTTTTTTTTTTTTTTTAATTTATTTAAATTTGTTCTATATTTATTTATATATATATATATATATGTATATATCTATATATATATATATATATATATATATATATATATATATATATATATATATATATATATATATATATATATATATATATATATATATATATATATATATATATATATATATATATATATATATATATATATATATATATATATATATATATATATATATATGTATTATGTATGTATAACTTAATTTTATGAAGGGTCATAGTCTTTAGATAACAAGAATAAGGAACCAAGAATAAAAATCTGCAGAATCTTTAAGGAATAATGTTAATAACCGAGCATTTTAAGATAAAGCATAGGTTGCTATTTTTCATGATCTTTAGATTTTTTAAATAATCATTTTTTTTATCGATTCGATCTTTTGTCTAATTTTATTATTTTATAATAATCGATCCCAAATTTGTCGGTAATTTGATCACTCATCGTCAGGGGCGAGTACAACCCGAGTCTAGGGTGGATTCAAACCCCCCTCAATTACAAATTCTTTCACTATATGTTACATATATTATTATTTAGTCCTCCCAATTTTTATTATTTAGCCCACCGAAAACTTAAATCATGCAAAAAAATCCTAAATTTTTTTACTCTTCCTAATTTATCCAAAAAAAGTCCGAAATTTTCTTTCAGAGCCTCTGCGCCTCTGCCCATGAACCCCCGAAAATTTAAGCCCACCTTGTGGTCATTTCTTGGACTCGCCATCGTAACTATCACAAAATCTTTCTCTTATAAATGACTAAAACCTTATTTAGTTCATGATTCTTTCATTGATATATATAATGTGTGTGTATGTATATAATATGTATATAGATATATGTATGTATACATGCAGGTGTGGATAGCTTAGATATAGATATGGAGAAGCAAAAGGTGACAGTGAGAGGGTATGTGGACAAAAGGAGTGTCCTAAAAATGGTGAGAAGAAGCGGTAAAACGGCGGAGTTTTGGCCATTCCCTTATGATTCCGAGTATTATTCCTATGCTTCTCGATATTTGGACGAATCCAATTTCAACTCAACGTACAACTACTACACCCATGGGTACAACGAGACCACGCACGGCTATTTCCCCGACCTTCCCTACGAAACGATCGATGATCGGATTACGTATCGTTTCAGCGAGGACAATGTTCATGCATGCACTATTATGTGATGACCTCTCTTTGTTTATATATTTAAATATTTTTTTAGGGTGCAAAAATAATTATATTTGAATAACTAGACTTTCATTTATGTGTCTATTATGGTTTGGTAGTATTTGAATGAAAAATGTAAGAAGAAACTCAATTTAACTTGTGATTGTTGAGTGTATTGGTGGAAATTGGAACGGAGTTTTTGAATGCCGTTGGTTTCGATTCGAAAATTTTCAATTTTGGAGCAGTATTTTTTTCAATCTGAATTCATGAAGTTTTGATTTCTGATCCAATTTCATTTTAAAAAAAATTCAATTCTTCTCCGCAATATATTTTTATAGTAGGAATATAATTGTCTATTTTGTACCATAAGTGACTTTAAAAAATGGAAATTTTTGATCCAAAATTCCTCTAATTTCAATAAAAAAAATTCCAATTTTGCAACAAGGTTTTTCATTCCAATTTTTTTATTTTTTATTTTTTATTTTTCCAATTCTTATTTCTTGGAGCGGAATTATAATTAGTTTTGCACTTGGAAACAGATTTGTAAATGAGTAGAGCATGCTCATGAGCTCAGTGAGCCAGCTCGACAAAAGCTCGAAGTCGAACTTAAGTTTACGAGCTCGAGCTTTCTGGCGAGTTGAGTCTGAGTTCATTCTTTGTATTTCATGAGCTCGCGTATTCGAGCTCGAGCTCACCAAAATAACCAAGCCTGGTGTTGGGGTTAAATACCTAACACACAAGTGCATGTATCGCAAACAAGTAGTAAATGTGGACTCGTGAGAGTCGGATGTCGATCCCACAGGGAATATTCGAATTATCTAATCCTAAGTACCAAATTCTAACAATTATGATTTTTATCCAGCCTACGCAAGGTTTTCAAATTTAATCAACAAAATAATTAAACTAATTATAAAAGCAAATAATCACGAGAATATATCAATAAAAACGGATCTAGGATTTTATCTTCCCCCTATGCGGTAATTCGATACCCAATTAAACCTCTATCATGCAAGTTACGATTCCTGATTATTAACCCGATACACTAAATTACTCATAACCCGCTGCCGCGTGTATTATGAGTCTATTATTCATAAACGATTCACTATATGTCTATGCAAACCAAGTATGAATAAAGCATTAAATAACAAGTCTCGTAAACGGCTACCTAAGGTATTATCTGTATGTCTACGATAATACATGCAATTGACACACTCATCCGGTGAAAACTACTCGAAGGCTCTTCTATCCTTGTTCTAATTATTAAAACGACATGTCAATCAATTCTAACAATAACATATAGCAACATAAATTAGCTACGTTCATGCGCTAAATAAGATCAAATAGAAGAAATATCATGGAATTTAAACTTGCATAATATTAGAAAAATAGGTTCGAATCACCACATATGGTTCCAATAAAATCCTAGATTAAAAGCTTAGCTACTTACTCATGTTCGCTACGAAAAACATTATAAAAATATTAAAAAGAAATAGATTAAGAAAAGGTAGATGAAAGAAGAATTGTGATGAAGATTTGTCAATTCTCCGTCTTCGATTCTCCGTTCTCTCGCTCCTCTTCCTCCAAGATTGTGTAAAAAAGTCCCCGATTCGTGCTTTGTCTTTGCCCTTTTATAGATGTCTCAACTTGGTAGAAGATTTAGGTTTACTTGTGTGATTAAAAGTCCAAAATTACTTCCAGCGTGTTTTCACACGGCCACGCGAGAATCAGTGCAATTCTCACACGGCCGCGCGAGAATCGCCGAAACCTTATGCCCAAATTCTGCAGTTGGCGCGGCCGCGCCAAAAATAGGCTAAATTTGGCACGGCCGCGCCGGGCCAATTTTCAGCATATTTTTGTTTTCTTCCGTTTTTGCCCGTTTTTTTAACTTTTTGGCTTGTTTCATCCTTGTAACAGTCAAATCGTCAAGTTGTACCTAAAATACAATAAACCACTCATTAAGCACCATTAAATCAATAAAAGTATACAAAAATACTAGTACGAAAATATACATTGAATGTAAAAATATACACTCAGCACCCGGCTCTTTTGAACCCCTACTTGGAAGTGTGTTAATTCCAATTTATATTTTGGGCCATAACATATATTATGGGTATGATTACGAAACTTGGCTAGTTTTATCAATTCAAGGAAATGGGCCTATGCCCAAAACAAGAAGGAAATTATTATATACGTATATTAATTATGTATAATTCATTTGATTTATAATTGAGTTTTAAATGTCACTGGATAATTAATTAAAAAATAAGATTAAAATTCAATTAGATAATTAATTTTGGCCGATTACTTAAAATTTACTCTTATCAATCGATTGTTGTCGTTGAAATAAAACCAATGTTGAATGACCACAACAGCTAAAAGTTTAAGTTATTAGTGAAATGTATTATTTAATATTAATATCTCCAATAATCTTTAATGGTTCTACTGTTGATGAATGATTATGTTTTGCTATTTGATTTGATTAATGATTATTTTTTGCTATTGTAACAACAAAAATTAAAGTGGGAGAAAGAAAAAACAATAGGTACAATGATTTATAGGTTAAAAGTTTGGAAATAGCTTTTCTAGATTTCAAATAAAGCTGCGGATTTATACTATAATTATACAAAAGTTTGAAGGCCACATTCTATGACTTATGCCAATCACTTTTGCGTTATCGATCATGTGACTAAAATTTTAATTCGTAAGAGAATTTTAATTTATTATTATGCTATTTCATAGTTTAGTCCAAAAAATGTGATATTATTAAAATGATAAAAACTGTTTTAGTCTTTTTAATGTGATTTTCTTAAAATTCAGTCATATTTAATATTTATTAATTTTTTTAATAATTGTGCAAATGTGAAAACACACGATTATTAAGGAACAAAAGGAGTATATCTTGGATTCTCCTGAATTATAAATGAGCCATACATATGTTCATTCATATTTTACACACGTTTATATGTACATGTGTGGGCTTGTTTGTAGAATAAAAAGTGAAAAATGAACCGATATATTTCACTATGTGTAACATTTATGAATTTTCTATTTTGCTATTAATTGTAGAGGAAAACGCATTAAATAATGACAATAAAATTTTTTTTGTTCCCCTCTCCATATTTCACGCTGTTATATGGGGAAAAAAAAAAAAAAATAATTAGTGATCCCACATGAGTTTCTCCGACAGAGATATTTTTCAAAACCCACACAAATTAACACAAATATATATATATATATATATATATATATATATATATATATATATATATATATATATATATATATATATATATATATATATATATATAATAGGCACATCACTATTTCAATAGGATTTCTCAATAAGTCCCTTTCAAGATTTAACTAAAATATTCTCTTGCTACATATTTGCACTAGAAGGCAAAATCCTTCGCCCCAAGGCTCCCCTATTCCCTGGTTTGATATTTTTTTAATGAAGAAATGTAAATTATAGTGATTCAATGGCTCGATAGAGTAGAGTAACAGATTTGAGCCTGGTGCCCACAAAGAACGAATCCTCATTGAAGTTGAAATTCCTACACTATAATTGACAATACTCGATTATAGAATCAGTTGAACGATACCCATGTGGGCCACTTGTTACATATTTATTTACATATATATAGATGCAAGAAAAAGTCGGTGTAGGGACAAGTAATCTTTTTATTCTATGTCTAGGGAATTTAATCAATAGTTATTTTATTCCCAACTTGGAATAACTAACATGATAATGACAATAGTTTAGACATAGTTAAACCTTGTTTATGTCATAAAATACAAATAATTTATACCCATTAAAAATTAAAAAAATACTTTAGGGTACGTTCGATGGAATAATTAGCCTAACATTATTGAAATTCGACAAGTATCATGGTGTCGTTAAAGTATAAACAAAAATATTAGTTTAGTAACGTACAAAATGAATAATATATAACAATTATTAAATATAATTTTAAATATTCTTTTTTGTTCGATAACTATGTGGATAGCTACATTGTTTTGTGTTAATCTTTTTTTTTTTTTTTTTTGGTTTGGATTTAGGGTAATATACATCTTCTTGATTAAGAAATTCAAACCTAATTCTGGACACATTGTAAAATTTGAATCGATTAAACTTAATTAATTTTGACTATACTAATTGGTCGGTTTCAGTTCTTGGAAATGCAATTAGCATCTGACGAGTACAAGAACGACGACATGTTGTTTTTGTTAAT
>NW_012193266.1:33724-48560 GCF_000504015.1 Erythranthe guttata | reverse complement strand
TTTTATAGTTGAGAGATAGTTGTAATTACCCAAACAAGAAAGGTCTTTTCATAATTTAACGAGGGTGACCGTAATTTACCGTATACACATTTCCTTTATAGTATATATTCAAAGAACATTTTGGTGAGACGTGTACATATAATTAAATTTAGGTATATGCATTCCTGCGTTTGAAACCCGTTGTTGATTTTCAAAAATTTCGTTGCAAATTCGAACCGATAACTTTGGGAGAAATTAAAAAAAAATCTATGATACAAAATGATTCAATGTTTTTCATTGAATGTAGCATCCATATACAGTAAAAATCATTGTATAAATCGTACATAACTATGCAAATGAATTTTTACCTATTAAATCAAAATAATGGAGTTATAGTCACTACTAGTACTATGTACTCGTATGTTTTGAATTTTGTTTCTCGTTTCAAAAAATAAACAAAAATATTAAAAAATAAATCTTTTTTTGAGAAATCAGAAAAGAGACAAACAGATTCTGTTTTTTCTCTCTAAAATCGAGATATATGAAATTAAAATAATAATAATAATTAAAAAAAATAAAAATAATAAAAGAAAAAAAGCAGTTACACAAACCCCGAGTCCAACAGTGTTGAATGGGGTTTCCCACCACCACCACCCACACGAGCGGTTCTCGATTTCCATGCACACACACACACACGCACCACCCACACTGCCACACACATATATATAAATATACACATATAGAGAGAGAAAGAGAGGAGAGAGAGAATTGATTTTCTTTTATTTTTCTTTTGGTTTTTTGTTTCTAGTGCGAGTCTGAGGCTGAACAGACTTATTATGTACGTTAGTTATTTACCAATCTCTCACACTGAAGAAGATTTATATTTTGTAAGAGACAAAACGGAGTTTTTATTTGCCTGAGTTTTCTCACTCCTCCATCTCTCTCTCTCTCTACCCCTCTCTCTCTCTCCTCCATTGTTGATCATCAGTTACAGCAAACAAAAACAATATGAACCTGCAGCAGCAAAACCCACCAACACGTGCGGCGCCGCCGCAACTCCGTTTCCGCTTCGCCGCCCATGAAGGAGACACCACCACCGCCACCGCCGCCGGCGGCGGCGGCGGCGGACAAACAACAAAGCTATGCGCAAGAGGGCATTGGAGACCAAACGAAGACGCTAAACTCAAAACCCTAGTCGCCCAGTTCGGCCCACAGAACTGGAATCTCATCGCCGAGAAACTCCATGGCAGATCAGGTCACAAATTAATTAAAAAAAAAATTAATCTTTTATTACAATGTTTTTATCATGTAATAACTCTTATTTATTTATTTATTTAAATAATTGTAGGGAAGAGTTGCAGGTTGAGATGGTTCAACCAGTTGGATCCGAGAATAAACAAAAGGGCGTTCAGCGAGGAAGAAGAAGAGAGGCTGTTGTCGGCGCACAAAATGTACGGAAACAAGTGGGCAATGATTGCCCGTCTTTTTCCGGGCAGGACCGATAATTCCGTGAAGAACCATTGGCATGTGATTATGGCGAGAAAACACAGAGAAACCAACTCTTTTTACAGAAGAAGAAAACCCACTTTCTCGGCCAATGTCCAAAACAGTAATTTCACATCCGAAACAAAAACCAACAACAACGTTAATCTCGACGAATCCGGTGGCTCCACGTGTACCGATCTCTCACTCACCCCTTCTTCTTTCAGACCGGAAACTGAAACCCCTCATTTTCTCATCAGCAGATTTAGCCCTGTTCATCAAATTGGTACTAATACTACTACTTTTTTTTTTTTTTTTTTTTTTTTGAATTTATATATAAATTTATCAAGATTCTTGATTTTTTTAATTTTTTTATAATTTTTTTTTATTAATTTGAAGGTGAAAACGTGGAATCAAACTCAGAAGGTTCAGCAGCATCAGAATCAGTAGCCAACAACAATAGGGCCAATGTGTACATTTGTGGGGAAAATGAGAAATCAAGAATTGCATTCATTGATTTTCTTGGAGTTGGAGCCACTTAATTAATTATTGGGTATATGTACTACTAATTCATAATTAAAATTATTATCACCAGTCTCAGCAATTATTGCATTCTCTGTAATAATTCAAAATTTTCTTCTTTTTTTTTTTAGTTTCTGCAGGCTGCATGTATAGTGAATGAATCCCATAAATGGAAAAAAAAATAATAATTATTATTACACATTTTCTTGTTTATTTATTTGCTTTATTTTTCCTGTCAAAGGTTGAGCAGATAATCAGGCAAAGCAAAGGTCTTTATTTGTTTTTTTAAATAATAAAAAAAAAATATATAAAAAATAAAAAAGAAAATAGTAATTTGAAAAGTGAGACTAGAGAGTGAGTAATCAAAGAGAATCTGGGCATATTTGATGACTTTTGAAGGTCTGGGCATAGGGCGTTTGGTATACTTTGTTGACCCTTTGTACTCGAATATATGCCTTTTTTGCATTTTTTTGGGGTGGTTTGTTTCTTAATTTTGTCCTATCTGCCTGGGGGTGGGGGTATGGTAGGGGGGTGATTTGGGTAACCACCTGAGCCATTAACTGTAGTATGGTGTAAATCGGACGGACCGATCGAATTGTAATTAGAAGTTTTCGGATTGAAATCGAAAAAAGTTTGGAATTTCATACTCTATATACACATATAAAAATGACATTGATATTATAAGTGTAGTTTTCGGAAGACAATTGTTGTTTTAGGAAATTATAGTAGGATTGAAAATCGAAACTCTATAAGAAAGTCATAAACCAAAATTTTCGGAATTGTGAATGAATTTTTTTTTCCGCAGCCAAACATATAGGTGCACGAGAGACGTAAATTATACTAAGCTAATCATCTAATGACAGTTATTAAGAAAATTCGAACTTTAGTCAATTAAAACACGGTCGTTTGTTCCAACTGCTAAGTCTTCACTTACCTTACTGGACAATTTTCATTGTTATGCAAATTGCAATTTGTGCATCACTAGATATTGGCAATTAATTATAGAGACTAATACAAATTAATGAAATGCCAATATACAAAGGTGTAACATAGGATCCTTTATTTCAGTTTTTGTATTGTACTTTTCGTTTCCCATAATAATAATAATAATGCACCACATCTTTGTACATGTATTATTATATTTCAATTATGACTCAATTGTTAATATATTAAATCACCACAAAGTACAACCGTTATATTAGATTGGGAATTTTATAATTCCTTTTGAATTGCACCCATTTTTTTTTTCTGGCGATTTGGATTCATAAATTTCAATTTTTGGAATAATAGTTTTAAATATAATTGAAAAAATTATGATTTCTAATTTTTCCAGAAGATTTTGGATCGAAATCTGAACATATATCCGATTTTAATTTTATTAATATTACAATAACTTCCTCGTTTCCCGAAATTTTATTTATAATAATATTAATGTGAATACAAAAAACGTGAAATTCGTCGATTACGATCTGTTTTATTTATAAAATTTTGAACATTTATTTCTATTCTATTTTTTGTTTAAAATTTTTCCAAGAGCGAAATCAATATTTTAATTCCTAGAGAAATTCTATTTATTATATGTTTTCACACGGTGAAAACCAAAACGGCACCGTTTAGGGGTAGAGCTGTTGGGCTGAACAAATTTACGATCCGAGAGTTTGTGGGCTTTTTTTTATAACAACTTTTGCTGACAAATACTTCTTCTTCTAAGATCCAGTTATAAATGGGTTTCTGCCCGACCCATTATTAATTATTAATGTACCATGACTAAGTAGTTCTTCCGATAATTCTCGATAATTGTCGTTTTTTAGCTTTACATAAGAACTAAGATCTTTTTTAACTTAGCTCGATTTTATACGAAAATGCCCTTGTCTACTAATTAATAAGAGAATACTGTTGAAGAGGATTAATAAGAGTATAATCGAAAATTATGTAACTAATATGTTGTACAATTTACCCGGTGCTAATCGAAGGTTACAGATAACAAGTCAAATCGATCAGTGAGCAATAGAACAAACACTAACCAAAACCCTAATTCTGGACAATTGCATGTACCGAAGAATAACACGAAAATAATTTATGTGGTTCAACTTTGAATGATCTATATCCACCGGAGAGAACAACACTTTATTGATTTATATACACCACATAGTTACAAAGATTGCAAGATTACAAGAGCGGAAGAAATCTGTGAATTCTCGGATTTCTTCCCACAGTTTTAAACTATTCTCTTCTATTTTCTCTCTCTTCTAATCTATGGCGCGTTTATGGTGCAAGTGTGTGTGTTTCTTAACTAACTTCAGCAGCTCGTTATTTCTTATATATCGAAATGGATCCTTCGAGAAACTTCCCCGGCCCCTCTAACCTTCTTGATCCCTCCGGTTCCAATCAAACAACTGCCACCTCATCACAACGTTAGTTAATTAGGAGAGTAAGTTATCCACTACATCCGAGGGCATTCAGTTGACTTTAATCAGCTCCTTCCTCTCCTTCCACGTGGATTGATCTTCCATCACAACTATACTTTGATTAGTTAATCATTAATTCAACTCTAAGTATCAGTAATTTTCTTTTATCACATCATTAAACAAGAAATGTTACTTATTACTTAAACCCTTTTCTATAATGTGTTTTTTTCTAAAATAAAGCACATTTATTAAGATGCATAATACTTTCCAAAATTAAAAAACCACACCCATTTGTCCGATATGTGCATCCGACAAGAATGTAATAGTTTACTATATACTCATGGTCAATAAAATAACATAAAAAATAAAAATAAAAGAAGAACTTTTGGGGCAATAGAATGATTAATTTAATCAACCGGCAATCAATCTCATATATATATGCAACTTTTAATAATTAATGTCATATCCAACTTTAGCAATTAATGTCATGTCGCACTTATCCAAATTGATTTATTTTATTATATATAAGTCCACATCTAATTGTTCATGCATCGTTCCATTTCTTTCATTTTCATCAATCAACAAAAGAAAATTAGTGCACTTTCTAATTAGTTAACTAATTAAAGACTCCTCAAACTTAGGATTATAACACTAGCATATACTAATTAATTACCACTTACTTATGTTTTTATTATTTTTTAATCAAATAAAAGTGTGTGTGTTAGCTCGCAAACCACACAACTTGCTTGCTAATGAACTTGCGTGACAATTAAATAATTAATTATAAAGCCCCCTTTTAAAATAATATTGCTTTTTGTTTTGCCTTGTATTATAAGATAGAGCCCATTTGGTTTGTTTTTCGAATAAACTAATAAAAATGTGGGTATATTACAGCCTCATTTGAGGTAAAGTTGTAATTACTCAAATATAAAGGGGCTTTTTGTAATTTAATATTATCTCAGGGGTGACCGTCATTTACACTAAAAATACACATTTTTTCGCTATCGAAAAAAGTTGTAGTAAAATAAATTACTTTCTTGAAAAAATCTAGTAATTTTACTTGGAACAATCTTGAAAGAATCGCGAATCTTAAAATAAAACCAAATGTATTATATACATCATTCCAATCGGGGTAATTAGATACCACAACTGATTATTTATATTTGGTGGATTTGAATCATAAATTTGATTAAAAATCATCCACTAAATGCATATACATATAGGTTTGTGATTAAGTAATCACATGCAATATTTAATTACCTAATCTCCATTATATTGCATGATGTCACATGTGACAATTAAATCTTCTTATTTTTCTCAATTAAATGGATGTTTCAATCAATTTTTTCTATGATTATAAGGTCGTAAATTCAAATAGCTGCACAAAGATTTGATTATATAAATGTCGGCGGATCAAGCCAAGGCATTGAGAATCTTTCCATTGAATTCAGTGACAATTTTTATTTTCTTTTCTCGTATAAAATAGAAAATCAATAAATTAATTTTTCCGTTTAATAATATATTTTTCTGGTCCCGGCTCAACGACAAAGTATTACCAGCTAATCAATTGCCAATTTGAAATTACTAAAGCGAAAATCAATAATAATATCATATAACTAACCAATCGTACATGTCACCTCGTCGATCAATTGAAAAATCATAAAAATATCCAATTGACCAAAATACCCCTTTGCCAATATTTATCGAATCTCAACTATTATTCGAAAGTACAAGAGACCAAATTATGGGAAATGAGATGCTGCACTTTGTTATTTCTAATGGGTGAATTTCAACCGCAGATGTAAATAATCATCCACTAATTAAATATACATACACGTGAGTTTATGTAATTATGTGTAGGAATATCGAGCTCAAATTATTATCGGAGAAGAACAAGTAAAGTCATGATCATGCCTTAAAACCTCAAATGTAATTACTGTAATTTTTTTTATAATAAATTGTCCATTAACCTCATTTTATTGTTAACATAAAGCTCTTCAATTAAAGAGTTAAAGGTTGATAAATTTAATAGATTGATTAATGTTAATAAAATTCTAACAATTTATTGGCAAATAAATCAAATATAAATTCATTTACTCAATGGGCACAATACATCCAACACTTGATTACAGAGCCAAAATATTATTTTCCACAAAGCAAGAGAGGACAAATAAAACAAATTCGTAATAATAGTGAAAGGGACATATAAATTTATTATTTAATTTGCTAATAGTTATTATTAAAACAAATTATTATTTTTAATTTTTTATTTAATTTTACAAATTCTAAAGAAGGATGAAGCTCCCAAAATCCAGTTGCTCTCATATCAGGAATGCCTTGGAACCTGAAAATATTCACAACACATGAAAATATTAAATCTTAGAAAAATAATAAATTAATTAAAATTAGCAATAATTTCTTCAATTAGGAAATAATTATACGATAAAAGCTGAAACCATTGTAAAATTCTTCGAATTAGTAATAATGTACTAACGATAACTTCGCTAATTTCAAGTTCTACGGCTTCAAAATTCGAATTATTCGCAATCGTTAAATTAATCGTTATACATAACAATCTGAAATATACATCATTTAAAACAATTTTCGTATACAACAAAAAAAAAAAAATGAATTTTAATATATTCGATACGTACGTATTTTTTTTTTCTAAAATAATAATTAAGTACCAGAAAATAGCTTTCACCATGCTGAACAAGAAATCCATGGTCATAAACTTCATCAACTGGCATTCCTGAACAATGGAACAACAAATAATCTCCGCCAAACATGGCCTTAACGTTCAACGGCCCCTTCGTCACCTCTGTAGCTACTCCATTTATGAACACCGTAATTAACCCTGTATATTAAATTAATTAAACATAAATAAATGGATAAATTACACCTACATTCTTGATATATGCTAAAATAACATTCAGGTCCCTGTAGTATTAGTATTTACAAACACACCCCTATACACTTTAGTCCATAAAAACAAAACAAAAAATATTTTCTTAAATCACTCCATATTCTAGCCCCCCGAGAGAAAAACCCCTGGTTAGAATCCTAACGGAATAACTTATCCAATGCATTATTCTGTTAGAATTTCTAACAATGTTTGTAATTACCGATACTATAAGGACCTTAAAGTTATTTTAGCATACATCAAGGGTATAGTGTAATTTTTTAAATAAATTATATATTAATTATTAGAAAATAGAAATTAATTTTTTATATTGGATATTAAAAAATTGAATATATATATATATATAATATATATATGATGACGGCGACGTTTAAAAAAGAGTGTCGGTATTAGTTTATTGTTATTTTAATATAAGGTTTGCGGCTTTAAGGAAGCCAGACATAAATGTGTTGTGGCCAAGATAATTAAACATAATTAATTAACTTAATTAACTTTTAATTAATTAGTAGTTACCTTCAGATTGGTAATGCAAATTGGAAGTGTCGTTCGGGCCAAGATAATCTGTTCCGCCAAGCCCGAAAGACGAAGAAGAGCCCGAGAAGCCACTTGTTGTAGTACTACTGATTGTGTTTTCATGATACTGATGATGACCCACGCCGCCGCCGCCAGCTTGGGGCTGCTGGTCCGCGGCGGCGGCGGTGAGGGTGGCCTGTAACTGGCGCTGGCGGCGGCGGGACCTGGAGCGGCGGTTCTGGAACCAGTAGAATACGTTGGCGTCGCCGACGGGGCCGAATTTCTGGAGCATCTTACGAATTCTGACGGTCTCGTCTCTGTGTGGGTTGACCGTTCCGCCATTGAAGAGTGACTCGAGTATCTCTATTTGCTCCGGCTTCGGCGTCCACCTTGACCTCGCCGGCTCGGCTTCTGAGCCGTGGCTCCTTCCCGAGCCGATGTCTTGCTCTTGATCTTCCATTTTATTTATTTTTTTATGAATGAATGAAGAAGAAACTGATTTTCACTGCTCAGTACTACTACTCCCACTCTCTCCACGTAGAGTATTTAAAGACCAAAGGAACGGATGTCGAGTGTGAAATGACTATTTTACCCTTTCATCGAGTAGTAATCGGCATCAAGCAAGATTACTGCGCACGTGGTTGGTTTTAGACACGTAGGATTTTGCTATTCTCTTTTAATTTATGATCACCATGGTCAAAACGGCGTCGGCTTGATAATAGTTAAATTAGTTTTATTTAAGTTTGAGTAAGTACAGTTTACTTATCAAAAAAAAAAGAGTAAGTACAGTTTTATTTAAAATTTCGTTAATGTTGATTTGACTTTGAATCTAATTTTGACAAATTTATGATGATTCACTTTTGGCGGAATGTTGAAATAGGGAAATATTGTTAATTCAGTTGTTTTAAATTAAGTAATATTGTTTTGACTTTGAATCTGATTTTGACAATTTCTGATTCGCTTTTGGCGAAATTTTGAAATACATAAAATATAGTAAATTCAATTAGGTTTCCAGATTGTAATCCAATTTGAATCAAATAGATTGGATGTCGGGTGACGAATATAAGCATTAATAAATTACATTTTCAATTTTAGATTAACTCAAAATGTCTAAGATATTGCATTGTTCATTAATTCATGCATATCTTTCTTATTCGATATCTTGGTAATTCAAATTCAATTAAAAATTAACTTAAAGAAGCACAAATTACGTACGTCTTTTGAGTTTTACCAAATCCAAACTTAAAAATGGTCAAAACCACATCTCAAATCGGAACTATATTCTTAAAACTGAAAAGACATTTATCACGTCACGTAAAATTGTTGTCAGCCTACTTAGTTCAAAATATGTTGCAAGATTAATTATCATGAAACGCTATTTTAGGGTTTTCTGCGTGCAAAACGCGTTCGAGAATATGCATGCAAATCTCGGGAAACCAAAAGTTGAAATAAAAAATTAGCATTAATGAAACAATTTTTTTTGAGGAATAATCCAATTAATCTCTGCTAAAATTAGTTTATAAATTCTTCTGACACTAATTAGTTTCTTACATTTTTAATCAACTCTCCCATTTAATATGTTTAAACAGGAACCGACTTAGTTATGTCTTCGTCTTACGATTTTGTTTATTTTAATTTGATTTATTTTATATAGTTATGTATAGTTAATCATAGATATATTAGTTCAATTATTATTACAGGTATTTCAATTAATTATCTCCATTATTTTAAAACACGCACGTGGACTGACTTAAGCATTGGGTGGTTTTCGCCGGAACCCAACTCCAGAAGCCCTAACTTGTACTTTTTACGTGGGCCGGGAAACGCCTCGTTTCTCCCAATTGAAAAATGTTATCGAAGGATTATTTCGGTTTTTAAATATTTATTGCATGTGTGATTCGAGTTAACTTATTGTTGTTGACCACATCAAGTCCAAATTTTGCACAACTTTTAAGCGAGAGTATAAATTGAAACTTGTCAATCATTTTAATTTCAAATTTTCCAGATTTATTTAAATTATTATTTTTTATTCTTAATTTTTTATTATAATAATAAATAATAAAGAACTTTGATTTTTTTTTTAAATTTGTATATGTACCTTTTATATTAGTATATATTATTTAAAATAATATACAAAAAAATAAAATTAAAATTAAAAAAAAGCTAGCGAGCCAGCTCGTGAGCTCACGAACAACTGAGAAAGAACTCGAGCTTGAAGAATTCGAATTCGAGTTCGAGTTAAGGATTTTGTCGAACCAGCTTACCAAGCTCAGGAGCCGACTCAGCTCATTTACTTATACACCTAATAACACTCAAATAAAATAGACGACTTAAAAATAAACTTTTCATTTATAATAATTCGTGATTATATTAATTAATTAATTAATTAATGTAAAAAAGCATGTCGGCCATGATCTGCAGATGCAAGTAGGCAGCCCTGGGAACAGTGCACAATTTGCAAAGTCCATATAAATTAAATAATTTTTTTATTTTCCTTCTGAAAATCCATATGTTTAGTCGGTGTTGATTTAATAAAAAAAAAAGAATTAATTTCAGCATTTTTATATAGATTAGTAAAATTAATTTTAATCCCTGGGTTGGGTTGGTAGCTAGGCTTCCACTTTTGTCAACTACATAATGTTGGATTTTTAGCCAAAAATGGAATTTATTGTGGCTTCCAGTGCAGCGCCCCCGATTTTTTTTAAGAATATTTACGGAAAAATATAAATAGTTAATAAAATAAACTATAATATAATATATGTGCAATATGAACGTTACAATTTATTACAACACGAGATTTGTAACTTGATATATAGATTGATAAAACTGTACTGAATAGGTTCATGTTTGTTTTTCGTAAAAAAAATTAAAATGGTCGTTTAAACCTCGGTTCGGCATTATTTTTTTTGTTGCGAACCGTAACCAGATTGTGTAATACATGCCGGCTCATGGTCTAATTCAAGAACCCTGCGCGATTTGCGCGATTTGTGATTTAGGACGACTTTATTACTTTTCAGCATTATTATAAAGACGACGATGTCTTTAATCACTAGATTTTATTACAATTTTAAATATAATACGATTTTCAAAAGTTTTCACTATTTTCAGTGGATTCCGGATGTTTATTTGTTCACCTAGTAGTGATGTGATGTAATATTAATTAATATATATTGACAAAATTGAATAAACATGTGTACCATGAATTCAGTACACGTTAATGCAGGCATTATCGCTAATTAAATAATTAATTTAGTTAATTATGTAATAATAATAACTAGTCACTCACCCGTGCGATGCACGGGGATTAATTCAAAAACATAAAATGAGTTAATGTAGAAAACCAACGAATAAAAAATATGTCGAGAATGTAAAGAATACAATTGAACAATAAATGACAAATTCGTATCTTAATTTATCAATTAAAAGTCTCTATAAAAAATAAACGGACAATGTTCTAAGCACCATACACGTTGAAATGTAGCAAGTAACTCCAAGACCGAAATTAAAGTAATGCACCAGTCTTGCACATTAATGTGAATGTTGTTAAAGAAGACCACAAAACTACAATTAGATCTACGACCAGATGACGAATAACCTGTTATTTTTCATCATTTTCAATATATAAGTCAAAGACATTACATAGATAAAGAATATATATATATCCCATTAAAAAAAGGGAATAATCGAATATCCCATTAAAAAATACTATTCACTGAAAATAAATCTGAACGCACATTGAATATACACGTATGAGTCAACGAAAAATATGTGTATGCATATAATATATAAATGATGTTTCTTAAAGTGTATCTTCATATTCCTTGAAATACAACACTTGAAATACTTCTTAGTACACAATATTGCAAGTAGCGTAAAACAATGCACCGGATTTTTAATTGATGAAAATCATTATTTAAAATATACTTTTAACTCTAGACAATGTTAAGTACAATAATAATATTAATTTAATATTGATACTAATATTAAATCTAATACTAATAGTAATGGTTAGTACAAATACTAATAATAATATTAACATTACTAATAATGATTAATACAAATACTAATACTAAGATATATTGATATTTATGTTAATACTGATACTGATACTGATACTGATACTGATACTGATAGTGATACTTATATTGATACTGATACTGATATTAATACTGATATTGATACTGATACTTATATTAATACTAATTATGATACATATATTAATAATGATATTGATATTGATACTAAACTGATACATATAACGATAGCAATAGTGATACTCATACTCATATCGATACCGATGTCGATACCGATATCGCTACCGGTACCGATATCGAGATTGATACTGATACTGATACCGATACAGATACCGATACCGATACGCATACCGATATCGATACCGATATTGATACCGATTCCGATACCCATACCCATACTGATAATACCGATACAAATACTGATACAATACTAATACTAATACCAATATTAATACCAATAACAGTACCGGTATCAATACCAATACCAATACCAATACCAATACTAATACTCATACTGATACTGATACTATTAATATTGATATTGATACTGATATGAATAGTAATACGAATATGAACAATGATAATGATATTCATACTAATATTAATATTAATATAATTGAATATCGCCGAAAAATATTATTTACTAAAAATAAATCTGAACGCATATTAAATGTACACGTATGAGTCAACGAAAAACATGCGCATATATAATATATAAATGATGTTTGTTAAAGTGTATCTTCATATTCCCTGAAATACAACTCTAGAGTTACTTCTTTGTATACGATATTGCAAGTAGCATAGGACAATCACCGGATTCTTAATTGATGAAAATCGTTATTTATAATATACTCTTAACTCTAGACAATGTTACGTACAATACTAATATTAATTTAATACTGATATTAATACTAAATCTAATACAAATATTAATACTAATATAAATACTAATACTAATACTAATAATAATACTAATACTAACATTAATAGTAATGGTTAATACAAATACTAATACTAATACATATATTGATATTGATATTGATATTGATACTGATACATATATTGATATTGATACTGATACATATATTGATATTGATAATGATATTGATACTGATACTGATATTGATATTGATATTGATACTGATACTTATACTGATATTGATGTTAATATTGATAATGATACTGATACTGATACTAATACTGCTAATGATACATATACTAATAATGATATTGATATTGATACAAAACTGATACCGATACTGATAGCAATAGTGATACTCATACTCATATAGATACCGATGTCGATACCGATACCGCTACCGGTACCGATACCGATATTGATACTGATACTCTGACTGATATTGATACCAATACGGATACCCATACTCATACTGATATCGATATCGATACCGACACCGATACCGATACCAATACTAATACAATACTAATGCCAATACCAATATTAGTACCAATACCATTACCAGTACGGCAGTACCAATACCGATACCAATACCAATACTAACACTAATAATTATATTTATACTGATACTATTAATATTGATATTGATACTGATACGAATACTAATACGAATACGAATACAAATACGAATACTGATAGTGATAGTAATACTATTACTAATACTAATATTAATACTAATACTAACACTAATAGTAACACTAATAGTAACACTAATACTAACACTAATAGTAACACTAATAGTAACACTAATACTAACACTAATACTAATATTAATAATACCGATATGCTAAATCCCACACTAATTTTACCAAATCATACACACAACACAATTGAAATTTTTTCTCTCTCTAAAATCTCATCTTCTCCTTCTCCACCCTTCTTCTTTTTCCCTATTATTTTTAATAAAATCACACACTAAAAACGTCCATATCATTCCAAGTTCGAATTTGAGAAAAATCTTCATGTGTTCAAACTAAAATAAAGTTCGAATTTGAGAAAGAAATTCGAATTGATATGAATTAAATAATTAAAAAGGCATAATGAAATTGAAAAATATTAAATAAGCCTAAACTCACTTTTTATGATTATTCACGTGAAAGATTAACGAATTTTGAGTGACTTGGAAAAAATCATCATAGAAAAAAATTAGAGAGAATATAAGTAGATGGAGATTTTTTTTTTTAATTTATGTGTGGGATTTAGTAAATTTTAGTGTTGGAATTAGTATGCCCCTTAATAATAATACTAACATTAATATAAATGGTTAATACAAATACGAATACTAATGTTGATACTGATATAGATAATGATATTAATACTGATGCTGATAATGATACTTTTATTGTTACTGATACTAAACTAATACCGATACCAATATCAATACCGGTACCGATGCCGATACCAGTACAGATACCGATACCGATAATTAAAAAAAATAAGAATAATCCATCATATTCCAGTGATTAAAATTTTAGATAAAAAAATGTAAATAATTCACAAAATGATATTATTTAGTATTCAAAGTGAATATTTAGTATTATTGTTAATCGGATTACACTATGCAAATAGAATGAATCTACAAAATTTTGATATAACATTAACATACATTTCTTAGATAATTCATTTTCCTAAATAAATAATAACAATAAAATTAATGTTTTTGTTGTGATTAAAAACATGGATTAAATAAAGCTATAAATATTAGAACAATAATGTTCTTTTTTTTTTATCAATAAAGTTATAAATATTACCGTAATATTGTTAAAAATATAAGGAATAAAAGTAGCAACAAATATTTTTATTTGTTCTAAACTCTATTAGAACTCATTTGAATTATATAACATAGAAATAGAAAGAGAATGATATTTTTTTTCCTAAAATTTATTTATTTGTTCCAAACCTCACGGAACGATAATGGTGATCTCTTATTAAAATATCACATATATTATTTAGTATTTTATATTTTTATATGGTTAAGAAAAAATCTTGTGCATAT
>NW_012193266.1:10953-22877 GCF_000504015.1 Erythranthe guttata | reverse complement strand
GTACCGATCGGGTAACCGGTAGGATTCTAATACCCGGACCCGACACGGTTTGGGAGCACCGGGTACCCGAACCCGGAAAAAACCCGGTTTCATAAAAAATTACCCGATCCGGTCGGGTTATACCCGAATAACCCGACCCGAATGCCCACCCCTACGCGTCAGCGCGTGTGCGCCCACGCGCGCGTGCTGTGCACGCGCGCCTCCTGTCCTTTTTTTTTTTTTTCTTCTGCTGACCCGCGCGTGCTGTGCACTGCGCGCGTCAGTCGCATGTTCTCCACGCGCGCCCTTCCCCTTTTTTTTTTTTTTTTTTTTGCGCGCGCGCCCCGAGGAGAAGGTGGCGCGCGGCTTGGCTTGGAATTTTTTTTTTATCTTCATCTTCTTCTTCTTCTGTTTTTTCATCTTCTTCTTTTTTCTTCTTCTTCTGTTTTTTCATCTTCTTCTTTTTTCTTCTTCTTTATTTTTCTTGTTTCTTTTTTCTTCTTCTTTTTTGCTTGTTTCTTTTTTCTTCAACTTCTTTTTTTTTCTTCTTCTTTCTTTTTAGGTGGTTGATGTTCACCCCTTTGGGGATGTTTTTTTTTTTTAGTATGGAGATTATACTCGTCTCTTGAGATGGGATATGCACCCACTTGGGGTTGAAAGGTAAGGGTGATGCCAACCATGGGATGGGATAGCCCCCCACTTTAGGATGAGGCGTTCGATACCTATGGTCTGAGGTGGATGCGCACGGTTGTGCCATTGCTTCAGTGGCAACACGAGTTGAAACTTTCGCGGTCGTACGCTGAAGGTCCTTATCGGTTATCTGAACCGTTAGAGGAGCATGTAAAAGTTGATCTTGTTGGAGGTTCGGCGATCATACGCTGAAGGTCCTCTTCGGTTATCTGAACCGTTCGAGGGGGGGGGTGGAAGTAGGCCCCCAGAGAGTCGATGACCCATGGCGAACGAAATATTTTGGGGGCACTGTAAACCCAAGGGAGTCGATAACCCTTGGCGAACGAAATATTTTGGGGGCAGATGTAAGCCCCTAGGGAGTCGATAACCATTGGCGAACGAAATATTTTGGGGGCAGATGTAAGCCCCCAGGGAGTCGATAACCCTTGGCGAGCGAAATGTTTTGGGGGCACTGTATGCCCCCAGGGAGTCGATAACCCTTGGCGAGCGAAATATTTTGGGGGCACTGTATACCCCCAGGGAGTCGATAACCCTTGGCGAGCGAAATGTTTTGGGGGCACTGTATACCCCCAGGGAGTCGATAACCCTTACTAGCGTTGAAGGGCCTCCTTAGTTGTCTGAACCAATCGATGGGCGGGAGGATGTGACAAGCCAGAGCCTCCACGAGGTGTGAGGTTGTTAGCACACTCCCCTGAGCAGATGTCTCAAGGCCATCATGTGCGCTACGTGATTGTGTTTGCCTTCCCACAGACGGCGCCAAAATGATGATGCTAAAGATAGATCACCTTAGATAGTTGAAGTAGGATGAGCTGGAAGAGCAGAGTGGATCACTGGCTCACGAGCTTGATGACCTTGAGATACTTGCGATCATAGAACACGTAAACTAGGCCGGGGGTTGATCCGGCGGAAACCCCTCTACGCTCAAGTCAGACGTGCTGATCCTAGAAATAGTCCAGAGAATACAGTTAATCGTATTGCTCAGATAATATGACATACCTTATGGAATGAGTTCAAATGTGTATTTATAGCTTAGTTAAGATTGTCGGGCCTAAACCTTGCTTGAAGGTGATTGGGTCTCGGTGATAGTGGTCTTCGATATTGGGCTCGTAGCCCAGTAGGTAAATAATTTGTAGGCCCATTGGGTTGTGCCAATTAGGCATATCAATATTATATTTTTTTATAAAATTAATCAATTGGAAGAACATTTACTTTTATTTTTATTTTTTTGGTAATGGAATCACATAGGTGCACTAGGTAAACTTATACTCTCGTATAATAGCTTGCAAATCATACGAGAGAAGTAAACTACATTAGACTAACTACGTAAGACAAACTTGTTCATGTTACCGCTGACAAGAAAATTCAAATTTAGGTCAATTGATACATGCTCGCTTGCTGCAGCTGCATAAATTATTTACGATTGTATCCGCATCAGAAGAGGCAGCAACAAGAGTAACGGCTTTGACATTTGGGGGTCAGATAATAATTTCTGTTATATATAATTTAATCGAATTTAAAATTGAAATATGAAAAATTAAATAATAAGATGATTATCTGGCAAGTTGCTGTAATCCGACTGATATATTAGAGGTTTCCACGTAGTAATTAACCGGCTTGTTTTTAATTTTAGCCGCAGTTCCGGCTAATGATTTGATTATTTTAATTAATCAAAAATTATGGTTCTTTATGTCTATTTCAAATATATTAAAAAAAAAAAAAAGAAAAAGAAAATTGTAATTGGTCCAAGCTTTCAAGAATATTTGCATTCTAATGTTATCATTCAAAATATATACATCATAATGAAATGGATTTAAATGAAAAATACTATTTAACGGAATAAATATGAAATGCAACCATTCATAAATTATAAAAGGTGATTTTAAATTAAAAAAAAAAAAAATTGGTTTTTTTTTGTTCATATTATTAAGTTAAAGCAACTCATATAAGAGAAACAAAAGCAAGATTTGATCGCTTAGTCGATCTCGTCACACATTCTTGTCCTAATGCGGTTTACGACTCTCGTATGGTTTGCAAACTATTACTAGAATGTAGGTTTACACCGTGCATCTATATGGTTTGCTGATTGGGTCCAAAAAGAGGGGCAATGCCCCGCTTCCGATTCACGGAATAAGTAAATTAACGTTAAAAGTAGTAGTATTTCACCTTCGCCTTTGGACTCCCACTTATCCGATACAGCTCAAGTCATTTCATAAAGTCGGACTACAGTCAAGCGTGATAAGGTTTTCTATTCCCACTGATTGTGTTAAGCCCGTTATTTTGGCTGTGGTGTTCCTTCATTGCCACAAATAAAAACAATAGAACGAAAAAAAAAAAAAAAAACAAGATTTGAATTTAAAAATACTCAAAAAAAAAGTTATAAGCCAATAAAAACTTATATTTTATTTTTGTACAAGTGTTTGCAAACACACAAATTACAACACTATTGCATTCACCTGATTACATTTCTTTCCCATCAGTCTTAGACAAACTTTCTTGATACTCTTTTTGGTGGAGGACTAAACGGGTCATGACCCGGGTTCGCTCCGGGTGGGCCGTAATCCATTATCGTATCCACATTCAAACCCATTTTCTCATCCGTTTCGAGATCGCGCCCGCCAATGTTTGTCGCGTCACCCAAATCCTACAAAGATTAAAAAAATCGAGTAAGTTCTCAACACAAATTTAAGACGAAAAACTCTTGTTGATTTTAAAAGAAAAATTGGATCAAAATTTGGTGAATTTTGCATTCGATTTTTACACACCAAGTATACATACACATACATACAAATACAAATTAAAGAAAACATTTAAAAGAAAATTGAAAGAAAAATGGGCAGAAAATAAGAACCTGAGAGTGTTTGTTAATGACAACTTCAGTTTTCAAATTATTTTTTATTTGAATTGCAGAAATTAATAAAATTTGAGTGTTTAATAAAAGTGCAACAAGAATGAAGAGATAAACTTTGTGAATTCCTCCCATTTTTTAAAAGAAATATGGCAATCTCTGGATATAAATTACTGTCTTATATATAGAGCTAAAATGTAGTAAATTTGAGAATAATCAATATTCTAATAATAAATAAAATTATATAAATTGGATTGCATGCATGTAGTAATAGTCAATATTCATTTAATTCATAACGCCAAATCTTATTGAATAAATTGTCAATATATAAACGTCACAATTTCAATTTTGTCAAAAGTTTTCCTTTTTTTTTTTGGGTTAGAAAGTTATTTAATTCTCCTTATCTATTCAAATAATTATTTAATATTATTCTAGTTCGACTCAGATTTATATTCTAGAAATTCAAAATAAATCTTTGTATCCGACATAATCTGGGTAAATTTAATACTCTCCTCTCTATAAAGTTAGTTCAAATCAATTTGTCGAAACAATGTTCGTTTATAAAAGTTTCGGTACGGTTCGGTACGGTTTGTCGACTAACCACCCCCGGGCCTTGGCTAGTTATAATTTCTAGGGCAAATTACGTCACTGAGTTATGGTTAAATTAAAAAAATTTCCCTCATGTTTGGGTAATTACAGCCACCCTTCTGAACTATGTATTGTCTTACGAAAATACCCTTCAAGAGGTAAATTTAGGGATGTTAAATCGGTAAAACTGAACCGAAATTTCGGTACGCCAACATTTCATACCGTTTTCCGAACTGAATATACGATTTGGTTCAGTAAATAACCGAATAACATAAATTTTATGTAAAAACATTTAAAAGGAGGGAGTGGCTGTAATTACCCAAACAAAAGAGGTTTTTCGTAATTTGTCCATACCTCAGGGGTGGCCGTAATTTCCTCTAATTTATAATTAAAACATGCAAAACAAAACGTGTGTATGTCTATCTCGCAGATAAATTAAATATGTACATGATACGGATGAGGGGATTAGATGCTACATCGGCTGATATACATGAATCGATTTTAACCTGAGATTAAATAATTGTCTACTAAGCACACATACACTTGGCGTGTGTGTAATTATGTGAAGATCTATGGTTAAAAATCACTCAATCGGTCTACATTTAAAGTAGGAACTATACCAATAAATCAAGATTTATCATTTCAGTAAAAATAATTATGACACGTGTGTAGAGGATAATTTTAAGGGTAAATTACAACTATCCCCGAAGTAAAGTTTATTTTTTTTAATAAAAAACCCCTCATTTTTCCATAATTACATACACCCCTTCAAAATTTGTAGATTTCCTAATTTAACACCCTTTTATAGTGGGTAAATGTAAGAAATTTACAAACTACAGGAATCTGGTTGTAATTTCTCAAAAATGATGAGTTCTTTTAAATTGACTTTTATATCAAGGAGATGGTTGTAATTTTACCGTAATTTTAATTAGAAGAATTAATGGACATATATTCTTTCCATTAACTATAATGGGCCTGGACCAATTTTATAATTAGATTTTTCATGGGCCATAGCATGTGAATTTTGGCCTCGTTTGGTTTCATATATGACATTGTGTTTTCTTTATGCATGGTTTGCTTAATAGCAATATATATATCTTATATATAAAAGAAAGAAACGCTAGGTCAGCCCTAAGAAACCCTAATGTCATATTTGTAATTTTTTTTCAATTTTTACCAAATTTTTATCTCCTTAATATTATTTTAAATATTATTTTTGAATTTTATCATATTTGTATCCCCTAAATATTATTTTAAATATTATTTTTTATTTTTATCAGATTTTTGTCTCCTAAATATTATTTTTTATTTTTATCTCCTAAATATTATTATAAATAATATTTTTTTTAATTTTATCAAATTTATATCTCCTAAGTCCTAACTATAATTTTAAATATAATTTTCAACTTTTAGCAGATTTTTATCTCCTAAATATTATTTTCGAATTTTATCAAATTTATATCTCCTAAATAATATTTTAAATATTTTTTCCGAGTTTTATCATGTTTTTATTAGTTTTTTATCTCCTAAATATTATTTTTCGTTTTTTATCAGATTATTGTCTCCTAAATATTATTTTCGATTTTTATCAAATTTTTATCTCCTAAATATTATTTTAAATAATAATTTTGATTTAATCATATTTTATCTCCTAAATATTATTCTAATTATTATTTTCATATTTTATCAACTTTTATCTCATTAACATTATTTGAAATATTATTTTCGATTTTTTATCAAATTTTTATCTCCTAACTATTATTTTAAATTTTATTTTTGATTTTTATATCCTAAATATTATTTTTTGATTTTTTTTATCAAATTTTTATCTCCGAAATATTATTTTAAATATTATTATCGATTTTCATCAAATTATCCTAGATATTATTTATAATAATCTGATTTTCGATTTTTACAGAAAAGGGTAAATAAATCTGATTTTCACCCCTAGCGAATTTTGTGACATCGTTTTACAGAATGTCAGCAACATTTGAATTTTATTTCTTCCCTACCTAAGGCTTCTTCTTTTGGTAACCCGACTTTAGATTTTGTTTCTTATCTTCTTCTTCATCCTATTGCATGTGTGGCAATTAGTTTACATCTTTTTCCATCATGGCTTATAGGTAATTTCATTTTGTTAAATTATGTGTTTCATTAATTTATACCAAAGTTTTCAAATTTTATGTATAACAATTATTTCATTTTATATGTTATTGGACATGTTATTGAAAGGGATGATTTGAGAAAATTAACCAAAAATGGGCGGAGCCACAAGTTATTGGAAGTCGACCTTCAAGACTTATTGTTTGTATGCGATATTTAATTTATTGTTTATATTTATTTTTGTTTCTTAATTTTTCAATTGTTAATTCCAGTGGCAAAACAACCTTAAAATGAGGCAGTGGAGAAGGGCTTAGTTCCGATGCAAGATGTATAGATGGCCGTTTACGATGGTATGTTGTCGATAGTTTAGTTTTGATTATGTTAACTTAGTTATTAAATCTAATTACTTTTAAGCTCAACATGGAAGACATAATTGATGATTTTTTTCCTGGTTCAAATTTTCAATCTACTGGTATTAGCTGATTCAATTCATTTGGAAAATTATTCAACATTAAAGTTATGTCCTTTTTTTTTGTGTGTGTAGTATACTTAATAATGTTCCAGTATAATAGAATTTTGATCATACGATACATCAAACGTTTGTTTATATTCTTACAACATCAAAAGAATGCAATTTGTTGTCCCGTGCATCGCACGGGTACAATTACTAGTAGATATAATTTTATATTAATTAAGGTTTGCAATATTAGTAATTAACTTTATTTGTTAATCTACTTATTAGGGCAACCTTAAGAAGAGTCTGGAACCACAGATATAATTTGTTGTACCAAACCTAAACAATATTTACATATCATTAATTATATCAAAATTGTCCATAGAAATATTTATTCATAATAATCAAATCCCTTATAGGAGAGGGACCATTTGTATTTGTTCCTTCAAGTTTAGGCAAACTATAACTAACACATATTTTTGTTTACATTTTACACATGTTTAAATTGCATAAATTATTATTAATTCTTGTATATTTGCCAGTGTACTGCATTGGGTAGATCTTTCGGTCGTTTTCGTCAATTTAACGCTAGTTTGTTAGTTAAGGTAGTCGTGCGCACATGCTTGATTCCGTTAGTACTAACAAAAAATTGATAAGAATGACTAAAAATGTCGAATTTCTGAAACGTGAGTGACTGAATGTGTTTTTTTTATGAACGTGAGGGACCAAAATATGAAATCAGTGCAAACTTGATGGTTGAAACTGCATTTTCACATCTTAAGGCTTTTATTATGTTTAAGTTAATGACGTGGTTAATTTGATATGCTTTTTTGACATGTTCATAAGTAAGTTTGGTAGTAAAATGAACCACAAGTTTATGAATTATAAATTAAAATGATGGTTGGTTAAATAAATATGTATATTAAATATTAATTATACTAGATAGGCTATGCCTTCAAACTTTGTGACAAACGATTTCAAAGCAATACATAAAGGTTGGACGTCGAATATTCTCGAAGGTGATTTCTTTCAAGTAATTAATGCTATCCAAGACGATGATCAGTCGATGTGTTCGTTTGGTGCGTTTATTGATGATATTATAGTCATTTCATCTTCTTTTAGTTGTTGTTTCTTTTCTTTCGTCTAACGCCTATGTAATAAGCTTGCGAGTAAATTACAACCACATCTGAGGAATGGTAAATTTACTAAAAATCCCCACTTGTTTGGATAATTACATCCACCCTCTCAACTATGAATCTTCTTAAACCTTCACCCTTATGCTGTTAAATTCAACATAATCACCTAGATCCCGTGGAATGTGCTTTAATTAGTTTGTACTCGTTTTATGTAAAAATAGAGTTTCTGATGCACCACAATCTGATATATGCAAGCCAAAAAATACATATTATGATCATATTGCTTCAAAATGTGGAGTTCGAATGGGATAAAACGGGTGCAAAGGTGATAATATTCCATATAATCTCGAAGATTCCATTAAATTTGAAACCGCAAGGGTGGACGTGGAAGAAGATTTAAAGTTGAGGGGGTGGTTGTAATTACCCAAACATGAAAGAGGTTTTCGTAATTTTACTATATCTCAGGGGTGATTGTAATTTACCCTAAGCTTGCTCATATGCTTGCGAGCGTTTTTACCTCCCAGTATGACGATTATCGTCTAGTAAAATCCTTTTTCCTCCAAAAAAACAACTATTTCAAATGAAATAAATTTTCTTCATCTACGAGCCCCCAAATATATTTTTTTATACTAGCGTTTATTACTTTTATATCTAAGAATTACTTTTTGAATTTTTAATATTATTACTCATATTTGTATTATACACTAATAATAATAAATAAATAAAACTCACGAGCCAACGTTTGAACTCTTGAACTATTACAAAGCGAGCATATTTTTTTCTACTGTAATTGTTATTTTCACGTACTTAAATAATTATCATTTTTTTCAATTTTGAAATGTTATTTCGAACATCGCACAAAAAAAAAATACCAGTGTTGCTTTAATAGTAATTGGTTATTAATAAAAAAAAAAAAAAAAACGTTAATATTTATTTTTTAATTAATTGACGAAAAATATTCCCATCAAAATACTCACCAAAAAACTACACTGAAATTAAAATTTAAACGGCGTAGTCACACACACCATATACACAGTTCCCATCTCCCACGCAGAGATTATTACAAAAACCGCAGTGTTTCTTATCCGAGCGTGCATTCACGCACTCCCCTCTGCAACAAATTTCTCCAAAAGCGCATTTCATCCCACACGCGCCACAGTTGTTAAAATCGTGTCCCGCTTCTGTACATTTGTTGTTGCAGCAAATAGCGTTTCTTCCTTCAAATAAATAGCCGCCACATACCTGACCGTCATTACCATTGCCGCACGAACCGGATATTCTCGGGTTGTTTTGCTGGAGAAACCGGCTGACCCGTTTTGCCACCACCGGTTTTATTTCTAGAAAACCGGGTTTCGAGTTTGTTGGAGTGGGTATTAGAATTAAGACCATGATTATTAAGAAGATTATTTTTATAACCTTCATGATTTTTTCTTTAAGTGGAGAGAGAGGAGAACTAATTGTGATTTTTTTTCTCTCTTTTTTTGTCTAATTGAATACTTGTACAAATAAGAGTACTTATATAGTGTGAGAGAGAGTTGAATTAAGAAAAATGAAATGCAATATTTCTTTATTTAATTAGGGTTTGAAATAGTGGTCAACATTTAAATTCAATTAATAGAGATTAGAAATTATTGGCTCATGAAAGAGACTTTTATAACCATTGTAAACTACTTTGGTTGTTTTGTAGATGGTACCCTCGGTGAAATACATCAGTTGACCTTGAACCAATGGTCTACACAGACTACACATAATAACACAGGTATCTATGTATATGTGTGCTTAATGGGTGGTCATTGAGACGCTACACCCGGTAAATTACATCGGGTGATTTTTAACTATTGATGTGTTGAAATAACTTCCCACTAAACATACATACACTGATACACATAGATGTGTGTGTAATTATGAGCAGGTCAATAGTTAATAATCCCCCGATGTATTATATTCACCGACTGTAGCATCAAATAAACCGTTTAAGAAGATACATAAACCAGATTTTTATTGGAGGGAAATAATGATTTTGGAAATAATTAACTAAGGGTAGCGTCCCCGAATTTTTTTAAGGGTATTTTAGATAGAAACAATACATAAGTATGAACTTTTAATTAATGTAATATTGCCATGATCTCATTGTTGAGAATCCTTAAAAAGTAGTAAAAACATATAACTTTTTATGAGGTAAATAGACTAAATAAAAATAAAAATAATTATTTTAATGCATGTGCTTAATTCGTTTATACCTCCCATTAATTTAAAAATTATTCAACTATCAAATGCATTCAAGTTAATTTATTTGCATTGATTGTGTAATTACTAATTCAATATGAATTTCTCCTCTCTCACCAAAAAGGCAAATTAGGTAAATTAATTAAGCTACTTCTCATAATATCTTCACAAAATCAATAGACTCGTATAAAGACAACTTTTCTTAATTACAATCAAGCAAACCATAAGCAGATTATTGAGATGCTACACCAGATCATATACGTACGCTTGGTAAATTTTAATACCATCGATGTAATTAAATAACTACCCACTACAGAAACATACATGATTATCCGCAAATCAATGGTTAATAATCACCCGTGTATTTTAACGAGTGTGGCATCAAATAAACCCCGTAAACAAATATAAACTACCAATTTTCATTATACATTTTCAGTAACAACAATTGAACATCTGAGTGTTATATATATCAAAGAGAACAAAAATTTATAATAACAATTAAACACCTCAAGTTTTACTTATTTACAAATCCGTCTACTTAAACTCTGGTTATTATTAATAGAGACCAACTTTCTCAGAAGAATCCTCAATCTTCTAGAACCAGCTCCGGGGCTTAAAACACCGTAATTTTCGCTCCGAAAATCCGAACATTTATCATCTTCCAAACACCACCCTCCTAAAGAAAACTGCCTGCCCCCTCTCTTGAGAAGTTCTCGATCGATTTTATTCAAAACGGGGTCGTTTTTCTTGAATTTTCGTGCAAAGGGCCTATTGCTTAGAATCATTTTTCGGTAGTCTTTAAGACCGAGTGACTTAGGGTGCTGTTTGGGGGGGTTGTCCCATGTGATGTAGTGAAGATCATGGTTGATTGTCGTGTTCTTGAATTCGTCGGAGTTGCATAGCAATGTTTGGAAATAGCCCTCCGGCGACGAGACGAAGTTCGTGTAGTAAAGAAGTAGGGTTCTTGGGAGATTGTCCCACCCTAATATGCAGTACTCGGAGAAGGATCTTGATAATATTGTCCATGCAGAACCTGCGTATTTACGCGTATGGGGTAAAGTTGTAATTAATAAAATAAAATTAAAAAAAAAAAAAGACGAGGGTGTTATGTTGATATTATAAACAACACGGGAGTTTTTTAATAATTAAATTAAATAAAGGGAGTGATGAATGCAATAAACTAAAACATTAATTCAAACAATACACGTCAATGCATGGTTTGTCATTTGTGAGATGTTACATTTACAAATTACATGTATGTATTTTTTAATATTTATGAAATTCTAATTTCAAATCCAATTTAAATCTATTAAAACAGTTCTAAAGTCACATTTACAATATTAATAGTATTTTGAATTTTATATAAATAATAGCGGAAGAAAAAGAATTTTCAATTTATGCTGATTCTGATCTAAAATTTCATGTTTTGGAAAAAAGTTTTTTTCATTATATTCCAAGTTCCAAAATTCTATTTACGATTTTTTCATTTTTTGGAAAGAAATTGTAAAAAGTCTTTTTTCTCTTTCGAAGAAAATGTAATTTATCCGAATATGACAATTCAGATTCAATCCGTTCGATCTCTACCCCGACTTATCTCTTCTTATTTCCTTTTCCTTCATTATACCAAATAACCAATCTCTCTCTCTCTCTCTCTCTCTCTCTCTATATATATATATATATTCTCTCTCTCTCTCTCTCTCTCTCTATATATATATATATATATATATATATATATATATATATATATATATATATATATATATATATATAAACACACCATGTTTATATATATATATATATATATATATATATATATGTGTGTGTGTGTGTGTGTGTGTGTGTGTGTGTGTGTGTGGTGTGCTGTGTATTTCAAGAGGGGAAATACAAGATCTTTTTAAAAGAT
>NW_012193266.1:0-10853 GCF_000504015.1 Erythranthe guttata | reverse complement strand
TATATATATATATATATATATATATATATATATATATATATATATATATATATATATATATATATAAACACCCATGTTTGTATGTATTTCTGTCGGTGGGGTATGAAAAGGTCAGTGGCCCAATGAGGAGCACATGTAGAGCCACATGATCATGCAGAATGAAGCCATAAAATTATTAATGCATCCAATTTTAAAATTAAAAGAAAAAAAATTGATTTTCCCTAACACGAGTTTCAAAAAAAATCGCGAATAATGATTTTTTATTTCTGAATTTTTGAAAAGGCATCGTTAAATAGAAGCACCCAATTTTGATGTAATTCTATTTTTTTCTTTTTGTAATAATTCAATAATAATAATAACAAATTAAAAATCACCACCAACCTTAAAATATTTGCTACCCACACCTACCAGCCAATCACAGTCAAATAGCACATCCCTCAAAATTTCCCACATCTTTTATTCCAACCAAATCAATAAAAAAATAATATATAAATAAATAAATAAATAAAACCACTAATTTTTGTCTCTTCCATTTATTTATTTTGCTTTCTGATAAAGTTCCAAAACTAAAAACCAATCTCTTTAAGAGCTCGTTTGATTCACAAAATTAGATTAACAAGTAGAAGATGTGATCTTATACGAATTCGATTATTTTAAGTGGGCCGACTCGAAAAATTACCGCCACTGACCAAACATCGAATAAAATTTAATTATTTAATAAATCGAACTTAATTTTTAGCCAACGACGCGTAAATGAGAATATTTTACACGTGTATGTATGCGTGTGTATAGTTATGTGTATGCATCAATTGGTGCACTTTATTCAAAGGGCACTACTTTCAGAATTGCACATGTGGTGTTGGTGAGCCACAAATAATTAAGTAGTCACTAATTAAAATATGAAAAATAAAATAAATAAAATGAATTAATAAATAAATAAATAAAATGAAGGAAAGTGAAACCTGTATAAAGCTTAAAAGCAGTGGGGAGGCTTCTTTGCTTAATCACCCACCATATTTCAGATTTATTAGCACTGTACAAACCAGGGTCTATTATTATTGGCTTTCCTCTTTTGCCCCTGGACACAAATTAAATCTCTAATCAATTAATAATTGCTAATTCAATATTAATTAATATTTTATGAAATATATACACACAAACAATTGTAAGTAATATTAAAAGTCTTACATTTTCCAACCCAATTGGCTGCTGTGCTGTACAAAATTCAGATCTTTTGGCAAACTAGAGAAGGCATCTATCAGATCTGCAAATTAAATAATTAATAAACAAGATTAGCAACCCAATTAATTATGAATAAAACCCTACCAAAAAATTGACTTAATTAATAATAAATAAATAATTAAACCACTGCATTTTTTTTATGATTGAATTATAACCAAATGATCGAATTAATGACGAATTTATGACCGGTTGCAACACCAAAAATCTAGCACGAAAACGATTTTTTTTTTATTAGTGGGACATTGAACAATAATTAGTGACAAACAAGAAATTAAATATATCAATCCTCAATTAATTATAACGAGTGATCGAATTAATGAACAAATCGTAAAACGAAGAATCTACCACAACGTCGATATTTGGAAACGATTTTCTACAATTTAGTGACGGAACATTTTGCGACGACAAATAATACGATTTTCTTGATTTGGGTTTAATTAGCAACTAACTAATTGAATTGATTAATTAATCAAGAAAAAGAAGCCAAACACTACTACTCACCATACCATCTTGAGTGATTAAAGGATAATCAGATGCACTGAGATTAATGAACCAATCCCATTGAGCAACTCTCAACAGCATCGCCATAGCATGTAGTGTGTTAGCAAGCATGGTGGGGCCCCTATAAGTGACCAAATTACCCTTGCCCACAATCCACACATTTGCCACCTCGGCAAAGACATCGTTGTTCGCAACGAATCTTGCAATCTCCTTATGATCTTCGTCGGGTGCGCCGGCGTCCACGTGGATCAGGTAGTAGTTCGCGGGGTGGTATAGCGCGAGCATTAGTCGCTTGAGCTTCATCGTGTCGCCGTTCGATGCGGAGATTAGGTACGCGAATGTGGCGTTGTGTGTCGGGTGGTTTTTTTTCGGGATGATTAAGGTTTTTTTGGGTCGGAAAATTGCGGTGGGGTTTGTTGGAGTGTTGTTGTAGAGGAGGGAGAATAGGAGTGAAGTTAGAATGAATGAGAACATTATCAAGATTTTGATGCCCATTTTGGATCAATTGTGTTTGTGTGTGTTTTCTTGGTGTGAATTTCAAAGAGGATGAGTTTTGATGGATTTCATTTGAAGGAAATGAATGAATGAAAAGGGATTGAAAGTTGGTTGGTAGTTTTTTAGGAACAGAGAGAGTGTGTGTGTGTGAGAGACAGAGTGCGTATGAGAGAGAGTTTGTGTGTGTGTGTGTGTGTGTGAGAGAGAGAGAGAGAGAGAGAGAGTGTATGTGTGTGTGTATGGGTGTGTATGAGAAAGAGAGAGTATGTGTGTGTGTGTGTGTGTGTGTGTGTGTGAGAGAGAGAGAGAGAGAGAGAGAGAGAGAGAGAGAGAGAGAGTAGTATAGTTGCTTAAGAAGTTACCTCTAGGAAGAGTGTAGATGAGATCTTTATTAGGGGGTTCCTTTCTTGGAAGGGAAGTGGCATCAAACCTCCAACTGTCACTTTGTTCTTGGTCCATGCTTTTTTTTTTCTTTTTATAATAATAGAGGAATTTTAATTCAGCCGATGTGCACTAGGTAAATTTTCATTTCCATATCATATATAGTAGTTTACAAGACATACGAAAGATGTAAATAACACTGGATCAGTTCATATATGCAAGTTTGACTTATCGGTAAAGCCGCTAGAGAAACTGGACTCGAATCATTTGACTTATAGCTCTTTTATTCTATCAACTAGGCTACGAGATGCCTTCCTCCTTTTTCCTTCTTTAATTGAATGGATGGTGTAAAGTCAAATCAATGTAGTACCCTTCAAATTGGAGGGATTGGATTAAAGATTGAAGATTGTCGTTTTGGTTCAAATCAAAGGACAACACAAATTAGGTTTCATGAATTTTTTTTAATCGTTTAGAAGTCAATTTTATTGCTTACAATTTATAATTATTGAATTGAATATCAAGTAAGAAGTTGATAATTTTAGATTTTCGATGTTTTTTCTTCGTGAATAACCCTATCGGAATAAGATTCTTTTATTTGATAAATTGACGAGAATGATCAAAAGTGTTAAATTGTTATAACACGGGTACCAAATCTTTTTTCTTTATTAGAAGGGGGACCAAATGTGAAATTAATGTAAATTTGAAGGACGAAAAGTGTCTTTTTTCCTAGTGAACTAATCTTTTGCACACATTACATATATGTGTGTATCATCGTGTATAAATTTATGGTATAAAACAACACATACTAATATGTATTGTACATAGGGCTGGAAATTGGAACTAAAATTCTAACTTGCGTTGATTCCGATCAGAATATTTTCAATTTTGATATAATATTTGTCATTCCGAATTCCAAAAATTTTGATCTTCAATCATTTTTTTTTATTAACATACTTGTAATACATTTTAGATTTCAATTTTCAATAGAATTTAAATTTTCGATTATTTTTTTGAAAATTCTACTTTTCCTTTTTGTGAAAATACACATATGATAACAATTTATTATGTGTAGTGCTTAATAGGTGAGACAAAAAATTCAATTCCCGCCTATTCCTAAAGGGGAGTCGTCCTTCGGCTACGTGGAGAAGTTTAGTTAACGCTCGTCCCTTTCTCCGAAAGGGGATCCGACACCAAATTGGAGATGGGGAAAGCTCTTCCATTTGGTGCGACCCATGGTTAGTTGGTGAAGGGCAGCCGTACGTTCTCATCCCGAGACCTATAGAATCGGCCTTTTCCAATTCAGTAAGTGATCTTATTTTGTCGAATACTGGTATGTAGAATTGGAATCTGTTGCAAGAGTTCTTTTGGCCTATTGATCGCAAACGCATTCTTGGAGTCCCAATCGGGGGACGACCAGTGAAGGACAATATTGTATGGGCACTCTCCATATCCGGAAACTTTACAGTTAAATCGTGCTATCATCAGAACCTTGCATTGATGCACGCCAATGTTACCAGTGGAGCGGACGGGGCTGGTGGAAGTGGCTCGACATATCGGCAATGGAGGGTTATTTGGAACATGAAGGTTCCCCCAAAAATCAGAATTTTTGTTTGGCGGGCCTGCTCGGATATTATCCCGACCAAAACAGCTCTCTACAAGCGACGGGTGGTAACTAATCCGATTTGTGATCGGTGTGGAACGGCGGGAGAAACCCTTATGCATGTTATTGGTGTTTGCGGAGGAGTGGCCCATATTTGGAAGAATGAACCATTTTCCTTGCAAACCATAGTTGAAGATTGCACGTCCTTCGGGGCATGGTGGGAAGTAGTGAGTACAACCTTGAGCAAGGAGCAGTTGTATCTTGCGACAATGGTGGCATGGAAATTGTGAGATTCACGAAACAGAAGTGTTCATGGGGAGCATCCACTTAAGATGATGGATATAACAGGGTGGTGTGGTGCCTTTCTTCTATCCTATACAGAGTCACAATCTTGTCCTCTCCCCAAGACGCCACTGAAACTCCAGGAGTGTTGGAAGCCGCCATCGGAGGGTGTAGAAACTCAATATTCGAGGAATTCATATTTCTTCTCTTCATGAGGTAAATATATATACATGTATTTGCTATAAGAATCGTATATCTTATTCTAGGTAGTTTACATATTTATAGTAACTAAATATTCTCAATAACTGTAAATTCCTATCATTGTGATCTGCTACAATCTTCAAGATAGATGAAATCTTTCTTACCAACACTCCTCCTCAAGTTGGTGCATAGATATCTATCATGCCCAACTTGTCAATCATTGCATGAAAAGTTCTACCCGAAACAGTCTTTGTAAAAACATCTGCAAGCTGACTTTCGGACTTGACGAATGGAAATTGAATGATCTTCTTATCAAGTTTTTCTCTAATAAAAAATCGATCAATTTCCACATGCTTAGTGCGATCATGTTGTACTGGATTCTTTGCAATTTGAATTGCAGCTTTATTATCACAAAATAAATTCACAGGTTGTGAACAATCAACACTAAGGTCCTTTAAAACTTCTTTAATCCATAATATCTCGCATAAACCATGCGCCATACTTCGGAACTCCGCTTCTGCACTAGAACGAGCAACAACCTTCTGTTTTTTACTCCTCCAAGTAACCAGATTACCTTCTACAAATGTAAGATAACCTGAGATAGATCTTCGGTCTGATTTGTCTCCTGCCCAATCAGCGTCGGTATAGCCTTCAATGGTAGGCGCTTCATTCTTTGAGTATAATAACCCCTTTCCTGGAGCACCTTTTAAATATCTCAAGATTCTATAAACTGCATTCATATGATCTTCATTTGGAGCTTGCATAAATTGACTTACTATACTCACGGCGTAAGCAATGTCTGGCCTAGTGTGAGTTAGATAGATCAACTTTCCGACTAATCTCTGATAACGACTCACATCTACCAAATTTTGGTTCGAAGATATTTCAAGTTGATGGTTAATCTCCATCGGTGTTTCTGTTGGTTTGCAAGATAGCATTCCTGTTTCAGTCAACAAATCCAACACATATTTTCGTTGCGAAAGAGAAATTCCTTGTTTTGACCGAGACACTTCAATACCTAGAAAATATCGCAATTGTCCTAGGTCTTTCATTTCAAATTTCGTGGCCAAATAATTCTGTAGTTTTTCCATTTCTTCAAGATCGTCACCTGTTAAGACCATATCATCAACATACACGATCAATGCTATTATTTTCTTTTCTTTATGCTTAATGAATAATGTATGATCAGAGTTGCTTTGTTCGTAGCCAAAAGACTTCATTGCTTGCGTAAATCTTCCAAACCAGGCCCTAGGCGACTGTTTCAACCCATATAATGATCTCTTTAGTTTGCAGACTTTTCCTTCATGCATGGGTTCTAGCTTCACACCCGGTGGAAGATCCATGTACGCTTCCTCCTCCAAGTCACCATTCAAAAATGCATTTTTTACATCGAATTGTCGCAAAGGCCAATCACGATTTGCTGCTAATGATATAAGTATCCGAACAGTGTTAAGTTTAGCTACTGGCGCAAAGGTCTCTTGATAATCAATTCCGTATTTTTGCGTGTAACCTTTTGCCACTAGCCTTGCCTTGTACCGGTCGATAGTTCCATCCGCATTAAGCTTCACGGTGTACACCCATTTACAACCTATTGTCTTTTTTCCTTCAGGTAATGGAACCAACTCCCAAGTTGAATTCTTCTGCAAAGCTTTCATCTCTTCATTCATTGCAATTTTCCATCTTTCATCTGTTAATGCATCCTGCACACTACTAGGAATAGACATTCTGGACAATTCTTTGACAGTTAGAGCATATGAATCCAATAATCTATGACTAGAGATATAATTACTAATGGGATATTTTCCAGTAGCTTTAAGGTCAGGCTCATAATGTTTCTTTGGGATACATTTATTTAATCTAGATGTAAAACGAGAAATAGAAGGATAATGTTCACAGGATTCTACCTCATTTGGGAGAGAGTGAAATTCTGGCAGATTTTGAGTATGGTCTTGAACATTCTGGGGAAGCTCCTCGGTTAATGGTGTTAAAACGGGTTCTTCTGGAACATCATCTTCACTTGCCATTATTGCATCATTCTCATTTAATTTCAAAGGAATCGAAGTATCTACAGTTGGATGAGAACTCGGTGGTTGATCAAAACAATTTTGATAAATATTGAATCTTTCCGCCACAGCCTCGAGCTCCAAAAAATCAGTCTCACTCTCGCTCCTTGAAATTCCATTGTTTCCTTGTAAAAGCTCACACTCTTCATGCTTGTTCTCCCCCTGAAGAGATGAGCGTGGAACCTCGCTGTTGTAATATGGCTCGATTTCACGAAACGAAACATCCAACGTAACATGCAACTTTTTATTGAGAGGATCATAACATCTATAACCTTTCTGAAAATCTGAATATCCGACAAAAACACAGCGTTTCGCACAAGGGTCCAATTTACTACGCAAGGCTTTGGGAATATGAACATACACTGTACAACCAAACACTCTTGGTTCCAAATTTGGTATATGTGGAGTTGAGCAGAATGATTGTAACTTTTGTTGAGGAGTTTGGAATTCAATAACTCGAGAAGGAACCCGATTGATAAGGTAAACGGCTGATTTAACCGCCTCTCCCCAATAAAATCGTGGCATGTTCATTCCAAATAGTGATGCTCTTACGACCTCCATAATTTGCCTATTCTTTCGCTCCGCTAGACCATTCTGTTGTGGGGTGTAAGTACATGAAGTATTATGCCGTATGCCCAAATTGCGCAGATATTTGCCAAATGAAGCGTCAACAAACTCCATGGCATTGTCAGTTTGCCAAATTTGAATTTCTTGGTGATATTGTGTACGTATCATGTTATAAAATTCTTGAAAGGCAATAAACGCATCACTCTTTCTATGGAGTAAGGACACCCACATGAATCTCGTGCATTCGTCAATGAAAGTCACAAAATAACGAGCTTTTGAAATTGATGAGACCTTAGTCGTACCCCATATATCAGAATGAATAACGGCAAAAGGTTTTGAGCATTTATTCGAACTTGGCAAATAAGAAATTCGATGGTTTTTAGCTAATTCACAGACATCACAATGAAATTCTGAAATATCAATATTAGAAAACAACTTCGGTCGAAGTCTCTTAAGGTAACCAAAAGAAATATGCCCTAGTCTTCTATGCCATAACCATATATCTGCTTGAACCTTCTCAATTCCACTTGTATAAAATACACGACCTAATTTATGTTGTCCATTCTCCGTCAACTCCAAGTGGTAGAGTTTGTCCCGTTTAACACCATAACCAAGCGTCTTCCTTGTCAGAATGTCCTGAAATACACAGAAAGAAGGCCAAAACGTTACGGTACAATGAAGTGATGAGGTAATTTGGCTAACTGATAAGAGATTATAATCCAACGCTGGAACAATCAAAACCGTATCAAGCTTCAAAGAGTCAGATAATACAAGAGATCCTTCCCCTATGATATGACAAGTACCTCCATTTGCGGTGGAGATAACAGATTGAGATGAAGAGTGAATAGTTTTTAGATTGTTAATATCTCTAGTCATATGATCGGATGCTCCTGTATCAATAATCCAAGTGCTATTCTTAGAAGTGGCAGAAAGTACATCAACCTTACCAGAGATACCTTGTTGGGCCATATTGGCAACGGGCTGCATTTTTTCTTCTTGAGTGGCTACTGCGGCTTTAGCAGTAATATTTTTTCTCGGCTTTTTAGAGAAATCCCACCAATCTGGATAGCCGACGATCTCGTAGCATCGTTGCTTCGAGTGACCTGTTTCACCACAGTGGCTGCAAAGGAAATTGCTACCTTTTCCGGAGGATGGATTATTACGCCGTGTGTTTCGTTGAGCTACCATTGCTGAGCTTTCAAAGACAGGCCTGGAACTCCCCATGATTTGTCTTTGTTGTGCTTCTCTCCGTACATATGCATATGTGCTTTCCAAATCCAGCTTTGGATCCTTTCGTAGAATCTCTCCGCGAATTTGATCGAATCCAGAATCAAGTCCGCTCAAAAATATGTGAACTCGTAGTCGGGCCATCATAGAATGCATATGTACAATTGCTTGAACAGATGCCTCCTGTGCGGTCGTTCGGTGGTCAATTTCTTGAAATATTTCAACTAATTCATTGTAGTACGTAGACAAGGGTCGACCATCCTGTGTAGTGGTGAAAGATTTTCGATTTAGTTCAAATAATCGAGTTTCATCTGATCCATCATAGAAGGTTTTTGCAACAGCCTCCCATATCTCTTTGGCAGTGGAAAGTCGAATAAATCGCTGCATCAGATGAGGACTCATTGAATCAATGAGCCAACTTTTAACTTTGTGATTATCGGTAATCCAAGTTGCATAGCCATGATCCGTAACTGCTGGTCTCATCGTTTCGCCGGTGAGAAATCCAATTTTGTTTCGAGCTCCGATTCGCATCTCCATTAATTGTGACCATAATGAGAAATTCGATTCATCAAGAACAATACCAGTGGAGAAACTTGAATTGTCTTGTTGGACTATAATTGGTTGTGGAGGGTTTGTGGTGGTTGGGACAATTTGATTTTCTAAACTCATGATTCTAGAGTTCTGACTTTGATTCGGAAAAGAAAAAAAATAAGAATTCAATAGGATGATTGATTATCAACCTGCTCTGGTACCATGTAGAAACTCAATATTCGAGGAATTCATATTTCTTCTCTTCATGAGGTAAATATATATACATGTATTTGCTATAAGAATCGTATATCTTATTCTAGGTAGTTTACATATTTATAGTAACTAAATATTCTCAATAACTGTAAATTCCTATCATTGTGATCTGCTACAATCTTCAAGATAGATGAAATCTTTCTTACCAACAGAGGGAATGATTAAAATCAACGTAGATGCCTCCCTTCCTCATGGGGAGCCGTTTTTTCATGTTGCATCGGTAGCCAGAGATGCTAGCGGAAATTGCGTTTGGTGGAAAACTCATAAAATTATGGGACGCCTCACACCAGTGGAATGCGAGGCTAGGGTTTTTCTCCAAGCTCTTATTATGGCACAGTCAATGGGATGGAACTCGATTCAACTGGAAGGGGACTGTCTTCAAGTGGTCAATGCTCTCAACAATAAAGAAAACTCGCTGTGTACTTATGGTGCTATCTTGGATAATTGCTTATCCATTTCTTTGTCTTTTGATGCATGTTTATTTTCTTTTGTTAAGAGACAAGGTAATTCCCTTGCTCACTCTTTAGCCTCTTTGTCAATTGTTGACACTTTGGAGGGACCTTTACTCCCTCCTCATTTGGCCATTGGGGCCTAATCTTAGTGATCGTATTTATCCTCAAAAAAAAATTCGAAAAAAAATCGATTTTGGAAGAATTTTTTGCATTCAATCCCAATTTCTGAAATTTCAAAAAAACAATTATGGAACAAAATGGATTTAGTTTTTCATTTCGGAAAAGATTGATTTTTTTCAAAATTGTCAATTCCGATCGGGTCGTCCCATTAAAAATCACGGGGAAGAGAGAGAGAACCCTTAAATTGGTGAACTAAAAGCATTGTTAGATAACAAAAACCACCTTCTTTTTTCAGTGAAGTCTAAAAGCATAAACCTAACTACTTTTACTAAATACAAACACCAAACGCAATTCGGTTAACTAACCCAACTGCATCACGAGACAAATGAGAGAGAGAGAGAGACCTCTTGATTGCGTCACCGCTGCTGACTTGCTTTATAGCCTTTCACCCATTGACTGTACAATGAATTAAGGCTTTTTTTCTTTTTCTTTTTTTTTTTAATCGAATGGATTAGGATTCACATATCAGTTGCGTGTAATGTATACACAGTTACACACACATACACACACTACATGCAGCAGCTGGCTTAATCATATATCTAACTTTTAGGTAGGAGACTTTCAGGTGGATTTTGATTCACTTCTTGTCCTTCTTGAAATGGATTAACTCTATCTCTCTCTCTCTCTCTCCCTCCCAGAAACTGAATCAAGAAACACATTCATTAAGTGCTGGGAAAAGCTCAGAAGACTGTATAATGCGAAACAGTCGAGACTTGAGATCCACAGCATAGCCTTTCATCACGAAGCAAGGTCTCTCTCTCTCTCTCTCTCTCTCTCTCTCTCTCTCTCTCTCTCTCTCTCTCTCTCTCTCTCTCTCTCTCTCTCTCTCACACACACACACACACACACAGACACACA
>NW_012193262.1:498388-509151 GCF_000504015.1 Erythranthe guttata | reverse complement strand
AGCTTTCTAATGCCACCGGAACCAGTATATTTGGAGTCCGGATGATAGAGTTATGCTCGACTTCGTGGACACTACCAAAGATGTTGATGGATTCTCTCTTCTAATTTGATTTTATTTCCTTAATTGCAACTCTTTTCTTACCCTTTGATCATTTTTGCTTATTGGTACCTAATTTTCGATTTGTACCTAAAAGATACCAAATCTACCAAGAAAAACAGAAATATAAATTAATCCAAACAAAAATCCACGTAAACGTAAATGTCGAGTATTATTGCTACACTCCATTGTATCGTTTTTATCTAGTGTTTTTGCTGTTGTCTGTTGATGCGTATTAAAGTCATAGTATTGTAGTTCGTGTTTTTAAGAACGTTGTTTCGGATGCACTTTTGCGCATGTTTTTTTACATGTACGTTTTTGTGCATGTCCATTTGAGGGAGCGTGTTTGTGCATGTTTGTTGATTTGTATTAATGTCCTAGGATTGCAGTTTGTGTTTTCATGATCCTTTTTGGGAATGCACTTTTGCTTGAGTAATTTTGTGCATGCTTTTGAACTTTTACTCATGTGCGTATCTTTTCTAGCGAGTGTTTTTGTGCACGTTTCTTGATGCGCATCCATGTCCATAAATTGTAGTACGTATTTTCATGATCGCCTTTGTTATCCAATTTTGACCATGTTCGAGTCCGAATTTGGAATTTTGACGTTAGACGGGAATTGTAGCCAACTGAAATAGCTTTCTAATGCCACCGGAACCAGTATATTTGGAGTCCGGATGATAGAGTTATGTTTGGACTTCGTGGACACTACCACAAGATGTTGACGGATTCTCTCTTCTAAATTTGATTTTATTGCCTTAATTGCAACTCTTTTCTTTCCCTTTGATCATTTTTGCTTATTGGTACCTAATTTTCGATTGGTACCTAAAAGATACCAAATCCATCAATAAAAACAGAAATATAAATTAATCCGAACAAAAATCCACGTAAACGTAAACGTCGAGTATTATTGCTACACTCCATTGTATCGTTTTTATCTAGTGTTTTTGCTGTTGTCTGTTGATGCGTATTAAAGTCATAGTATTGTAGTTCGTGTTTTTAAGAAGGTTGTTTCGGATGCACTTTTGCGCATGTTTTTTTACATGTACGTTTTTGTGCATGTCCATATGAGGGAGCGTGTTTGTGCATGTTTGTTGATTTGTATTAATGTCCTAGGATTGTAGTTTGTGTTTTCATGATCCGTTTTAGGAATGCACTTTTGCTTGAGTACTTTTGTGCATGCTTCTGAACTTTTACTCATGTGCATGTCTTTTCTAGCGAGTGTTTTTGTGCACGTTTGTTGATGCGCATTCACGTCCTGGAATTGTAGTACGTATTTTCATGATCCCTTTAGTTATCCAATTTTGACCATGTTCGAGTCCGAATTTGGAATTTTGACGTTAGATGGGAATTGTAGCCCACTAAAATAGCTTTCTAATGCCACCGGAACCAGTCGATTTGGAGCTCGGATGAGAGAGTTATGCTCGACTTCGTGGACACTACCAAAGATGTTGTGGGATTCTCTCTTCTAATTTGATTTTATTTTCTTAATTGCAACTCTTTTCTTACCCTTTGATCATTTTTGCTTCCCGGACGCCTAATTTTCGATTTGTACCTAAAAGATACCAAATCCACCAATAAAAACAGAAAAATAAATTAATCGAAACAAAAATCTACGTAAACGTAAACGTCGAGTATTATTGCTACACTCCATTGTATCATTTTTATCTAGTGTTTTTGCTGTTGTCTGTTGATGCGTATTAAAGTCATAGTATTGTAGTTCGTGTTTTTAAGAACGTTGTTTCGGATGCACTTTTGCGAATGTTTTTTACATGTACGTTTTTGTGCATGTCAATTTGAGGGAGCGTGTTTGTGCATGTTTGTTGATTTGTATTAATGTCCAAGGATTGTAGTTTGTGTTTTCATGATCCTTTTTGGGAATGCACTTTTGCTTGAGTACTTTTGTGCATGCTTTTGAACTTTTAATCATGTGCGTATCTTTTCTAGCGAGTGTTTTCGTGCACGTTCTTGATGCGCATTCACGTCCTGGAATTGTAGTACGTATTTTCATGATCGCTTTTGTTATCCAATTTTGACCATGTTCGAGTCCGAATTTGGAATTTTGACGTTAGACGGGAATTGTAGCCCACTGAAATAGATTTCTAATGCCACCGGAACTAGTCGATTTGGAGCCCGGATGAGAGAGTTATGCTCGACTTCGTGGACACTACCAAAGATGTTGAGGGGTTCTCTCTTCTAATTTGATTTTATTTTCTTAATTGCAACTCTTTTATTACCCTTTGATCATTTTTGCTTCCTGGACACCTAATTTTCGATTTGTACCTAAAACATACCAAATCCACCAATAAAAACAGAAATATAAATTAATCCAAACAAAAATCCACGTAAACGTAAACGTCGAGTATTATTGCTACACTCCATTGTATCGTTTTTATCTAGTGTTTTTGCTGTTGTCTGTTGAAGCGTATTAAAGTCATAGTATTGTAGTTCGTGTTTTTAAGAACGTTGTTTCGGATGCACTTTTGCGCATGTTTTTTTACATGTACGTTTTTGTGCATGTCAATTTGAGGGAGCGTGTTTGTGCTTGTTTGTTGATTTGTATTAATGTCCTAGGATTGTAGTTTGTGTTTTCATGATCCTTTTTGGGAATGCACTTTTGCTTGAGTACTTTTGTGCATGCTTTTGAAGTTTTACTCATGTGCGCATCTTTTCTAGCGAGTGTTTTTGTGCACGTTTTGTAGCACCCTCAATGATTTTATAGAAATTTAAGAAACACGGACTTTATTCAAGACTTTTGGATTCAATTTGGACTTTGAGAAAACCCACTTTAAAATTATAGAACCGTTTCCCTATTCTTCAAATTTAACCCACAATCGTAAAGTAAGATTTTTCATAGAGAGTGTACCATAACGTGAACGGGATTTTGAAAATAATCTTGATGTGGCGGAAGAATCCACATAAAACATTACCGGGGTTTAGAAAACACTCAGCGGAAGGAATTAAACTTTATTTAAGATACCCCCGTTTAATAGATCGGGTTCCAATCAGAGTACAAAATAAAATTATACTATGTGATTAGTTTTTGATAAAACGTTGCGTAGAAAATACGAGTAAAATGATCTAGGCACCAAAGCTCGTGATTCCTCGAACTCCTCTCCGCCGGCCTCCTACATAGCTTGGAGAACCTGAAAAGATAATTTGCATAAAAGCATGAGCCCAAACACTGGCTCAGTAAGGACATTAGTCTTAGTCTGACGAACTCACGCCTCTCTCAACGTGTCACTCACGACCTATGGGAATCCTAAAGTCCCTGTCTATGTTCTCCTTCGGCTAAGGCTGTTATGTCGTAACTGTATTATATTATTTCATCAACGTGAATCACAAAATATAATCATGCCACAAAACATATAACTTCACATATGAGCACATAATAAAAAGTATGGTCTGGCTATGAAAGCCATTTGAAATTTACTTTGAAATCATGTGGGGATTCGTTTTCCTTTAGAAATCATTTCTTAGTTCATTTTGGAACTCGTCTTGGACAAAATATACCTTTCAACGAAGCTCCCCTTTTTAGAACGAAAACCCCTTTTTAAAACTCTTTGTAAAACAATTTTTCTTTCAAAATATTTCGTATGCAAGTATGCACATGTTCGGATCCCTAACGTAAGCATCGGCAATAGACGTTTATATGCTGAGCCCGGTCATTCGGTGGGAGCTAACCACCCTGTTGTTCTATAGTAACTGTTGTTGGGATACCGGCCCCCCGTATCCCGTGCCTATTCAACCGTAGCAACGTTACAATTTTGACTCTTCTATAGTAGACCATGCAATACCAATTAATGACTCGATGAATGCACGCAAGTCAAAGATCTTAATAGCAACACGATAATAATTCCAATTATATCATTCACGTAATTCGAAGGAATTAAATCACATAATTCGGAAGTAATTTCCGAGGATATAGTAAGCACATATAGATTAAACATTAGTAAAAAAGACACATATACTTTTACATGTATATACACGTAGGCACTTATCCGTATTTATATACTTATACATATACGTATATACTCTAATTTATAACTATGGGTTACAAGTTTCCTCAACCCGAGGGGAGTACGCCTATAACATCATAGATCTAAACTATCGATATACATATACATATACTTATATATATACATACTTATACCTCACAAGAGTAAACCACATAATTCAAATACACATAATGAAATCACACTTCTTAATAAAGGAACCATCGAAAATCTAATTCATTATAAGCACTAGCACATAGTAATTTCGAAGAACAACCTATTGTTCTAATCATAGGTTAGTCTAAGCATATGTCTTAGATGTAGCTCAATACTCATAGGTAACTTCATCTATGTTCAATTATTATGTTAAGTTATGCCTCAAGAGTTTAAACCATGCTCACAAAGGACCTTTTGATTCAAGTAGTTTACTCATAGGAAAATCGGACAGTTTTGACACTTTAACTTCAAAAATGCATTTCTCTTAGACCATAACTTCAAAAATTCTGAAACTTTAACACAATACTCCTATATCATTGGAAAATACTCCTTTAAAACAGTTTTCCAAAATAATTACTAGACTAAGAGAAATGAGTAAAAGAGTGCAGTAGTGTGGTCACACTTTCAAAAACAGAACCAACCACTTTAAAAATACCCAATAAATCACCCTTTTGTTTAAACACTGTAAAACTTTTCAGAAAACTGGTTTTATATGTTATAAATATATTCCAAGTGGAATCAAGGAAATCAAACTAGGAAAACATCGATTTTAAAAGCAAATTCTCAGCTGACTCAAAACTGTGCAGTTTTAGTAAATAATTCATATCTTAATCATCTGAAATCCGATTGATGATTAAAACATATCACATTAAAGAGAACACAAAGATCTAGTTACCCATGAAATTTCGTGATTTTTGGAAAACAGGGAATCTGTGAAACATGCAGTAAACTCCGAGACTGAAAACCTGAAAATTCATTAGTGATCTATATCTACATCTTTGATCAAAACAGATCTGGCAGTTTAGGCACTATAACTTCAGAAATTCATATCTCCTAAACCGTAGATCCAAAGCTGATGAAATGTGGAACACATGTTCATATCTAAGTCTAGTTTATAGGGTTAAAACAGTTTATGAAGAAACTCATCTATGTAACAGATATAATCAATTTAGTGCAGTAACATAAGCAGAAATTCAGAACAGATCCACTAACTTTAAAAATACCATATAATTCATCACTTAATCCAACAATTACCAAATTTCGTAGAATTTTAGTTTCATAAGTACATAATCATATTCGAGTGAAATCACTTCAATAAGAGTAGTATAAAAAGCTATTTAACACATAATTCGTGGATGACTCCGAAACTGTGCAGATTCAGAAAACGTTTCATAACTCACTCGATACTAATCCAATTTATTCATAATTTATATCCACATGAAGCTAACCGAAAGATCTAGACTACCATAAAATTTCATAATTTTATCTTAGGGATTACCCGATGAGACATGCAATACAATCAGAAGCTACGAAACTGAAATTCAAGTGGTGTTCATCAAGAACTTTAACTTCTAAAGCCCAAAATTAATACCACTAACATATAATTCATTAAAACCCATATAATTTATATTAATTAGGTTATTATTTCAGTAAAGACCAAGGTCCTTACCCAAGAGCAAGAAATCGAAGATGGAGGAGTAAGAAAACCAAAGGCTCGGTGGATTTTCGGCGGGTTTGGCTTGGATGTTCTTGGATGGCTTTGGGGCTGAGTTTGAAGGATGTGAAGGGGCTGTTTCTTGAAGAAGGAAGATGGAGTTTCTCTTTTCGAGAGGAGAGGAGATGAATTGAAGAGAGAAGAGGAAGGGGCTTTGATGGGAGCTTCTTGAAGTGCAAGAAGAGAATTCTTCTTGGGGGCTTTTGATCGATGAAGAGGGAGAGGGAGAGGGCCTTTTGGCTGATGTTTTGGTGTGAAGAGAATGTGAGGAGGAGGGGTTTATTTATAGGGGAGATGAGGCCCTTATTTGCAATATAAAAGACATTGGGGTTTTATTGGAAATTTGGGAGAACATACCTTGGGGGCTTCTTAGCAATATAGAAGAGAAGAGGGGAGTCCTTTGTAATTAATAAACTTAGGGAGTAACTCACTTTCCCTCACACACAACACACGGCCAATACACACACTAAAACATATAATTCATATAAATTCCATAGGATACCAATTAAACTATAACGAAAACTAATTTAACATCATCTCAATCCTAGATTAATTATCAATTAAAGCACATCATTAAAATCCATGGACTAAAGCACATAATTCATTAAATCACATAATTAGAATCGACTACTCAATTAATAATAATTTCTACTTCTAAAAATACTATAATGTATCTAAATCACGTAAACACATAGAAAACGTATAAATTGCTACTCGATTCATGAAATGCACGTATATTCGTATTTACTATATGTTCAATATAATCATATACAAATGCTTATGAAAATGTGGGCTGTTACACGTTTCTTGATGCGCATCCATGTCCTCGAATTGTAGTACGTATTTTCATGATCGCTTTTGTTATCTAATTTTGACCATGTTCGAGTCCGAATTCGGAATTTTGACGTTAGACGGGAATTGTAGCCCACTAAAATAGCTTTCTAATGCCACCCGTACCAGTCGATTTGGAGACAGGATGAGAGAGTTATGCTCGACTTCGTGGACACTACCAAAGAAGTTGAGGGATTCTCTGTCTAATTTGATTTTATTTTCTTAATTGCAACTCTTTTCTTACCCTTTGATCATTTTTGCTTATTGGATACCTAATTTTCAATTTGTACTTAAAAGATACCAAATCCACCAATAAAAATAGAAATATAAATTAATCCAAACAAAAATCCACGTAAACGTAAACGTCGAGTATTATTGCTACACTCCATTGTATCGTTTTTATCTAGTGTTTTTGCTGTTGTCTGTTGATGCGTATTAAAGTCATAGTATTGTAGTTCGTGTTTTTAAGAACGTTGTTTCGGATGCACTTTTGCGCATGTTTTTTTACATGTACGTTTTTGTGCATGTCAATTTGAGGGAGCGTGTTTGTGCATGTTTGTTTATTTGTATTAATGTCCTAGGATTGTAGTTTGTGTTTTCATGATCCTTTTTGGGAATGCACTTTTGCTTGAGTACTTTTGTGCATGCTTTTGAACTTTTACTCACGTGCGTATCTTTTCTAGCGAGTGTTTTTGTGCACGTTTCTTGATGCGCATCCACGTCCATAAATTGCAGTACGTATTTTCATGATCGCCTTTGTTGTCCAATTTTGACCATGTTCGAGTCCGAATTTGGAATTTTGACGTTAGACGGGAATTGTAGCCCACTAAAATAACTTTCTAATGCCACTGGAACCAGTATATTTGGAGTCCGGACGAGAGAGTTATGCTCGACTTCGTCGACACTACCAAAGATGTTGAGGGATTCTCTCTTCTAATTTGATTTTATTTTCTTAATTGCAACTCTTTTCTTACCCTTTGATCATTTTTGCTTATTGGATACCTAATTTTCGATTTGTACCTAAAAGATACCAAATCCACCAATAAAAACAGAAATATAAATTAATCCAAACAAAAATCCACGTAAACGTAAACGTCGAGTATTATTGCTACACTCCATTGTATCGTTTTTATCTAGTGTTTTTGCTGTTGTCTGTTGATGCATATTAAAGTCATAGTATTGTAGTTCGTGTTTTTAAGAACGTTGTTTCGGATGCACTTTTGCGCATGTTTTTTTACATGTACGTTTTTGTGCATGTCCATTTGAGGGAGCGTGTTTGTGCATGTTTGTTGATTTGTATTAATGTCCTAGGATTGTAGTTTGTGTTTTCATGATCCTTTTTGGGAAAGCACTTTTGCTTGAGTACTTTTGTGCATGCTTTTGAACTTTTACTCATGTGCGTATCTTTTCTAGCGAGTGTTTTTGTGCACGTTTCTTGATGCGCATCCACGTCCTTGAATTGTAGTACGTATTTTCATGATCGCTTTTGTTATCCAATTTTGACCATGTTCGAGTCCGAATTTGGAATTTTGACGTTATACGGGAATTGTAGCCGAGTGAAATAGCTTTCTAATGCCACCGGAACCAGTCGATTTGGAGCCCGGATGAGAGAGTTATGCTCGACTTCGTGGACACTACCAAAGATGTTGAGGGATTCTCTCTTCTAATTTGATTTTATTTTCTTAATTGCAACTCTTTTCTTACCCTTTGATCATTTTTGCTTCCCGGACGCCTAATTTTCGATTTGTACCTAAAAGATACCAAATCCACCAATAAAAACAGAAAAATAAATTAATCCAAACAAAAATCCACGTAAACGTAAACGTCGAGTATTATTGCTACACTCCATTGTATCGTTTTTATCTAGTGTTTTTGCTGTTGTCTGTTGATGCGTATTAAAGTCATAGTATTGTAGTTCGTGTTTTTAAGAACGTTGTTTCGGATGCACTTTTGCGCATGTTTTTTTACATGTACGTTTTTGTGCATGTCAATTTGAGGGAGCGTGTTTGTGCATGTTTGTTGATTTGTATTAATGTCCTAGGATTGTAGTTTGTGTTTTCATGATCCTTTTTGGGAATGCACTTTTGCTTGAGTACTTTTGTGCATGCTTTTGAACTTTTACTCATGTGCGCATCTTTTCTAGCGAGTGTTTTTGTGCACGTTTCTTGATGCGCATCCACGTCCTCGAATTGTAGTACGTATTTTCATGATCGCTTTTGTTATCTAATTTTGACCATGTTCGAGTCCGAATTTGGAATTTTGACGTTAGACGAGAGTTGTAGCCCACTGAAATATCTTTCTAATGCAACCTGAACCACTCGATTTGGAGACAGGATGAGAGAGTTATGCTCGACTTCGTGGACACTACCAAAGAAGTTGAGGGATTCTCTCTTCTAATTTGATTTTATTTTCTTAATTGCAACTCTTTTCTTACCCTTTGATCATTTTTGCTTATGAGATACCTAATTTTTGATTTGTACCTAAAAGATACCAAATCCACCAATAAAAATAGAAATATAAATTAATCCAAACAAAAATCCACGTAAACGTAAACGTCGAGTATTATTGCTACACTCCATTGTATCGTTTTTATCTAGTGTTTTTGCTGTTGTCTGTTGATGCGTATTAAAGTCATAGTATTGTAGTTCGTGTTTTTAAGAACGTTGTTTCGGATGCACTTTTGCGCATGTTTTTTTACATGTACGTTTTTGTGCATGTCCATTTGAGGGAGCGTGTTTGTGCATGTTTGTTGATTTGTATTAATGTCCTAGGATTGTAGTTTGTGTTTTCATGATCCTTTTTGGGAATTCACTTTTGCTTGAGTACTTTTGTGCATGCTTTTGAACTTTTACTCATGTGCGTATCTTTTCTAGCGAGTGTTTTTGTGCACGTTTCTTGATGCGCATCCACGTCCATAAACTGTAGTACGTATTTTCATGATCGCCTTTGTTGTCCAATTTTGACCATGTTCGAGTCCGAATTTGGAATTTTGACGTTAGACGGGAATTGTTGCCCACTAAAATAGCTTTCTAATGCCTCCGGAACCAGTATATTTGGAGTCCGGATGAGAGAGTTATGCTCGACTTCGTCGACACTACTAAAGATGTTGAGGGATTCTCTCTTCTAATTTGATTTTATTTTCTTAATTGCAACTCTTTTCTTACCCTTTGATCATTTTTGCTTATTGGATACCTAATTTTCGATTTGTACCTAAAAGTTACCAAATCCACCAATAAAACCAGAAATATAAATTAATCCAAACAAAAATCCACGTAAACGTAAACGTCGAGTATTATTGCTACACTCCATTGTATCGTTTTTATCTAGTGTTTTTGCTGTTGTCTGTTGATGCGTATTAAAGTCATAGTATTGTAGTTCGTGTTTTTAATAACGTTGTTCGGATGCACTTTTGCGCATGTTTTTTTACATGTACGTTTTTGTGCATGTCCATTTGAGGGAACGTGTTTGTGCATGTTTGTTGATTTGTATTAATGTCCTAGGATTGTAGTTTGTGTTTTCATGATCCTTTTTGGGAATGCACTTTTGCTTGAGTACTTTTGTGCATGGTTTTGAAGTTTTACTCATGTGCGTATCTTTTCTAGCGAGTGTTTTTGTGCACGTTTCTTGATGCGCATCCACGTCCTTGAATTGTATTACGTATTTTCATGATCGCTTTTGTTATCCAATTTTGACCATGTTCGAGTCCGAACTTGGAATTTTGACGTTAGACGGGAATTGTAGCCCACTGAAATAGCTTTCTAATGCAACCGGAACCAGACGATTTGGAGCCCGGATGAGAGAGTTATGCTCGACTTCGTGGACACTACCAAAGATGTTAAGGGATTCTCTCTTCTAATTTGATTTTATTTTCTTAATTGCAACTCTTTTCTTACCCTTTGATCATTTTTGCTTCATGGACACCTAATTTTCGATTTGTACCTAAAACATACCAAATCCACCAATAAAAACAGAAATATAAATTAATCCATACAAAAATCCACGTAAACGTAAACGTCGAGTATTATCGCTACACTCCATTGTATCTTTCTTATCTAGTGTTTTTGCAGTTGTCCGTTGATGCGTATTAAAGTCATAGTATTGTAGTTCGTGTTTTTAAGAACGTTGTTTCGGAT
>NW_012193262.1:474716-490977 GCF_000504015.1 Erythranthe guttata | reverse complement strand
TTTACTCATGTGCGTATCTTTTCTAGCGAGTGTTTTTGTGCACGTTTCTTGATGCGCATTCACGTCGTTGAATTGTAGTACGTATTTTAATGATCGCTTTTGTTATTCAATTTTGACCATGTTCGAGTCCGAATTTGGAATTTTGACGTTAGACGGGAATTGTAGCCCACTGAAATAGCTTTCTAATGTCACCGCAACCAGTCGATTTGGAGTCCGGATGAGAGAGTTATGCTCGACTTCGTGGACACTATCAAAGATGTTGAGGGATTCTCTCTTCTAATTTGATTTTATTTTCTTAATTGCAACTCTTTTCTTACCCTTTGATCATTTTTGCTTCTCGGACACCTAATTTTCGATTTGTACCTAAAAGATACAAAATCCACCAATAAAAACATAAATATAAATTAATCCAAACAAAAATCCACGTAAACGTAAACGTCGAGTATTATTGCTACACTCCATTGTATCTTTTTTATCTAGTGTTTTTGCTGTTGTCTGTTGATGCGTATTAAAGTCATAGTATTTTAGTTCGTGTTTTTAAGAATGTTGTTGCGGATGCACTTTTGCGCATGTTTTTCTACATGTACGTTTTTGTGCATGTGCATTTGAGGGAGCGTGTTTGTGCATGTTTGTTGATTTGTATTAATGTCCTAGGATTGTAGTTTGTGTTTGCATGATCCTTTTCGCGAATGCACTTTTGCGTGAGTACTTTTGTGCATGCTTTTGAACTTTTACTCATGTGCGTATCTTTTCTAGCGAGTGTTTTTGTGCACGTTTCATGATGCGCATTCACGTTCTTGAATTGTAGTACGTATTTTCATGATCGCTTTTGTTATCCAATTTTGACCATGTTCGAGTCCGAATTTGGAATTTTGACGTTAGACGAGAATTGTAGCCCACTGAAATAGCTTTCTAATGCCACTGGAACTAGTCGATTGGAGTCCGGATGAGAGAGTTATGCTCGACTTCGTGGACACTACCAAAGATGTTGAGGGATTCTCTCTTCTAATTTGATTTTATTTTCTTAATTGCAACTCTTTTCTTACCCTTTGATGATTTTTGCTTCCCGGACACCTAATTTTCGATTTGTACCTAAAAGATACAAAATCCACCAATAAAAACATAAATATAAATTAATCCAAACAAAAATCAACGTAAACGTAAACGTCGAGTATTATTGCTACACTCCATTGTATCTTTTTTATCTAGTGTTTTTGCTGTTGTCTATTGATGCGTATTAAAGTCATAGCATTGTAGTTCGTGTTTTTAAGAACTATGTTGCGGATGCACTTTTGCGCATGTTTTTCTACATGTACGTTTTTGTGCATGTCCATTTGAGGGAGCGTGTTTGTGCATGTTTGTTGATTTGTATTAATGTCCTAGGATTGTAGTTTGTGTTTCCATGATCCTTTTCGCGAATGCACTTTTGCGTGAGTACTTTTGTGCATGCTTTTGAACTTTTACTCATGTGCGTATCTTTTCTAGCGAGTGTTTTTGTGCACGTTTCATGATGCGCATTCACGTTCTTGAATTGTAGTACGTATTTTCATGATCGCTTTTGTTAACCAATTTTGACCATGTTCGAGTCCGAATTTGGAATTTTGACGTTAGACGGGAATTGTAGCCCACTGAAATAGCTTTCTAATGCCACCGGAACCAGTCGATTTGGAGTTCGGATGAGAGAGTTATGCTCGACTTCGTGGACACTACCAAAGATGTTGAGGGATTCTCTCTTCTAATTTGATTTTATTTTCTTAATTGCAACTCTTTTCTTACCCTTTGATGATTTTTGATTCCCGGACACCTAATTTTCGATTTGTACCTAAAAGATACAAAATCCACCAATAAAAACATAAATATAAATTAATCCAAACAAAAATCCACGTAAACGTAAACGTCGAGTATTATTGCTACACTCCATTGTATCTTTTTTATCTAGTGTTTTTGCTGTTGTCTGTTGATGCGTGTTAAAGTCATAGTATTGTAGTTCGTGTTTTTAAGAATGTTGTTGCGGATGCACTTTTGCGCATGTTTTTCTACATGTACGTTTTTGTGCATGTCCATTTGAGGGGGCGTGTTTGTGCGTGTTTGTTGATTTGTATTAATGTCCTAGGATTGTAGTTTGTGTTTCCATGATCCTTTTCGCGAATGCACTTTTGCGTGAGTACTTTTGTGCATGCTTTTGAACTTTTACTCATGTGCGTATCTTTTCTAGCGAGTGTTTTTGTTCACATTTCTTGATGCGCATTCACGTCCTTGATTTGTAGTACGTATTTTCATGATCGCTTTTGTTATCCAATTTTGACCATGTTCGAGTCCGAATTTGGAATTTTGACGTTAGACGGGAATTGTAGCCCACTGAAATAGCTTTCTAATGCCACCGGAACCAGTCGATTTGGAGTCCGGATGAGAGAGTTATGCTCGACTTCGTGGACACTACCAAAGATGTTGAGGGATTCTCTCTTCTAATTTGATTTTATTTTCTTAATTGCAACTTTTTTCTTACCATTTGATCATTTTTGCTTCCCGGACACCTAATTTTTGATTTGTACCTAAGAGATACAATATCCACCAATAAAAACAGAAATATAAATGAATCCAAACAAAAATCCACGTAAACGTAAACGTCGAGTATTATTGCTACACTCCATTGTATCTTTTTTATCTAGTGTTTTTGCTATTGTCTTTTGATGCGTGTTAAAGTCATAGTATTGTAGTTCGTGTTTTTAAGAATGTTGTTGCGGATGTACTTTTGCGCATGTTTTTCTACATGTACGTTTTTGTGCATGTCCATTTGAGGGAGCGTGTTTGTGCATGTTTGTTGATTTGTATTAATGTCCTAGGATTGTAGTTTGTGTTTCCATGATCCTTTTCGCGAATGCACTTTTGCGTGAGTACTTTTGTGCATGCTTTTGAACTTTTACTTATGTGCGTATCTTTTCTAGCGAATGTTTTTGTTCACGTTTCTTAATGCGCATTCACGTCCTTGATTTGTTGTACGTATTTTCATGATCGCTTTTGTTATCCAATTTTGACCATGTTCGAGTCCGAATTTGGAATTTTGACGTTAGACAGGAATTGTAGCCCACTGAAATAGCTTTCTAATGCCACCGGAACCAGTCGATTTGGAGTCCGGATGAGAGAGTTATGCTCGACTTCGTGGACACTACCAAAGATGTTGAGGGATTCTCTCTTCTAATTTGATTTTATTTTCTTAGTTGCAACTCTTTTCTTACCCTTTGATGATTTTTGCTTCCCGGACACCTAATTTTCGATTTGTACCTAAAAGATACAAAATCCACCAATAAAAACATAAATATAAATTAATCCAAACAAAAATCCACGTAAACGTAAACGTCGAGTATTATTGCTACACTCCATTGTATCTTTTTTTATCTAGTGTTTTTGCTGTTGTCTGTGGATGCGTGTTAAAGTCATAGTATTGTAGTTCGTGTTTTTAAGAATGTTGTTGCGGATGCACTTTTGCGCATGTTTTTCTACATGTACGTTTTTGTGCATGTCCATTTGAGGGGGCGTGTTTGTGCATGTTTGTTGATTTGTATTAATGTCCTAGGATTGTAGTTTGTGTTTCCATGATCCTTTTCGCGAATGCACTTTTGCGGGAGTACTTTTGTGCATGCTTTTGAACTTTTACTCATGTGCGTATCTTTTCTAAGCGAGGGTTTTTTGTTCACGTTTCTTGATGCGCATTCAGGTCCTTGAATTGTAGTACGTATTTTCATGATCGCTTTTGTTATCCAATTTTGACCATGTTTGAGTCCGAATTTGGAATTTTGACGTTAGACGGGAATTGTAGCCCACTGAAATAGCTTTCTAATGCCACCGGAACCAGTCGATTTGGAGTCAGGATGAGAGAGTTATGCTCGACTTCATGGACACTACCAAAGATGTTGAGGGATTCTCTCTTCTAATTTGATTTTATTTTCTTAATTGCAACTCTTTTCTTACCCTTTGATCATTTTTGCTTCTTGGACACCTAATTTTCGATTTGTACCTAAAAGATACCAAATCCACCAATAAAAACAGAAATATAAACTAATCCAAACAAAAATCCACGTAAACGTAAACGTCGAGTATTATTGCTACACTCCATTGTATGTTTTTTATCTAGTGTTTTTGCTGTTGTCTGTTGATGCGTATTAAAGTCATAGTATTGTAGTTCGTGTTTTTAAGAATGTTGTTGCGGATGCACTTTTGCGCATGTTTTTTCACATGTATGTTTTTGTGCATGTCCATTTGAGGGAGCGTGTTTGTGCATGTTTATTGATTTGTATTAATGTCCTAGGATTGTAGTTTGTGTTTTCATGATCCTTTTTGTGAATGCACTTTTGCGTGAGTACTTTTGTGCATGCTTTTGAACTTTTACTCATGTGCGTATCTTTTCTAGCGAGTGTTTTTTTGCACGTTTCTTGATGCGCATTCAGGTCCTTGAATTGTAGTACGTATTTTCATGATCGCTTTTGTTATCCAATTTTGACCATGTTCGAGTCCGAATTTGGAATTTTGACGTTAGACGGGAATTGTAGCCCACTGAAATAGCTTACTAATGCCACCGGAACCAGTCGATTTGGAGTCAGGATGAGAGAGTTATGCTCGACTTCGTGGACACTACCAAAGATGTTGAGGGATTCTCTCTTCTAATTTGATTTTATTTTCTTAATTGCAACTCTTTTCTTACCCTTTGATCATTTTTGCTTCCTGGACACCTAATTTTCGATTTGTACCTAAAAGATACCAAATCCACCAATAAAAACAGAAATATAAACTAATCCAAACAAAAATCCACGTAAACGTAAACGTCGAGTATTATTGCTACACTCCATTTTATGTTTTTTATCTAGTGTTTTTGCTGTTGTCTGTTGATGCGTATTAAAGTCATAGTATTGTAGTTCGTGTTTTTAAGAATGTTGTTGCGGATGCACTTTTGCGCATGTTTTTTCACATGTATGTTTTTGTGCATGTCCATTTGAGGGAGCGTGTTTGTGCATGTTTGTTGATTTGTATTAATGTCCTAGGATTGTAGTTTGTGTTTTCATGATCCTTTTTGCGAATGCACTTTTGCGTGAGTACTTTTGTGCATGCTTTTGAACTTTTACTCATGTGCGTATCTTTTCTAGCGATTGTTATGGTTCACGGTTTTCTTGATGCGCATTCACGTCCTTGATTTGTAGTACGTATTTTCATGATCGCTTTTGTTATCCAATTTTGACCATGTTCGAGTCCGAATTTGGAATTTTGACGTTAGACGGGAATTGTAGCCCACTGAAATAGCTTTCTAATGCCACCGGAACCAGTCGATTTGGAGTCCGGATGAGAGAGTTATGCTCGACTTCGTGGACACTACCAAAGATGTTGAGGGATTCTCTCTTCTAATTTGATTTTATTTTCTTAATTGCAACTTTTTTCTTACCATTTGATCATTTTTGCTTCCCGGACACCTAATTTTTGATTTGTACCTAAAAGATACAATATCCACCAATAAAAACAGAAATATAAATGAATCCAAACAAAAATCCACGTAAACGTAAACGTCGAGTATTATTGCTACACTCCATTGTATCTTTTTTATCTAGTGTTTTTGCTGTTGTCTTTTGATGCGTGTTAAAGTCATAGTATTGTAGTTCGTGTTTTTAAGAATGTTGTTGCGGATGTACTTTTGCGCATGTTTTTCTACATGTACGTTTTTGTGCATGTCCATTTGAGGGAGCGTGTTTGTGCATGTTTGTTGATTTGTATTAATGTCCTAGGATTGTAGTTTGTGTTTCCATGATCCTTTTCGCGAATGCACTTTTGCGTGAGTACTTTTGTGCATGCTTTTGAAGTTTTACTTATGTGCGTATCTTTTCTAGCGAATGTTTTTGTTCACGTTTTTTAATGCGCATTCACGTCCTTGATTTGTTGTACGTATTTTCATGATCGCTTTTGTTATCCAATTTTGACCATGTTCGAGTCCGAATTTGGAATTTTGACGTTAGACGGGAATTGTAGCCCACTGAAATAGCTTTCTAATGCCACCGGAACCAGTCGATTTGGAGTCCGGATGAGAGACGTTATGCTCGAACTTCGTGGACACTACCAAAGATGTTGCGGGATTCTCTCTTCTAATTGGCATTAATTTTCTTAATTGCAACTCTTTTCTTACCCCTTTGAAGATTTGCGCTCCCCGGACACCTAATTTTCGATTCGTACCTAAAAGATACAACCTCCACCAATAAAAACATAAATATAAATTAATCCAAACAAAAATCCACGTAAACGTAAACGTCGAGTATTATTCCTACACTCCATTGTATCTTTTTTATCTAGTGTTTTTGCTGTTGTCTGTTGATGCGTATTAAAGTCATCGTATTGTAGTTCGTGTTTTTAAGAATGTTGTTGCGGATGCACTTTTGCGCATGTTTTTCTACATGTACGTTTTTGTGCATGTCCATTTGAGGGAGCGTGTTTGTGCATGTTTGTTGATTTGTATTAATGTCCTAGGATTGTAGTTTGTGTTTCCATGATCCTTTTCGCGAATGCACTTTTGCGTGAGTACTTTTGTGCATGCTTTTGAACTTTTACTCATGTGCGTATCTTTTCTAGCGAGTGTTTTTGTGCACGTTTCATGATGCGCATTCATGTTCTTGAATTGTAGTACGTATTTTCATGATCGCTTTTGTTAACCAATTTTGACCATGTTCGAGTCCGAATTTGGAATTTTGACGTTAGACGGGAATTGTAGCCCACTGAAATAGCTTTCTAATGCCACCGGAACCAGTCGATTTGGAGTCTGGATGAGAGAGTTATGCTCGACTTCGTGGACACTACCAAAGATGTTGAGGGATTCTCTCTTCTAATTTGATTTTATTTTCTTAATTGCAACTCTTTTCTTACCCTTTGATGATTTTTGCTTCCCGGACACCTAATTTTCGATTTGTACCTAAAAGATACAAAATCCACCAATAAAAACATAAATATAAATTAATCCAAACAAAAATCCACGTAAACGTAAACGTCGAGTATTATTGCTACACTCCATTGTATCTTTTTTATCTAGTGTTTTTGCTGTTGTCTGTTGATGCGTGTTAAAGTCATAGTATTGTAGTTCGGGTTTTTAAGAATGTTGTTGCGGATGCACTTTTGCGCATGTTTTTCTACATGTACGTTATTGTGCATGTCCATTTGAGGGAGCGTGTTTGTGCATGTTTGTTGATTTGTATTAATGTCCTAGGATTGTAGTTTGTGTTTGCATGATCCTTTTCGCGAATGCACTTTTGCGTGAGTACTTTTGTGCATGCTTTTGAACTTTTACTCATGTGCGTATCTTTTCTAGCGAGTATTTTTGTTCACGTTTCTTGATGCGCATTCACGTCCTTGATTTGTAGTACGTATTTTCATGATCGCTTTTGTTATCCAATTTTGACCATGTTCGAGTCCGAATTGGAATTTTTACGTTAGACGGGAATTGTAGCCCACTGAAATAGCTTTCTAATGCCACCGGAACCAGTCGATTTGGAGTCCGGATGAGAGAGTTATGCTCGACTTCGTGGACACTACCAAAGATGTTGAGGGATTCTCTCTTCTAATTTGATTTTATTTTCTTAATTACAACTCTTTTCTTACCCTTCGATCATTTTTGCTTCCCGGACACCTAATTTTCGATTTGTACCTAAAAGATACAAAATCCACCAATAAAAACATAAATATAAATTAATCCAATCAAAAATCCACGTAAACGTAAACCTCGAGTATTATTGCTACACTCATTGTATCTTTTTTATCTAGTGTTTTTGCTGTTGTCTGTTGATGCGTGTTAAAGTCATAGTATTGTAGTTCGTGTTTTTAAGAATGTTGTTGCGGATGCACTTTTGCGCATGTTTTTCTACATGTACGTTTTTGTGCATGTCCATTTGAGGGGGCGTGTTTGTGCATGTTTGTTGATTTGTATTAATGTCCTAGTATTGTAGTTTGTGTTTCCATGATCCTTTTCGCGAATGCACTTTTGCGTGAGTACTTTTGTGCATGCTTTTGAACTTTTACTCATGTGCGTATCTTTTCTAGCGAGTGTTTTTGTGCACGTTTCATGATGCGCATTCACGTCCTTGAATTGTAGTACGTATTTTCATGATCGCTTTTGTTATCCAATTTTGACCATGTTCGAGTCCGAATTTGGAATTTTGACGTTAGACGGGAATTGTAGCCCACTGAAATAGCTTTCTAATGCCACTGGAACCAGTCGATTGGAGTCCGGATGAGAGAGTTATGCTCGACTTCGTGGACACTACCAAAGATGTTGAGGGATTCTCTCTTCTAATTTGATTTTATTTTCTTAATTGCAACTCTTTTCTTACCCTTTGATGATTTTTGATTCCCGGACACCTAATATTCGATTTGTACCTAAAAGATACAAAATCCACCAATAAAAACATAAATATAAATTAATCCAAACAAAAATCCACGTAAACGTAAACGTCGAGTATTATTGCTACACTCCATTGTATCTTTTTTATCTAGTGTTTTTGCTGTTGTCTGTTGATGCGTGTTAAAGTCATAGTATTGTAGTTCGGGTTTTTAAGAATGTTGTTGCGGATGCGCTTTTGCGCATGTTTTTCTACATGTACGTTATTGTGCATGTCTATTTGAGGGAGCGTGTTTGTGCATGGTTGTTGATTTGTATTAATGTCCTAGGATTGTAGTTTGTGTTTCCATGATCCTTTTCGCGAATGCACTTTTGCGTGAGTACTTTTGTGCATGCTTTTGAACTTTTACTCATGTGCGTATCTTTTCTAGCGAGTGTTTTTGTGCACGTTTCATGATGCGCATTCACGTCCTTGAATTGTAGTACGTATTTTCATGATCGCTTTTGTTATCCAATTTTGATCATGTTCGAGTCCGAATTTGGAATTTTGACGTTAGACGGGAATTGTAGCCCACGGAAATAGCTTTCTAATGCCACTTGAACCAGTCGATTGGAGTCCGGATTAGAGACTTATGCTCGACTTCGTGGACACTACCAAAGATATTGAGGGATTCTCTCTTCTAATTTGATTTTATTTTCTTAATTGCAACCCTTTTCTTACCCTTTCATGATTTTTGCTTCCCGGACACCTAATTTTCGATTTGTACCTAAAAGATACAAAATCCACCAATAAAAACATAAATATAAATTAATCCAAACAAAAATCCACGTAAACGTAAACGTCGAGTATTATTGCTACACTCCATTGTATCTTTTTTTATCTAGTGTTTTTGCTGTTGTCTGTTGATGCGTGTTAAAGTCATAGTATTGTAGTTCGTGTTTTTAAGAATGTTGTTGCGGATGCACTTTTGCGCATGTTTTTCTACATGTACGTTTTTGTGCATGTCCATTTGAGGGGGCGTGTTTGTGCATGTTTGTTGATTTGTATTAATGTCCTAGGATTGTAGTTTGTGTTTCCATGATCCTTTTCGCGAATGCACTTTTGCGTGAGTACTTTTGTGCATGCTTTTGAACTTTTACTCATGTGCGTATCTTTTCTAGCGAGTGTTTTTGTTCACGTTTCTTGATGCGCATTCACGTCCTTGATTTGTAGTACGTATTTTCATGATCGCTTTTGTTATCCAATTTTGACCATGTTCGAGTCCGAATTTGGAATTTTGACGTTAGACGGGAATTGAAGCCCACTGAAATAGCTTTCTAATGCCACCAGAACCAGTCGATTTGGAGTCCGGATGAGAGAGTTATGCTCGACTTCGTGGACACTACCAAAGATGTTGAGGGATTCTCTCTTCTAATTTGATTTTATTTTCTTAATTGCAACTCTTTTCTTACCCTTTGATGATTTTTGCTTCCCGGACACCTAATTTTCGATTTGTACCTAAAAGATACAAAATCCACCAATAAAAACATAAATATAAATTAATTCAAACAAAAATCCACGTAAACGTAAACGTCGAGTTTTATTGCTACACTCCATTGTATCTTTTTTATCTAGTGTTTTTGCTGTTGTCTGTTGATGCGTATTAAAGTCATAGTATTGTAGTTCGTGTTTTTAAGAATGTTGTTGCGGATGCACTTTTGCGCATGTTTTCCTACATGTACGTTTTTGTGCATGTCCATTTGAGGGAGCGAGTTTGTGCATGTTTGTTGATTTGTATTAATGTCCTAGGATTGTAGTTTGTGTTTCCATGATCCTTTTCGCGAATGCACTTTTGCGTGAGTACTTTTGTGCATGCTTTTGAAATTTTACTCATGTGCGTATCTTTTCTAGCGAGTGTTTTTGTTCACGTTTCTTGATGCGCATTCACGTCCTTGATTTGTAGTACGTATTTTCATGATCGCTTTTGTTATCCAATTTTGACCATGTTCGAGTCCGAATATGGAATTTTGACGTTAGACGGGAATTGTAGCCCACTAAAATAGCTTTCTAATTCCACCGAACCAGTCGATTTGGAGTCCGGATGAGAGAGTTATGCTCGACTTCGTGGACACTACCAAAGATGTTGAGGGATTCTCTATTCTAATTTGATTTTATTTTCTTAATTGCAACTCTTTTCTTACCCTTTGATGATTTTTGATTCCCGGACACCTAATTTTCGATTTCTACCTAAAAGATACAAAATCCACCAATAAAAACATAAATATAAATTAATCCAAACAAAAATCCACGTAAACGTAAACGTCGAGTATTATTGCTACACTCCATTGTATCTTTTTTATCTAGTGTTTTTGCTGTTGTCTGTTGATGCGTGTTAAAGTCATAGTATTGTAGTTCGGGTTTTTAAGAATGTTGTTGCGGATGCACTTTTGCGCATGTTTTTCTACATGTACGTTTTTGTGCATGTCCATTTGAGGGAGCGTGTTTGTGCATGTTTGTTGATTTGTATTAATGTCCTAGGATTGTAGTTTGTGTTTCCATGATCCTTTTCGCGAATGCACTTTTGCGTGAGTACTTTTGTGCATGCTTTTGAACTTTTACTCATGTGCGTATCTTTTCTAGCGAGTGTTTTTGTGCACGTTTCATGATGCGCACTCACGTCCTTGAATTGTAGTACGTATTTTCATGATCGCTTTTGTTATCCAATTTTGACCATGTTCGAGTCCGAATTTGGAATTTTGACGTTAGACGGGAATTGTAGCCCACTGAAATAGCTTTCTAATGCCACTGGAACCAGTCGATTGGAGTCCGGATGAGAGAGTTATGCTCGACTTCGTGGACACTACCAAAGATGTTGAGGGATTCTCTCTTCTAATTTGATTTTATTTTCTTAATTGCAACTCTTTTCTTACCCTTTGATGATTTTTGCTTCCCGGACACCTAATTTTCGATTTGTACCTAAAAGATACAAAATCCACCAATAAAAACATAAATATAAATTAATCCAAACAAAAATCCACGTAAACGTAAACGTCGAGTATTATTGCTACACTCCATTGTATCTTTTTTATCTAGTGTTTTTGCTGTTGTCTGTTGATGCGTGTTAAAGTCATAGTATTGTAGTTCGTGTTTTTAAGAATGTTGTTGCGGATGCACTTTTGCGCATGTTTTGCTACATGTACGTTTTTGTTCATGTCCATTTGAGGGAGCGTGTTTGTGCATGCTTGTTGATTTGTATTAATGTCCTAGGATTGTAGTTTGTGTTTCCATGATCCTTTTCGCGAATGCACTTTTGCGTGAGTACTTTTGTGCATGCTTTTGAACTTTTACTCATGTGCGTATCTTTTCTAGCGAGTGTTTTTGTGCACGTTTCATGATGCGCATTCACGTCCTTGAATTGTAGTACGTATTTTCATGATCGCTTTTGTTATCCAATTTTGATCATGTTCGAGTCCGAATTTGGAATTTTGACGTTAGACGGGAATTGTAGCCCACTGAAATAGCTTTCTAATGCCACTGGAACCAGTCGATTGGAGTCCGGATGAGAGAGTTATGCTCGACTTCGTGGACACTACCAAAGATGTTGAGGGATTCTCTCTTCTAATTTGATTTTATTTTCTTAATTGCAACTCTTTTCTTACCCTTTGATGCTTTTTGCTTCCCGGACACCTAATTTTCGATTTGTACCTAAAAGATACAAAATCCACCAATAAAAACATAAATATAAATTAATCCAAACAAAAATCCACGTAAACGTAAACGTCGAGTATTATTGCTACACTCCATTGTATCTTTTTTATCTAGTGTTTTTGCTGTTGTCTGTTGATGCGTGTTAAAAGTATAGTATTGTAGTTCGTGTTTTTAAGAATGTTGTTGCGGATGCACTTTTGCGCATGTTTTTCTACATGTACGTTTTTGTGCATGTCCATTTTAGGGAGCGTGTTTGTGCATGTTTGTTGATTTGTATTAATGTCCTAGGATTGTAGTTTGTGTTTCCATGATCCTTTTCGCGAATGCACTTTTGCGTGAGTACTTTTGTGCATGCTTTTGAACTTTTACTCATGTGCGTATCTTTTTTAGCGAGTGTTTTTGTGCACGTTTCATGATGCGCATTCACGTCCTTGAATTGTAGTACGTATTTTCATGATCGCTTTTGTTATCCAATTTTGACCATGTTCGAGTCCGAATTTGGAATTTTGACGTTAGACGGGAATTGTAGCCCACTGAAATAGCTTTCTAATGCCACTGGAACCAGTCGATTGGAGTCCGGATGAGAGAGTTATGCTCGACTTCGTGGACACTACCAAAGATGTTGAGGGATTCTCTCTTCTAATTTGATTTTATTTTCTTAATTGCAACTCTGTTCTTACCCTTTGATGATTTTTGCTTCCCGGACACCTAATTTTCGATTTGTACCTAAAAGATACAAAATCCACCAATAAAAACATAAATATAAATTAACCCAAACAAAAATCCACGTAAACGTAAACGTCGAGTATTATTGCTACACTCCATTGTATCTTTTTTATCTAGTGTTTTTGCTGTTGTCTGTTGATGCGTGTTAAAGTCATAGTATTGTAGTTTGTGTTTTTAAGAATGTTGTTACGGATGCACTTTTGCGCATGTTTTCTACATGTACGTTTTGTGCATGTCCATTTGAGGGAGCCGTGTTTGTGCATGTTTGTTGATTTGTATTAATGTCCTAGGATTGTAGTTTGTGTTTCCATGATCCTTTTCGCGAATGCACTTTTGCGTGAGTACTTTTGTGCATGCTTTTGAACTTTTACTCATGTGCGTATCTTTTCTAGCGAGTGTTTTTGTGCACGTTTCATGATGCGCATTCACGTCCTTGAATTGTAGTACGTATTTTCATGATCGCTTTTGTTATCCAATTTTGACCATGTTCGAGTCCGAATTTGGAATTTTGACGTTAGACGGGAATTGTAGCCCACTGAAATAGCTTTCTAATGCCACTCGAACCAGTCGATTGGAGTCCGGATGAGAGAGTTATGCTCGACTTCGTGCACACTACCAAAGATGTTGAGGGATTCTCTCTTCTAATTTGATTTTATTTTCTTAATTGCAACTCTGTTCTTACCCTTTGATGATTTTTGCTTCCCGGACACCTAATTTTCGATTTGTACCTAAAAGATACAAAATCCACCAATAAAAACATAAATATAAATTAATTCAAACAAAAATCCACGTAAACGTAAACGTCGAGTATTATTGCTACACTCCATTGTATCTTTTTTATCTAGTGTTTTTGCTGTTGTCTGCTGATGCGTATTAAAGTCATAGTATTGTAGTTCGTGTTTTTAAGAATGTTGTTGCACATGCACTTTTGCGCATGTTTTTCTACATGTACGTTTTTGTGCATGTCCATTTGAGGGAGCGTGTTTGTGCATGTTTGTTGATTTGTATTAATGTCCTAGGATTGTAGTTCGGTTTCCATGATCCTTTTCGCGAATGCACTTTTGCGTGAGTACTTTTGTGCATGCTTTTGAACTTTTACTCATGTGCGTATCTTTTCTAGCGAGTGTTTTTGTGCACGTTTCATGATGCGCATTCACGTCCTTGAAATTGTAGTACGTATTTTCATGATCGCTTTTGTTATCCAATTTTGACCATGTTCGAGTCCGAATTTGGAATTTCGACGTTAGACGGGAATTGTAGCCCACTGAAATAGCTTTCTAATGCCACTCGAACCAGTCGATTGGAGTCCGGATGAGAGAGTTATGCTCGACTTCGTGCACACTACCAAAGATGTTGAGGGATTCTCTCTTCTAATTTGATTTTATTTTCTTAATTGCAACTCTGTTCTTACCCTTTGATGATTTTTGCTTCCCGGACACCTAATTTTCGATTTGTACCTAAAAGATACAAAATCCACCAATAAAAACATAAATATAAATTAATTCAAACAAAAATCCACGTAAACGTAAACGTCGAGTATTATTGCTACACTCCATTGTATCTTTTTTATCTAGTGTTTTTGCTGTTGTCTGCTGATGCGTATTAAAGTCATAGTATTGTAGTTCGTGTTTTTAAGAATGTTGTTGCACATGCACTTTTGCGCATGTTTTTCTACATGTACGTTTTTGTGCATGTCCATTTGAGGGAGCGTGTTTGTGCATGTTTGTTGATTTGTATTAATGTCCTAGGATTGTAGTTCGTGTTTCCATGATCCTTTTCGCGAATGCACTTTTGCGTGAGTACTTTTGTGCATGCTTTTGAACTTTTACTCATGTGCGTATCTTTTCTAGCGAGTGTTTTTGTGCCCGTTTCTTGATGCGCATCCACGACCTTGAGTTGAAGTACGTATTTTCATGATCGCTTTTGTTATCCAATTTTGACCATGTTCGAGTCCGAATTTGGAATTTTGACGTTAGACGGGAATTGTAGCCCACTGAAATAGCATTCTAATGCCACCGGAACCAGTCGATTTGGAGTCCGGATGAGAGAGTTATGCTCGACTTCGTGGACACTACCAAAGACGTTGAGGGATTCTCTCTTCTAATTTGATTTTATTTTCTTAATTGCAACACTTTTCTTACCCTTTGATCATTTTTGATTCATGGACACCTAATTTTCGATTTGTACCTAAAAGATACCAAATCCACCAATAAAAACAGAAATATAAATTAATCCAAACAAAAATCCACGTAAACGTAAACGTCGAGTATTATCGCTACACTCCATTGTATCTTTTTTATCTAGTGTTTTTGCAGTTGTCTGTTGATGCGTATTAAAGTCATAGTATTGTAGTTCGTGTTTTTAAGAACGTTGTTTCGGATGCACTTTTGCGCATGTTTTTTTACATGTACGTTTTTGTGCATGTCCATTTGAGGGAGCGTGTTTGTGCATGTTTGTTGATTTGCATTAATGTCCTGGGATTGTAGTTTGTGTTTTCATGATCCTTTTTGGGAATGCACTTTTGCTTGAGTACTTTTGTGCATGCTTTTGAACTTTTACTCATGTGCGTATCTTATCTAGTGAGTGTTTTTGTGCACGTTTCTTGATGCGCATTCTCGTCCTTGAATCGTAGTACGTATTTTCATGATCGCTTTTGTTATCCAATTTTGACCATGTTCGAGTCCGAATTTGGAATTTTGACGTTAGACGGGAATTGTAGCCCGCTGAAATAGCTTTGTAATGCCACCGGAACCAGTCGATTTGGAGCCCGGATGAGAGAGTTATGCTCGACTTCGTGGACACTACCAAAGACGTTGAGGGATTCTCTCTTCTAATTTGATTTTATTTTCTTAATTGCACCTTTTTTCTTACCCTTTGATCATTTTTGCTTCCTGGACACCTAATTTTCGATTTGTACCTAAAAGATACCAAATCCACCAATAAAAACAGAAATATAAATTAATCCACACAAAAATCCACGTAAACGTAAACGTCGAGTATTATTGCTACACTCCATTGTATAGTTTTTATCTAGTGTTTTTGCTATTGTCTATTGATACATATTAAAGTCATAGTATTGTAGTTCGTGTTTTTAAGAACGTTTTTTCGGATGCACTTTTGCGCATGTTTTTTTACATTTACGTTTTTGTGCATGTCCATTGGAGGGAGCGTGTTTGTGCATATTTGTTAATTTATATTAATGTCCTAAGATTGTAGTTTGTGTTTTCATGATCCTTTTTGAGAATGCACTTTTGCTTGAGTACTTTTGTGCATGCTTTTGAACTTTTACTCATGTGCGTATCCTTTCTACCGAGTGTTTTTGTGCACGTTTCATGATGCGCATTCACGTCCTTGAATTGTAGTACGTATTTTCATGATCGCTTTTGTTATCCAATTTTGACCATGTTCGAGTCCGAATTTGGAATTTTGACGTTAGACGGGAATTGTAGCCCACTGAAATAACTTTCTAATGCCATCGGAACCAGTCG
>NW_012193262.1:430810-446191 GCF_000504015.1 Erythranthe guttata | reverse complement strand
GCGCGCGAGCGCGCGCGCTCTCTCTCTCCCCCCTCTCTCACACACTCACACACACACAGAGAGCGTGTATGCGCACACGCACGCACACACACACATATACACATATATATTTATATATATATATATATATATATATATATATATACACGCACACGCGCTCACGCACGCGCACACATCATATATACACCCCCCCCCCCCCCGCTCTCTCGCGCGCGCGAGCGCGCGCTAGCACACACACACACACACACACACACACACACACACATATATATATATATATATATATATATATATATATATATATATATATATATATATATATATATATATATATATATATATATATATATATATATATATATATATATATATATATATATATATATATATATATATATATATATATATATATATATATATATATATATATATATATATTTTAGGGGCACTAATCAGAAATTTTTATTTTGCAGGGATCGAAATGCAATTATTGACACGGCCGTGCAAGAATAAGACTAGAATCTCACACGGCCGTGTGAGACTTCGGGGAGGTTACTGCCCAAATCCGTCTTTTGGCACGGCCGTGCGGATTTTAGTTCAAAATATCACACGGCCGTCCGAGTTGAGGAGCAGCTACTGCCCAAATTCACCAAACGGTGCTGTAACAGCCCGCATTTTCATAAGCATTTATATATGATTATATTGAACATATAGTAAATACGAATATACGTGCATTTCATGAATCGAGTAGCAATTTATACGTTCTCTATGTGTTTATGTGATTTAGATACATTATAGTATTTTTAGAAGTAGGCATTATTATTAATTGAGTAGTTGATTCTAATTATGTGATTTAAAGAATTATGTGCTTTAGTCCATGGATTTTAATGATGTGCTTTAGTTGATAATTAATCTATTAGGATAATATGAGATTTAATAAGTTGTGACATGATAACTAATTTCTATTTGGCCTCATATTGAATTTATGTGAATTATATGGGTTAATGCTAATAATTATTAGTTATGTGACCGTATGTTTTGTGTGTGTGAATTATTCCCTAAGTGTATTAATTACTAAAGACTCCCCTCTTCTCTTCTATATAGCTAAGGAGCCCCCAAGGTATTTTTCTCCCAAATTGCTAATAAAACCCCAATGTCTTTTATATTGCAAATAAGGGCCTCATCTCCCCTATAAATAAACCCCTCCTCTTCACATTTTCTTCACACCAAACAGCAGCCAAAAAGGCCCTCTCCCTCTCCCTCTTCATCGATCAAAAGCCCCCAAGAAGAATTCTCTTCTTGCACTCCAAGAAGCTCCTCTCAAAGCCCGTTCCTCTTCTCTCTTGAATTCATCTCCTCTCCTCTCGGAAAGAGAAACTCCATCTTCTTTCTTCAAGAAACAGCCCCTTCACATCTTTCAAACTCAGCCCCAAAGCCATCCAAGAACATCCAAGCCAAACCCGCCGAAAATCCACCGAGCCTTTGGTTTTCTTACTCCTTCGTCTTCGATTTCTTGCTCTTGGGTAAGGACCTTGGTCTTTACTGAAATAATAACCTAATTAATATAAATTATATGTGTTTTAATGAATTTTATGTTTGAGGTTTTAATTTTGAGCTTTAGAAGATAAAGTTCTTGATGAACACTACTTGAATTTCAGTTTCGTAGCTTCTGATTGTATTGCATGTCTCATCGGGTAATCCCTAAGATAAAATTATGAAATTTGGTGGTAGTCTAGATCTTTCGGTTAGCTTCATGTGGATATAAATTATGCATAAATCGGATTTGTAATGAGTGAGTTATGAATCGTTTTCCGAATCTGCACAGTTTCGGAGTCATCCACGAATTATGTGTTAAATAGCGTTTTATACTAATCTTATTTAGTTGATTCAACTTGAATATGATTATAAACTTATGAAACTGACTTTCCACAAAATTTGGTAGTGTTTAAGTAAAGGTATGAATTAATTGGTATTTTTAAAGTTAGTGGATCTGTTCTGAATTTCTGCTTATGTTACTGCACTAAATTGATTATATCTCGTACATAGATAAGTTTCTTCATAAACCGTTTTAACCCTATAAACTAGACTTAGATATGAACATTTTATCCAAATTTCATCAGGTTTGGATCTACGGTTAAGGAGATATGAATTTCTGAAGTTATAGTGCCTAAACTGCCAGATCTGTTTTGATCAAAGATGTAGATATAGATCACTAATGAATTTTCAGGTTCTCAGCCTCGGAGTTTACTGCATGTTTCACAGATGCCCTGTTTTCATAAAATCACGAAATTTCATGGGTAACTAGATCTTTCTGTCTTCTTTAAATTGATATATTTTAATCATCAATCGGATTTAAGATGATTAAGATATGAATTATTTACTAAACCTGCACAGTTTTTGAGTCAGCTGAGGATTTGCTTTTAAAATCGATGTTTTCCTAGTTTGATTTCCTTGATTCCACTTGGAATATATTTATAACTTATAAAAACAGTTTTAGGCAAAGTCCTACATTGTTTTAACAAAAGGGTGATTTATTGGGTATTTTCAAAGTGGTTGGTTCTGTTTCTGAAAGTGTGACCACACTCCTGCACTCTTTTACTCATTTCTCTTAGTCTACTAGTTATTTTGGAAAACTGTTTTAAAGGAGTCTTTGAGACTCATACAGGAGTATTGTGTCAAAGTTTCAGGATTTTTGAAGTTATGGTCTAAGAGAAATGTATTTTCAAAGTTAAGGTGTCAAAACTGCCCGATTTTCCTAAAAACGAATTTCTTTGGATTAAAGGGTCCTTTGTGAGCATGATTTAAACTCTTGAGACATGACTTAATATGGTAATAAATATAGATTATGATGTTACATCTAGAGAACCATTATTAGAGTAGTTATAGGTAAGATACAAAGACTAGTATATATTTAGAACTATAAGTTGTTCTTGAAACTTTCTATGTCCTAGTACTTCTACTAGATTTGATTTTCTATAGTCCTTTGAATAGGTATTATGTGAAATATTGAAATTCATGATGATTATTTGAATAACGTGTTTTACTATTATGAGGTATAAGTATGTATATATAAAAGTATATGTATATGTATATCGATAGTTTAGACCTATGATGTTATAGGCGTACTCCCTTCGGGTTGAGGAAACTTATAGCCCATAGTTATAAATTAGAGTATATACGTATATGTATAAGTATATATATACGTATAAGTACCTATGTGTATATACGTGTAAAAGTATATGTGTTTTTATTACTAATGTTTGATCTATGTGTGCTTACTATTGTTCCGGAATTTGTTTCCGAATTGTATGGTTTGATTATCAAGTTATGTGATTTAACTCCTTCGAATTATGTGAATGACATACTTGGAATTACTACTGTTTATTTGAATGGTGCATTAAGATCTTCAAATTACGTGCATTCCTCGAGTCATTAAATGGTTGCATGGTCTAGTATAGAAGAGTCAAAACGGTAACGTTGCTCTGATGAATAGACATGGGATACGGCGGGCCGGTATCCCAAAACGACAAGTTACTATAGACTGCAGTGTGGGTAGCTCTCACCAAAGACCGGGCTCAGTATAAAAACGTCTATTGTCGATGCTTACGTTAGGGTTTTGATAGGGATCCTGTCATACGCATCTACGCATAAAAATGATTTTTGGAAGAAAAAAATGATTTTCAAAAGATTTTAAAAGAAATTCCCTTTTGTTTAAAAAGGGGAACTTCGTTCAAAGAGACTTTATGCCTAAATTGGATTCCCAAGTAAATTATGAATTAATTTACATGAATTATTCCCAGAATGATTTTCAAGTAAATTTCGAAACAAAACCATACTTTTGTTATAATACTCTCGATTTCAAGAAAAATATGTTATGTGCTTATATGTGTAATTATATGCTTGAATATGTGTGACGTGTTTGTAGAGATAACATAATTAGTTGGAAAGGACATAGACGAATACTTTAGGACTCCCATAGGTCGTGAGTGATACGATGAGAGAGGCGTGAGTTCGTCAGACTAAGACTAATGTCCTTACTGAGCCAGTGTTTGGGCTCATGCTTTTATGCAAATTATCTTTTCAGGTTCTCCAAGCTATGTAGGAGGCCGGCGGAGAGGAGTTCGAGGAATCACGAGCTTTGGTGCCTAGATCATTTTACTCGTATTTTCTACGCAACGTTTTATCAAAAAACTAATCACATAGTATAATTTTATTTTGTACTCTGATTGGAACCCGGTCTATTAAACGGGGGTATCTTAAATAAAGTTTATTTCCTTCCGCTGTCTTACGAGTGTTTTCTAAACCCCGGTGATGTTTTATGTGGATTATTCCGCCACCTCGAGATTGTTTTAAAAATCCCGTTCATGTTATGGTACACTCTCTATGAAAAATCTTATTTTCCGATTGTGGATTAGATTTGAAGTAAAGGAAAATGGTTCAAAAATTTTAAAGTGGTTTTTCTCAAAGTTCAAATTTGTTCCAAAAGTCTTTAATAAAGTCCGTATTTTCTAGAATTTCTATTAAATCATTTAGGGTGCTACAGGTGCGGCCGTGCGGATTTCTTCACAAAATCCCGCACGGCCGTGCGAATAAGAAAAAAACGGGCAGATTTAAAGAGGGGTTTTCACACCCAAATTTTCACAATTTGAAATCCTCCTCTCTCACCATTCGAGCCCTAGCCCGCGAGTGTTTTTGTGCACGTTTCTTGATGCGCATTCACGTCCTTGAATTGTAGTACGTATTTTCATGATCGATTTTGTTATCCTTGTTGATTTGTGCAGGGAGGTTTCAAGAAAGGTGCAAAAATTCTCCAAAAATCCATTCCACCAAGAACGCCCACAAGGTGTTCGACGAATTGCCCAAGTTAAGTTTGGGGGAATTTTTGCGCATCAATCCACTCCTAATCCCTTCTACACACATTCTCAAGTCATGGGGAAACGAGGACGTGACGGAGAGGGCACTTCAAAAGGCGAAAGCACTTCAAAGGGCAAGGGGAAGGGCAAGAAAACCGACCAAATTCCGACCCCCGACGACGACGCTTTTTGTATCGAAGGCGCTAGTGCTCGTTTCGAGAAGCAAAAGGGGAAGAAACTAGTGACGGAGCGTGCCTACGAGATCACCCTTCCACAATTTGCCCCATTACATCAAGAGTTCCTACGACGAGGGTGGCAAGCACTATTGGAACCGGAAGGGTCAATCAACCTATCATTGGTCCGCGAGTTCTACGCCAACAACCATATCCTCCTCACAACGGAGCGGAGCTTGAGCACGGTTCGAGGCAAGAGGGTCGAGTGGAATGCCTATGCAATCAATTCTTTCTATCACCTCCGACACATGACACCATTCAATTGGGGGCAACTGCAACTTGCAGTCACACGAGATCAAATCGCCGAGGTGTTGTGCGATGGACCCCCCATTTGGTCCGAACTTTCAACCGAAGAAAAGTACGAGTTAGAGTGGAAATGCATCAACCAAGTAGGCAAGGCGTGCCTTACGTTCATATGTGCCAACCTCATTCCCACCCGCTCGTGGACTCGCGTGGACCCCGAACGGTGCGCTTTGGCATACTACATCCTCAAGGGCACCCCGATCAACATTGGCGTAATCATATCCGGCCGATTTTGGACCTCCATGGTCAACAACTCCAAAGGGTTTTATTTCCCTTGCCTCATTACCGGCTTATGCAAGAAGGCGAAGGTCCCAACCAAACCGACGGACATTTTCACATCAATTCGGAATCCGATGAATGACCTTGCGGCCCGGCAATATAAGGCACCCATCCAAGATGGCGAGCAACCCGTCGAGAACCAACCAATAGCTCTACCCGAGGGTCCAAGCACAAGTTCGGACCGGCGATTTCAAAGAAGAATGGAGCGAGAGTTGGTGATCACGAGAAATCGGCTTGCCACGGTGGAGCACAAGGTGAGCACGATCGAATCCCTCCAACGGTGGTCGGGAAAGATGCTTCAAGCCATTGTACGCCATTTGGCATGTGGCAATCCCGAGTGTGAAGAACCGGCTCCGATGCCCGCACCGATTCTTGAGCCGGTACCCGAACCTTCGGATGATGAAGGAGATGGTAATGCTCATGCGCAAGGCGGAGTTGACGAGCAGCCCGACGATGGTCCCGACGCGTAAACAGGTGTTTTCTATCCTTAAACTCCGGGCAAATCACATTGAGGGCAATGTGAATTTTAAGTTTGGGGGTGGTTAACCACTTGTTTTCGTTTATGTGCGCTTTATGTGTGTTTTATTTTTTTTATTTATTTTGCATGGTTTAGTTTTTGTTTTAGTTGCGTTTTGTTATTTCCGTTTTATTTTTTTCTTTGAAAAAAAAAAAAAAAAAAAAAAAAATTGGTTCGACGCATCGATGAATTATGATGATGGGAGATGGTCAATGTTTGATGATGAAATTGCTTGCTTTATGTGATAAGGAGTTAGTATTTGTTCAGCTTTCGAGTCAACGGAACGTAGAAGTAAATTATTGCTAGGAATCACACCTTTTGCATTGCTTTGGTTGAATGTTTTGCATTTTAAATTTGGAATTTATTTGTGCTAAATCATGCTTTATTCGGTTTTAAATCTCACCTTAGGACATTTATGAAACGAAGTGTTGGGTAGTAAGTGATTTGGGATATGATTTGGGCCTTCTTTGAACCGTTTGAGCCTTTCAAGCCTACCTTTAAATTTTTATCCTTAGAACCTTGATTCGAGCCTCGGAGAGAAAAGGTGTTCTTTCTTTTAGCCAATATGTGGAAGGTAGAAAAGTGGAGATTGTTGAATAATTATCCCTTGGAGTTCGGTCGAAATGTTTTATAAGATCTTTCTTCTTCTTCGATTAAAAAAAAAAAAAAAAAACAGGAAAATATATGTGCAATTCTACACATATATATCTAAATTCGAAAAAAAAAAAAAAAAAAAAGGGAAAAGAAGAAGAAGAGAGTAGATGGGAGAAATAAGGACTAGTTGTTGACTTGTTTTGAAAGCTCGATCCATTCTCTTAAGAGCAAAAGTGGAGACTTTTGAACTCTTAAGAATCGAGTTTATTAAAGTCCTTAGAGGTGAATTCATTGTTTCAAACGCCTATCTTTCAAATTTTGGCGTAATCACCTCAATTCAAGAAAATTAGCCACACATACCCATACTACCTACCTCGGACCAAAGAGCCTAACAACTGAAAGCCACAAAGTCCCAATGATCCCAAGAGCTTATTGTTCAATATTAGTTGAGTAGAATAATTTGGTGAGTATTTGGAGTCAAATATATGCATGTAAGTATAAATTCTTTCTTTCTTTAACTTGCAAATATTGGATACTTGAAGCAATTGTATGATCTATGTAATGAGATGTATAGTCGTGTTTGGTGCTATTCTATTTGATTTTACTTGAGGACAAGCAAAAGTTCAAGTTTGGGGGTGTGTTAAGTGTATATTTATACACTTAATTGTACCTTTTAATTGGGGCTTTTGGTGTGTTTTAATGATAATTGGTGCTTAAAAGGGCTATTATTTGTATTTTAGGTGCAAATTGAAGAATTGGCAACTTTTGGGGTGAAAACTGCAAATTCAGAGAAAAAGTGGGCCAAAAGTGAAAAAACCAGAATTCTGAAGAATTGAAGACCGGACGGCCGTCCGGATTTTAAAGCCTAATCTCACACGGCCGTCCGGATGGGCGTAGGGGCGCAGTGAAGGAAGTTTAATTACACAAGGAAACCCGCCCTATTATATTTTTGCACCCTATTTAAAGGCCACAAGCACACAATTAGAGACATCTTGGATCTTTTATCGTTTTATCTTAGTTTTATTTTTATCTTTTTACAAGCAATCAAGGAGGAAGAGAACGAAGACGAAGACTTGACGATTCTTCATCCTAGTTTTTCCTTTTCCTTTTCTTTTCTAATTTTCATGAATTCTCGTATTTTTATTATGATTTCCGTTACGAACATGAGTAGCTAAGTTTTTATTCTAGGATTTTATTGGAACCCTATGTGGTAATTCGAACCTATTTTTCTACTTTTATGCAAGTTTAATTCTTCGATTATTTCTTCTATCTTGATCTTATTTAGTGCATGAGCGTAGCTAACTTATGTTGCTATTTGTTATTGTTAGAATTGATTGACATATCGTTTTAATAATTAGAACAGGGATAGAAGAGCCTTCGAGTAGTTTTTCACCGAATGCGTGTGTTGATTGCATGTATTATCGTAGACATACAGATAATACCTTAGGTAGCCGTTGTCGAGACTTGTTATTTAATGCTTTATTTATACTAGGTTTGCATAGACATATAGTGAATCTTTTATGAATAATAGGTTTATAGCGCAGCGACAGCTGGTTATCAATAATTTCGTGTCTTGGGTTAATAATCGGGAATCGTAACTTGCATGATAGGAGATTAATCGGGTGAAGAATTATCGCATAGGGGGAAGATAAAATCCTAGATCCATTTTATATTGATATTTTCTCGTGTTTAATTGCTTTCTTAATTAGTTTAATTTATTTAGTTAATTAATTTGACAACCCTGCGTAGGCTGAATAAAAATCATAATTGTTAGGATTTGGTACTTAGGATTAAATAATTTGCGTATTCCCTGTGGGATCGACATCCGACTCTCACGAGTCTACTTTACTACTAGTTTGCGATACGTAAACTTGCGTGTTGGTATTTAGCACCCAACATGCACGTTTCTTGATGCGCATTCTCGTCCTTGAATTGTAGTACCTATTTTCATGATCGCTTTTGTTATCCAATTTTGACCATGTTCGAGTCCGAATTTGGAATTTTGACGTTAGACGAGAATTGTAGCCCACTGAATTAGCTTTCTAATGCCACCGGAACCAGTCGGTTTGGAGCCCGGATGAGAGAGTTATGCTCGACTTCGTGGACACTAACAAAGATGTTGTGGGATTCTCTCTTCTAATTTGATTTTATTTTCTTAATTGCAACTCTTTTCTTACCCTTTGATCATTTTTGCTTCCTGGACACCTAATTTTCGATTTGTACCTAAAAGAAACCAAATCCACCAATAAAAACAGAAATATAAATTAATCCAAACAAAAATCCACGTAAACGTAAACGTCGAGTATTATTGCTACACTCCCTTGTATCTTTTTTATCTAGTGTTTTTGCTGTTGTCTGTTGATGCGTATTAAAGTCATAGTACTGTAGTTCGTGTTTTTAAGAACGTTGTTTCGGATGCACTTTTGCGCATGTTTTTTTACATGTACGTTTTTGTGCATGTCCATTTGAGGGAGCGTGTATGTGCATGTTTGTTTATTTGTATTAATGTCCTAGGATTGTAGTTTGTGTTTTCATTATCCTTTTTGGGAATGCACTTTTGCTTGAGTACTTTTGTGCATGCTTTTGAACTTTTAGTCATGTGCGTATCTTTTCTAGCGAGTGTTTTTGTGCAGGTTTCTTGATGCGCATTCTCGTCCTTGAATTGTAGTACGTATTTTCATGATCGCTTTTGTTATCCAATTTTGACCATGTTCGAGTCCGAATTTGGAATTTTGACGTTAGACGGGAATTGTAGCCCACTTAAATATCTTTCTAATGCCACCGGAACCAGTCGATTTGGAGCCCGGATGAGAGAGTTATGCTCGACTTCGTGGACACTAACAAAGATGTTGTGGGATTCTCTCTTCTAATTTGATTTTATTTTCTTAATTGCAACTCTTTTCTTACCCTTTGATCATTTTTGCTTCCTGGACACCTAATTTTCGATTTGTACCTAAAAGATACCAAATCCACCAATAAAAAAATAAACATAAATTAAGCAAAACAATAATCCACGTAAACGTAAACGTCGAGTATTATTGCTACACTCCCTTGTATCTTTTTTATCTAGTGTTTTTGCTGTTGTCTGTTGATGCGTATTAAAGTCATAGTACTGTAGTTCGTGTTTTTAAGAACGTTGTTTCGGATGCACTTTTGCGCATGTTTTTTTACATGTACGTTTTTGTGCATGTCCATTTGAGGGAGCGTGTATGTGGATGTTTGTTTATTTGTATTAATGTCCTAGGATTGTAGTTGTGTTTTCATTATCCTTTTTGGGAATGCACTTTTGCTTGAGTACTTTTGTGCATGCTTTTGAACTTTTACTCATGTGCGTATCTTTTCTAGCGAGTGTTTTTGTCCACGTTTCTTGATGCGCATTCTCGTCCTTGAATTGTAGTACGTATTTTCAGGATCGCTTTTGTTATCCAACTTAGACCATGTTCGAGTTCGAATTTGGAATTTTGACGTTAGACGGGAATTGTAGCCCACTGAAATAGCGTTGTAATACCACCGGAACCAGTCAATTTGGAGCCCGGATGAGAGAGTTATGCTCGACTTCATGGACACTAACAAAGATGTTGTGGGATTCTGTCTTCTAATTTGATTTTATTTTCTTAATTGCAACTCTTTTCTTACCCTTTGATCATTTTTGCTTCCTGGACACCTAATTTTCGATTTGTACCTAAAAGATACCAAATCCACCAATAAAAACAGAAACATAAATTAACCCAAACAATAATCCACGTAAACGTAAACGTCGAGTATTATTGCTACACTCCCTTGTATCTTTTTTATCTAGTGTTTTTGCTGTTGTCTGTTGATGCGTATTAAAGTCATAGTACTGTAGTTCGTGTTTCTAAGAACGTTGTTTCGGATGCACTTTTGCGCATGTTTTTTACATGTAAGTTTTTGTGCATGTCCATTTGAGGGAGCGTGTATGTGCATGTTTGTTTATTTGTATTAATGTCCTAGGATTGTAGTTTGTGTTTTCATTATCCTTTTTGGGAATGCACTTTTGCTTTAGTACTTTTGTGCATGCTTTTGAACTTTTACTCATGTGCGTATCTTTTCTAGCGAGTGTTTTTGTGCACGTTTCTTGATGCGCATTCTCGTCCTTGAATTGTAGTACGTATTTTCATGATCGCTTTTGTTATCCAATTTTGACCATGTTCGAGTCCGAATTTGGAATTTTGACGTTACACAGGAATTGTAGCCCACTGAAATAGCTTTCTAATGCCACCGGAACCAGTCGGTTTGGAGCCCGGATGAGAGAGTTATGCTCGACTTCGTGGACACTAACAAAGATGTTGTGGGATTCTCTCTTCTAATTTGATTTTATTTTCTTAATTGCAACTCTTTTCTTACCCTTTGATCATTTTTGCTTCCTGGACACCTAATTTTCGATTTGTACCTAAAAGAAACCAAATCCACCAATAAAAACAGAAATATAAATTAATCCAAACAAAAATCCACGTAAACGTAAACGTCGAGTATTATTGCTACACTCCCTTGTATCTTTTGTATCTAGTGTTTTTGCTGTTGTCTGTTGATGCGTATTAAAGTCATAGTACTGTAGTTCGTGTTTTTAAGAACTTTGTTTCGGATGCACTTTTGCGCATGTTTTTTTACAAGTACGTTTTTGTGCATGTCCATTTGGGGGAGCGTGTATGTGCATGTTTGTTTATTTGTATTAATGTCCTAGGATTGTAGTTTGTGTTTTCATTAGTCTTTTTGGGAATGCACTTTTGCTTGAGTACTTTTGTGCATGCTTTTGAACTTCTACTCATGTGCGTATCTTTTCTAGCGAGTGTTTTTGTGCACGTTTCTTGATGCGCATTCTCGTCCTTGAATTGTAGTACGTATTTTCATGATCGCTTTTGTTATCCAATTTTGACCATGTTCGAGTCCGAATTTGGAATTTTGACGATAGACGGGAATCGTAGCCCACTGAAATATCTTTCTAATGCCACCGGAATCAGTCGATTTGGAGCCCGGATGAGAGTGTTATGCTCGACTTCGTGGACAATACCACAGATGTTGAGGTATTCTCTCTTCTAATTTGATTTTATTTTCTTAATTGCAACTCTTTTCTTACCCTTTGATTATTTTTGCTTCCTGGACACCTAATTTTGGATTTGTACCTAAAAGATACAAAATCCACCAATAAAAACAGAAACATAAATTAACCCAAACAATAATCCACGTAAACGTAAACGTCGAGTATTATTGCTACACTCCCTTGTATCTTTTGTAGCTAGTGTTTTTGCTGTTGTCTGTTGATGCGTTTTAAAGTCATAGTACTGTAGTTCGTGTTTTTAAGAACTTTGTTTCGGATGCACTTTTGCGCATGTTTTTTTACAAGTACGTTTTTGTGCATGTCCATTTGGGGGAGCGTGTATGTGCATGTTTGTTTATTTGTATTAATGTCCTAGGATTGTAGTTTGTGTTTTCATTAGTCTTTTTGGGAATGCAGTCTGAAAACACTGGTCTGCATGCTTTTGAACTTCTACTCATGTGCGTATCTTTTCTAGCGAGTGTTTTTGTGCACGTTTCTTGATGCGCATTCTCGTCCTTGAATTGTAGTACGTATTTTCATGATCGCTTTTGTTATCCAATTTTGACCATGTTCGAGTCCGAATTTGGAATTTTGACGATAGACGGGAATCGTAGCCCACTGAAATATCTTTCTAATGCCACCGGAATCAGTCGATTTGGAGCCCGGATGAGAGTGTTATGCTCGACTTCGTGGACAATACCACAGATGTTGAGGTATTCTCTCTTCTAATTTGATTTTATTTTCTTAAGTGACACTCTGTTTCCTACCCTTTGATTATTTTTGCTTCCTGGACACCTAAATTCGGATTTGTACCTAAAAGATACAAAATCCACCAATAAAAACAGAAACATAAATTAACCCAAACAATAATCCACGTAAACGTAAACGTCGAGTATTATTGCTACACTCCCTTGTATCTTTTTTATCTAGTGTTTTTGCTGTTGTCTGTTGATGCGTATTAAAGTCATAGTACTGTAGTTCGTGTTTTTAAGAACGTTGTTTCGGATGCACTTTTGCGCATGTTTTTTTACATGTACGTTTTTGTGCATGTCCATTTGAGGGAGCGTGTATGTGCATGTTTGTTTATTTGTATTGATGTCCTAGGATTGTAGTTTGTGTTTTCATTATCCTTTTTGGGAATGCACTTTTGCTTGAGTACTTTTGTGCATACTTTTGAACTTTTACTCATGTGCGTATCTTTTCTAGCGAGTGTTTTTGTGCACGTTTCTTGATGCGCATTCTCGTCCTTGAATTGTAGTACGTATTTTCATGATCGCTTTTGTTATCCAATTTTGACCATGTTCGAGTCCGAATTTGGAATTTTGACGTTAGATGGGAATTGTAGCCCACTGAATTAGCTTTCTAATGCCACCGGAACCAGTCGATTTGGAGCCCGGATGTGAGAGTTATGCTCGACTTCGTGGACACTACCAAAGATGTTGTGGGATTCTCTCTTATAATTTGATTTTATTTTCTTAATTGCAACTCTTTTCTTACCCTTTGATCATTTTTGCATCCTGGACACCTTATTTTCGATTTGTACCTAAAAGATACCAAATTCACCAATAAAAACAGAAACATAAATTAACCCAAACAATAATCCACGTAAACGTAAACGTCGAGTATTATTGCTACACTCCCTTGTATCTTTTGTATCTAGTGTTTTTGCTGTTGTCTGTTGATGCGTATTAAAGTCATAGTACTGTAGTTCGTGTTTTTAAGAACTTTGTTTCGGATGCACTTTTGCGCATGTTTTTTTACAAGTACGTTTTTGTGCATGTCCATTTGGGGGAGCGTGTATGTGCATGTTTGTTTATTTGTATTAATGTCCTAGGATTGTAGTTTGTGTTTTCATTAGTCTTTTTGGGAATGCACTTTTGCTTGAGTACTTTTGTGCATGCTTTTGAGGTTCTACTCATGTGCGTATCTTTTCTAGCGAGTGTTTTTGAGCGCGTTTCATGATGCGCATTCTCGTCCTTGAATTGTAGTACGTATTTTCATGATCGCTTTTGTAATTTTGACCATGTTCGAGTCCGAATTTGGAATTTTGACGATAGACGGGAATTGTAGCCCACTGAAATATCTTTCTAATGCCACCGGAATCAGTCGATTTGGAGCCCGGATGAGAGTGTTATGCTCGACTTCGTGGACAATACCACAGATGTTGAGGTATTCTCTCTTCTAATTTGATTTTATTTTCTTAATTGCAACTCTTTTCTTACCCTTTGATTATTTTTGCTTCCTGGACACCTAATTTTGGATTTGTACCTAAAAGATACAAAATCCACCAATAAAAACAGAAACATAAATTAACCCAAACAATAATCCACGTAAACGTAAACGTCGAGTATTATTGCTACACTCCCTTGTATCTTTTTTATCTATTGTTTTTGCTGTTGTCTGTTGATGCGTATTAAAGTCATAGTACTGTAGTTCGTGTTTTTAAGAACGTTGTTTCGGATGCACTTTTGCGCATGTTTTTTTACATGTACGTTTTTGTGCATGTCTATTTGAGGGAGCGTGTATGTGCATGTTTGTTTATTTGTATTAATGTCCTAGGATTGTAGTTTGTGTTTTCATTATCCTTTTTGGGAATGCACTTTTGCTTGAGTACTTTTGTGCATGCTTTTGAACTTCTACTCATGTGCGTATCTTTTCTAGCGAGTGTTTTTGTGCACGTTTCTTGATGCACATTCTCGTCCTTGAATTGTAGTACGTATTTTCATGATCGCTTTTGTTATCCAATTTTGACCATGTTCGAGTCCGAATTTGGAATTTTGACGATAGACGGGAATTGTAGCCCACTGAAATAGCTTTCTAATGCCACCGGAACCAATCGATTTGGAGCCCGGATGAGAGAATTATGCTCGAATTCGTGGGCACTACCACAGATGGTGAGGTATTCTCTCTTCTAATTTGATTTTATTTTCTTAATTGCAACTCTTTTCTTACCCTTTGATCATTTTTGCTTCCTGGACACCTAATTTTCGATTTGTACCTAATAGATACCAAATCCACCAATAAAAACAGAAACATAAATTAACCCAAACAATAATCCCCGTAAACGTAAACGTCGAGTATTATTGCTACACTCCCTTGTATCTTTTTTATCTAGTGTTTTCGCTGTTGTCTGTTGATGCGTATTAAAGTCATAGTACTGTAGTTCGTGTTTTTAAGAACGTTGTTTCGGATGCACTTTTGCGCATGTTTTTTTACAAGTACGTTTTTGTGCATGTCCATTTGAGGGAGCGTGTATGTGCAGGTTTGTTTATTTGTATTAATGTCCTAGGATTGTAGTTGGTGTTTCCATTATCCTTTTTGGGAATGCACTATTGCTTGAGTACTTTTGTGCATGCTTTGGAACTTTTACTCATGTGCGTATCTTTTCTAGCGAGTGTTTTTGTGCACGTTCTATTGATGCGCATCCACGTCCTTGAATTGTAGTACGTATTTTCACGATCGCTTTTGTTATCCAATTTTGACCATGTTCGAGTCCGAATTTTGAATTTTGACGTTAGACGGGAATTGTAGCCCACTGGAGTTGTC
>NW_012193262.1:403864-420430 GCF_000504015.1 Erythranthe guttata | reverse complement strand
TGATGCGCATTCACGTCCTTGAATTGTAGTAAGTATTTTCATGATCGCTTTTGTTATCCAATTTTGACCATGTTCGAGTCCGAATTTGGAATTTTGACGTTAGACGGGAATTGTAGCCCACTGAAATAGCTTCCTAATGCGACCGGAACCAGTCGATTTGGAGCCCGGATGAGAGAGTTATGCTCGACTTCGTGGACACTAAAAAAGATGTTGTGGGATTCTCTCTTCTAATTTGATTTTATTTTCTTAATTGCAACTCTTTTCTTACCCTTTGATCATTTTTGCTTCCTGGACACCTAATTTTCGATTTGTACCTAAAAGATACCAAATCCACCAATAAAAATAGAAATATAAATTAATCCACACAAAAATCCACGTAAACGTAAACGTCGAGTATTATTGCTACACTCCATTGTATCTTTTTTATCTAGTGTTTTTCCTGTTGTCTGTTGATGCGTATTAAAGTCATAGTATTGTAGTTCGTGTTTTTAAGAACGTTGTTTCGGATGCACTTTTGCGCATGTTTTTTTACATTTACGTTTTTGTGCATGTCCATTGGAGGGAGCGTGTTTGTGCATATTTGTTAATTTGTATTAATGTCCTAGGATTGTAGTTTGTGTTTTCATGATCCTTTTTGGGAATGCACTTTTGCTTGAGTACTTTTGTGCATGCTTTTGAACTTTTACTCATGTGCGTATCCTTTCCTCCGAGTGTTTTTGTGCACGTTTCTTGATGCGCATTCACGTCCTTGAATTGTAGTACGTATTTTCATGATCGCTTTTGTTATCCAATTTTGACCATGTTCGAGTCCGAATTTGGAATTTTGACGTTAGACGGGAATTGTAGCCCACTGAAATAGCTTTCTAATGCCACCGGAACCAGTCGATTTGGAGTCCGGATGAGAGAGTAATGCTCGACTTCGTGGACACTAACAAAGATGTTGTGGGATTCTCTCTTCTAATTTGATTTTATTTTCTTAATTGCAACTCTTTTCTTTCCCTTTGATCATTTTTGCTTCCTGGACACCTAATTTTCGATTTGTACCTAAATGACCACTTATAATGTCATAAAAACAGAAACATAAATTAACCCAAACAATAATCCACGTAAACGTAAACGTCGAGTATTATTGCTACACTTCATTGTATCATTTTTATCTAGTGTTTTTGCTGTTGTCTGTTGATGCGTATTAAAGTCATAGTACTGTAGTTCGTGTTTTTAAGAACGTTGTTTCGGATGCACTTTTGCGCATGTTTTTTTACAAGTACGTTTTTGTGCATGTCCATTTGAGGGAGCGTGTTTGTGCATGTTTGTTGATTTGTATTAATGTCCTGGGATTGTAGTTTGTGTTTTCATGATCCTTTTTGGGAATGAACTTTTGCTTGAGTACTTTTGTGCATGCTTTTGAACTTTTACTCATGTGCGTATCTTTTCTAGCGAGTGTTTTTGTGCACGTTTCTTGATGCGCATTCTCGTCCTTGAATTGTAGTACGTATTTTCATGATCGCTTTTGTTATCCAATTTTGACCATGTTCGAGTCCGAATTTGGAATTTTGACGTTAGACGGGAATTGTAGCACACTGAAATAGCTTTCTAATGCCACCGGAACCAGTCGATTTGGAGTCCGGATGAGAGAGTTATGCTCGACTTCGTGGACACTACCAAAGATGTTGAGGGATTCTCTCTTCTAATTTGATTTTATTTTCTTAATTGCAACTCTTTTCTTTCCCTTTGATCATTTTTGCTTCCTGGACACCTAATTTTCAATTTGTACCTAAAAGATACCAAATCCACCAATAAAAATAGAAACATAAATTAACCCAAACAATAATCCACGTAAACGTAAACGTCGAGAATTATTGCTACACTCCATTGTATCTTTTTTATCTAGTGTTTTTGCTGTTGTCTGTTGATGCGTATTAACGTCATAGTATTGTAGTTCGTGTTTTTAAGAACGTTGTTTCGGATGCACTTTTGCGCATGTTTTTTTACAAGTACGTTTTTGTGCATGTCCATTTGAGGGAGCGTGTATGTGCAAGTTTTTTTATTTGTATTAATGTCCTAGGATTGTAGTTTGTGTTTTCATTATCCTTTTTGGGAATGCACTTTTGCTTGAGTACTTTTGTGCATGCTTTTGAACTTTTACTCATGTGCGTATCTTTTCTAGCGAGTGTTTTTGTGCACGTTTCTTGATGCGCATTCTCGTCCTTGAATTGTAGTACGTATTTTCATGATCGCTTTTGTTGTCCAATTTTGACCATGTTCGAGTCCGAATTTGGAATTTTGACGTTAGACGGGAATTGTAGCCCACTGAAATATCTTTCTAATGCCACCGGAACCAGTCGATTTGGAGTCCGGATGAGAGAGTTATGCTCGACTTCGTGGACACTAACAAAGATGTTGTGGGATTCTCTCTTCTAATTTGATTTTATTTTCTTAATTGCAACTCTTTTCTTACCCTTTGATCATTTTTGCTTCCTGGACACCTAATTTTCGATTTGTACCTAAAAGATACCAAATCCACCAATAAAACTAGAAACATAAATTAACCCAAACAATAATCCACGTAAACGTAAACGTCGAGTATTATTGCTACACTTCATTGTATCTTTTTTATCTAGTGTTTTTGCTGTTGTCTGTTGATGCGTATTAAAGTCATAGTACTGTAGTTCGTGTTTTTAAGAACGTTGTTTCGGATGCACTTTTGCGCATGTTTTTTTACAAGTACGTTTTTGTGCATGTCCATTTGAGGGAGCGTGTATGTGCATGTTTGTTTATTTGTATTATTGTCCTAGGATTGTAGTTTGTGTTTTCATTATCCTTTTTGGGAATGCACTTTTGCTTGAGTACTTTTGTGCATGCTTTTGAACTTTTACTCATGTGCGTATCTTTTCTAGCGAGTGTTTTTGTGCACGTTTCTTGATGCGCATTCTCGTCCTTGAATTGTAGTACGTATTTTCATGATCGCTTTTGTTATCCAATTTTGACCATGTTCGAGTCCGAATTTGGAATTTTGACGTTAGACGGGAATTGTAGCCCACTGAAATAGCTTTCTAATGCCACCGGAACCAGTCGATTCGGAGTCCGGATGAGAGAGTTATGCTCGACTTCGTGGACACTATTTTATATGTTGTGGGATTCTCTCTTCTAATTTGATTTTATTTTCTTAATTGCAACTCTTTTCTTACCCTTTGATCATTTTTGCTTCCTGGACACCTAATTTTCGAATTGTACCTAAAAGATACCAAATCCACCAATAAAAACAGAAATATAAATTAATCCAAACAAAAATCCACGGAAACGTAAACGTCGAGTATTATTGCTACACTCCATTGTATCTTTTTTATCTAGTGTTTTTGCAGTTGTCTGTTGATGCGTATTAAAGTCATAGTATTGTAGTTCGTGTTTTTAAGAACGTTGTTTCTGATGCACTTTTGGGCATGTTTTTTTACATGTACGTTTTTGTGCATGTCCATTTGAGGGAGCGTGTTTGTGCATGTTTGTTGATTTGCATTAATGTCCTGGGATTGTAGTTTGTGTTTTCATGATCCTTTTTGGGAATGCACTTTTGCTTGAGTACTTTTGTGCATGCTTTTGAACTTTTACTCATGTGCGTATCTTTTCTACCGAGTGTTTTTGTGCACGTTTCTTGATGCGCATTCTCGTCCTTGAATTGTAGTACGTATTTTCATGATCGCTTTTGTTATCCAATTTTGACCATGTTCGAGTCCGAATTTGGAATTTTGACGTTAGACGGGAATTGTAGCCCACTGAAATAGCTTTCTAATGCCACCGGAACCAGTCGATTTGGAGTCCGGATGAGAGAGTTATGCTCGACTTCGTTGACACTAACAAAGATGTTGTGGGTTTCTCTCTTCTAATTTGATTTTATTTTCTTAATTGCAACTCTTTTCTTTCCCTTTGATCATTTTTGCTTCCTGGACACCTAATTTTCGATTTGTACCTAAAAGATACCAAATCCACCAATAAAAACAGAAACATAAATTAACCCAAACAATAATCCACGTAAACGTAAACGTCGAGTATTATTGCTACACTTCATTGTATCATTTTTATCTAGTGTTTTTGCTGTTGTCTGTTGATGCGTATTAAAGTCATAGTACTGTAGTTCGTGTTTTTAAGAACGTTGTTTCGGATGCACTTTTGCGCATGTTTTTTTACAAGTACGTTTTTGTGCATGTCCATTTGAGGGAGCGTGTTTGTGCATGTTTGTTGATTTGTATTAATGTCCTGGGATTGTAGTTTGTGTTTTCATGATCCTTTTTGGGAATGAACTTTTGCTTGAGTACTTTTGTGCATGCTTTTGAACTTTTACTCATGTGCGTATCCTTTCTACCGAGTGTTTTTGTGCACGTTTCTTGATGCGCATTCACGTCCTTGAATTGTAGTACGTATTTTCATGATCGCTTTTGTTATCCAATTTTGACCATGTTCGAGTCCGAATTTGGAATTTTGTTGTTAGACGGGAATTGTAGCCCACTGAAATAGCTTTCTAATGCCACCGGAACCAGTCGATTTGGAGTCCGGATGAGAGAGTTATGCTCGACTTCGTGGACACTACCAAAGACGTTGAGGGATTCTCTCTTCTAATTTGATTTTATTTTCTTATTTGCAACTCTTTTCTTACCCTTTGATCATTTTTGCTTCCTGGACACCTAATTTTTGATTTGTACCTAAAAGATACCAAATCCACCAATAAAAACAGAAATATAAATTAATCCACACAAAAATCCACGTAAACGTAAACGTCGAGTATTATTGCTACACTCCATCGTATCGTTTTTATCTAGTGTTTTTGCTATTGTCTGTTGATGCATATTAAAGTCATAGTATTGTAGTTCGTGTTTTTAAGAACGTTGTTTCGGATGCACTTTTGCGCATGTTTTTTTACATTTACGTTTTTGTGCATGTCCATTGGAGGGAGCGTGTTTGTGCATATTTGTTAATTTGTATTAATGTCCTAGTATTGTAGTTTGTGTTTTCATGATCCTTTTTGGGAATGCACTTTTGCTTGAGTACTTTTGTGCATGCTTTTGAACTTTTACTCATGTGCGTATCCTTTCTACCGAGTGTTTTTGTGCACGTTTCTTGATGCGCATTCACGTCCTTGAATTGTAGTACGTATTTTCATGATCGCTTTTGTTATCCAATTTTGACCATGTTCGAGTCCGAATTTGGAATTTTGTTGTTAGACGGCAATTGTAGCCCACTGAACTCGATTCAAGAGATAGGATAGTTAATTCCTAAAGTCGTATGCCTCGAATCAAGGATAATCAAGTAACAACACAATTAATTCACTCGAGTTCATAAAATCAAAGACTAACACAATCTACTCTTATGGTCACATAAATAGATTTGAGCATATTAACCAGGAATTAATTCTCATCAAATAAACATACAAGCGAGAAGCTATAAAATACTCAAGTTTTGACATATATCAAGCATACAAGCCTCATGTTAAATATCACCCAAAGCATAAACATGAATTCTATAATTCAATTTAAAAGAAAGAGCATATAATACTCTACCCAATCCACATAATTCGGACTCAAGCGATCAGCCAATTAATTTCTAACAATCCAATGCATCGAATTAAAGAAAATCAAGGAAATAGTCTAGCTCAAATTCCACAAATTCCACATAACTAAGGATTTGTATAATCGGCCATTATGATCATATAATTTAACTCAGGTTCACCATCAGGAGATTAGATCTAATCAATTAGGCATATAAATGTCAATCTAGTGAGATGCTCAAGATCCCAACATATACAAAGCACACAAATTTTCGCATCTTACTATCACTCTAAACAAAATCACGAATTCTGCAACTTTCAATTCGAAAGAAAGGATATGTCATACTTTAAATTCAGTTTTAGTTCAAGCATCACATAAATGAACTTCTCTGTATATCACACAGTGCAAATATATAATTTATTAAGATCAACTAAACATATCACAATTGGATATAAAGACAAGTCTATATAAAATTCGAATCCTCTAATTCAAGCATTAGATCAGATAATTTCGAGCAACAATAAATCTAACCTCGTTATTAAGGCCGGGAGCTGGAGGATAAATCACGAATGCCGTAAACCATAATCAGGAATCCAGTGTACTAAACACTGCTCTGATACCAACTTGTAACACCCTCCATGTCGTTTATATGATTAAGAACAATTTTTAAAAAAATGGACTTTATTAAAACTTTCGGATCTTAATTGATCCTTTAGAAAATAAGTTTGGAAATCGTCAAAGCATTTTTCTTTCTTCAAAACATAACCCACACTTGAACTAGAATTTTCATAAAGAGTGCTACTTCAACATAGACGGGGTTTTAAAGCAATACTTGTAATACAGCGGAAGATAAAGTAACTTTATTTTACATACACCCCGGTTTAATAGACTAGATTCCTAAATCAGAGTACATTATAAAAGTATTTATCAACTTCTCATATTAAACACTTAAAACGAAATTGACTATTATAATCCTTTAAAACACTCGATTTGCATAAAGTCTCGAAATTCCTCGAACTCTGCTCCGCTAGCCTCCATAACCGTTTCGAGAACCTCGACCTCGACATGGACGAAGAGCTTCCCTGCTTAACGTATACTCACAAAGTGTATTCACATATACAAAAAATTGTATTAACATGGGGATGCAACGACCCAATAGCCGTAGCACATATAGACATAAAGTCCCCATAGTCAGTATTAACAATTTAAACGTATAGATGCAATATGACGGGATACCTATCAGATTCATAACATGGTTATCGGTAATAGACATCGATATTCTGAGCCCGTTTATTAATGGAAGCTATCCACTCTATAGTCTATAGTACCGTAGTTGGAATACCGGCCCCTCCGTATTTCCGTGTCTACTCGACCGATAGCCATTTAAGATTCTGACTTCCTATACTGACCATGCAATATCATAAATGACAAATCATATAAACAATTCAAAACGTATAAATAAACATACTCATACTTATGTCAATACAATTACTATAATGTGATGGTATCCCTAGCAGATTCATAACATGGTTATCGGTAATAGACGTCGATATTCTGAGCCTGTTTTGAGGGGAGCTACCCACTCTTAGTCTATAGTACCGTAGTTGGAATACTGGCCCATCGTATTCCCGTGTCTACTCGACCGATAACCATATTAAGATTCTGACTTTCGACTTTACTTTCGACTTTCCTATACTGACCATGCAATAACATAAATGACAAATCATTCGACTCCAATAATATAACCATGTTAGTTCAAACTTGCACTTAGCATAAAACGCGTAACCATATAACACATAACCACATAGCTAACAAACATATTCAAACCATTTTCTTCCTAGAGTTTCTTCTCCAAATAACTCACATAATCAATTCAATTTGCATAAATAAACATTCTTATAATTCACATATATTATGCAACGTGCACATACAACATACAAGAGGTATCACATACAAGGGCAGGGGATTATCATATTATTTCATGAAACCACTTTCATAGTTAAAACATGCCAACGTGATTATCTTAAATGCATCATTCATGCGTTTCCTAAGCTATACATTTATGTTAACATATAAGCATACGATAATCATAATAGAACATACGCACATAATATATGAAATTCAAATCCACATACTGTATTCCAAAGAATTACAAGGAAATCTGGCAGCTTCGGTACTTCAACTTTGAAAATTCATATCTCTTAAACCGTACATACAAACCTAATGAAATTATCACACAACGTTCACATATAGGTTATTTATACCATATTAAAACAGTTCAGTAAAATACCTATCCATGGGAGAGAAATAATTCATTTAGTACAGTAACACCAGCAGAATATCAGAACAGAACATTCAACTTTACAAATACTAATTAAATCATTCTTTCAACGAAACACCATGAAATTTCACGGAGAATCAGATTTATAAGTCTATAAACATATCCAGTTGGAATCGCATGAATCGGAACAAGATAAAATATAATTTAACACATAAATTATAGATGACTCAGAAATCCTGCAGTTTCAGAAAACGGTTCATAACTTGATCAATATAATTCCAAATTACGCATACCATATATCAAAACGAAGCTAACAGAAATATCTACACGCACAATTAATTTCATAATTTTCAGAAAATAAATCATCGATGAAACATGCACTGGAACTTGAGGCTACGAATCTGGAAATCGAATTAGGGTTCGTTGAAATCTATGTTTCATGACCTAGATCCCTAAATCCGATTCCTAAGCATACTAATCAATTAAATCACATCATCTTATTATTATCATTAATTCATTTAGTACCAAAAGTCCTTACCTCTTTGAAGAAAATCGAATACAAGGAAGAAGAGGAAACCGAAGGAGATTCTCGGAGCTTTGGCTGAAGGCTGTTGGGGCTGAACTTGGAGCTATCCCCCCCCTCTGATCCTCTCGATAGTCTGCGGATTATATAGGGAAATTAATCCCATTAATTAGATGTGAAACTTCCCAAGAAAGAAGGGGAAACTTTGATGAGTTCTCGTTGAATCTTCGGGGTGAGGCTGCCGAGGGATGGGAGGAAGAAGAGTGAAGACCCAAAATTCCCTTTCTTCTCGGAATTCCCGTAGGGAAAATAGAGAAGGAAAGAGGAGGAATCTTCCTTGGCTTATACTAGGATATTAGGAGGAAGTTTCCCAAGGGCTATTGTGCAATATCTAAAACCATGGGGGTCCTAATAGCAATTTAGAAAATGTTGTACACTAGACTACGTACTCTAAACATGCATATACGGCACATACAGGGCAATCATACACAAATCATAATACATGTATCTATAACAATTAGAGATTAATGCATAGATTAATTACTACATCTTAACCCATGTAGCATATATATATACACAATATTCATATATGCATCTACATTCATTAAACCATAAATCGTAAAACAATTAAAGGTACATTGCATAGATTAATTATTCATTTAAAACACATAATGCATTTAATCACATAAATAGAATTACTTAATCATTCAATCAAATCGAGTTGATCGCACATTGCTCATATATAGACATAACATAAAATAGCACAGTGCATATAAACCACGTAATCATTTAGGGTACGCAAAAGTTACTAATTAATTCATGAATTGGAAATTATCAATTTACTCAATATAATTTCATATAATGTGCTTATGAAAATGCGGGGCGTTACAATCTTCCCCCCTTAAAATAAATTTTGTCCTCAAAATTTGAAAAATTCTTCATTGAAGATGATGATATCAAGTCAAAATTTGAAAAATTCTTCATTGAAGATGATGATATCAAGTTATGACAAAATTCCATTTCTACCCAAGATGGGTAAATAACATTTTTATCGAGGTTACCAAAAATTTTGAAAAATAGTTCCTCAACTCTTGGCAAGAGTCTGTTTTATTCAAACATTTCATGACTAAAATCTGAAACATGCATTTCGTAAAAGATTCTTTAAAAATATCTTGAATAGAGCTTTAGCATGAGTACATTACTCGAGGAAAATCGAAATCGAGTCTCAATGAGACTTCCAGATTTTCTGAAATAAAATCCGATTTAGAAATACCGTTTTAGAATTCTCTTGCTCGCCCAAAATATTTTTGCCGCATGGTACTGATGAATGCATATGAATCATGTTTAGTCCTAACGTGCACATAAGATTCATATAAACAATTTATAACGTATGGCATCACCAATCAATAAAATGCATCACATAGTTTAACTCAAATAGGTTTCATCATATCATATATCGTTGATTCATTAACCTTTAATAACGAGAATTAGGACATGCTACAATCTCTTCAAGTCACATAAATAGATAATCACCTACACATAATTGCACATAAACCAAAGCTAGAACATAATTTCAAAACTCAAGGATATGAATTGCAAAAATATCATACTTTTATTCTTTAAAACTCAAAGTTTTGTAAGAAATCAGTTTTTCAATCCATTTGAGCATTTCAAATAACTCAAAGAAGGTTTTACAATTATCCTCTTATAAAAATAATCTTGATCATGTAGAGGCATCACAATAGTCAATCGAGTAAGATGAAATGAAATCTGAAATCTGTCAGTCGTTTCAAAAGTCTTTATTAAAATCCCAATTTGGTACTCAAGTTCCAACATCAAAATATTTGAGCCCTTAAACTTCATAATTAAAACCATTTTCCCCATATATTATACTCTTAAAAGAGTTCTCAGTCATTCAATAACAAATTATAGATTTAACATTACCACATAATTCAAACATACCATAGCATCAAACAAATACTCAAATCATAACCTTTCGTCCAATCATACATAGCATGAGATAATTCAAGAAATTCGAAACATTGAACACACATATAATCCACATAGTTAATTTCTAAAGTCCCGTACCTCAAATTAGAGATAATCAAGTAACAACATAATTTAATCACGTAGTTTGAACTCATACAGTCAAGGATTACCGCATACTTTTACGATCACATAAAAATCCACATAATCCGATTCAAGAGATAGGATAGTTAATTTCTAAAGTCTCATACCTTAGACAAGATACTCAAGTAACAATATAATTTAAGCATGTAGTTCGAACTCATAAAATCAAAGATTACCACACTCTACTCTTATGATCACATAAAAATTCACATAACTCGATTCAAGAGATAGGATAGTTAATTCCTAAAGTCGTATGCCTCGAATCAAGGATAATCAAGTAACAACACAATTAATTCACTCGAGTTCATAAAATCAAAGATTAACACAATCTACTCTTATGGTCACATAAATAGATTTGAGCATATTAACCAGGAATTAATTCTCATCAAATAAACATACAAGCGAGAAGCTATAAAATACTCAAGTTTTGACATATATCAAGCATACAAGCCTCATGTTAAATATCACCCAAAGCATAAACATGAATTCTATAATTCAATTTAAAAGAAAGAGCATATAATACTCTACCCAATCCACATAATTCGGACTCAAGCGATCAGCCAATTAATTTCTAACAATCCAATGCATCGAATTAAAGAAAATCAAGGAATAGTCTAGCTCAAATTCCACAAATTCCACATAACTAAGGATTTGTATAATCGGCCATTATGATCATATAATTTAACTCAGGTTCACCATCAGGAGATTAGATCTAATCAATTAGGCATATAAATGTCAATCTAGTGAGATGCTCAAGATCCCAACATATACAAACAAAGCACACAAATTTTCGCATCTTACTATCACTCTAAACAAAATCACGAATTCTGCAACTTTCAATTCGAAAGAAAGGATATATCATACTTTAAATTCAGTTTTAGTTCAAGCATCACATAAATGAACTTCTCTGTATATCACACAGTGCAAATATATAATTTATTAAGATCAACTAAACATATCACAATTGGATATAAAGACAAGTCTATATAAAATTCGAATCCTCTAATTCAAGCATTAGATCAGATAATTTCGAGCAACAATAAATCTAACCTCGTTATTAAGGCCGGGAGCTGGAGGATAAATCACGAATGCCGTAAACCATAATCAGGAATCCAGTGTACTAAACACTGCTCTGATACCAACTTGTAACACCCTCCATGTCGTTTATATGATTAAGAACAATTTTTAAAAAAATGGACTTTATTAAAACTTTCGGATCTTAATTGATCCTTTAGAAAATAAGTTTGGAAATCGTCAAAGCATTTTTCTTTCTTCAAAACATAACCCACACTTGAACTAGAATTTTCATAAAGAGTGCTACTTCAACATAGACGGGGTTTTAAAGCAATACTTGTAATACAGCGGAAGATAAAGTAACTTTATTTTACATACACCCCGGTTTAATAGACTAGATTCCTAAATCAGAGTACATTATAAAAGTATTTATCAACTTCTCATATTAAACACTTAAAACGAAATTGACTATTATAATCCTTTAAAACACTCGATTTGCATAAAGTCTCGAAATTCCTCGAACTCTGCTCCGCTAGCCTCCATAACCGTTTCGAGAACCTCGACCTCGACATGGACGAAGAGCTTCCCTGCTTAACGTATACTCACAAAGTGTATTCACATATACAAAAAATTGTATTAACATGGGGATGCAACGACCCAATAGCCGTAGCACATATAGACATAAAGTCCCCATAGTCAGTATTAACAATTTAAACGTATAGATGCAATATGACGGGATACCTATCAGATTCATAACATGGTTATCGGTAATAGACGTCGATATTCTGAGCCCGTTTATTAATGGAAGCTATCCACTCTATAGTCTATAGTACCGTAGTTGGAATACCGGCCCCTCCGTATTTCCGTGTCTACTCGACCGATAGCCATTTAAGATTCTGACTTCCTATACTGACCATGCAATATCATAAATGACAAATCATATAAACAATTCAAAACGTATAAATAAACATACTCATACTTATGTCAATACAATTACTATAATGTGATGGTATCCCTAGCAGATTCATAACATGGTTATCGTTAATAGACGTCGATATTCTGAGCCTGTTTTGAGGGGAGCTACCCACTCTTAGTCTATAGTACCGTAGTTGGAATACTGGCCCATCGTATTCCCGTGTCTACTCGACCGATAACCATATTAAGATTCTGACTTTCGACTTTACTTTCGACTTTCCTATACTGACCATGCAATAACATAAATGACAAATCATTCGACTCCAATAATATAACCATGTTAGTTCAAACTTGCACTTAGCATAAAACGCGTAACCATATAACACATAACCACATAGCTAACAAACATATTCAAACCATTTTCTTCCTAGAGTTTCTTCTCCAAATAACTCACATAATCAATTCAATTTGCATAAATAAACATTCTTATAATTCACATATATTATGCAACGTGCACGTACAACATACAAGAGGTATCACATACAAGGGCAGGGGATTATCATATTATTTCATGAAACCACTTTCATAGTTAAAACATGCCAACGTGATTATCTTAAATGCATCATTCATGCGTTTCCTAAGCTATACATTTATGTTAACATATAAGCATACGATAATCATAATAGAACATACGCACATAATATATGAAATTCAAATCCACATACTGTATTCCAAAGAATTACAAGGAAATCTGGCAGCTTCGGTACTTCAACTTTGAAAATTCATATCTCTTAAACCGTACATACAAACCTAATGAAATTATCACACAACGTTCACATATAGGTTATTTATACCATATTAAAACAGTTCAGTAAAATACCTATCCATGGGAGAGAAATAATTCATTTAGTACAGTAACACCAGCAGAATATCAGAACAGAACATTCAACTTTAAAAATACTAATTAAATCATTCTTTCAACGAAACACCATGAAATTTCACGGAGAATCAGATTTATAAGTCTATAAACATATCCAGTTGGAATCGCATGAATCGGAACAAGATAAAATATAATTTAACACATAAATCATAGATGACTCAGAAATCCTGCAGTTTCAGAAAACGGTTCATAACTTGATCAATATAATTCCAAATTCCGCATACCGTATATCAAAACGAAGCCAACAGAAATATCTACACGCACAATTAATTTCATAATTTTCAGAAAATAAATCATCGATGAAACATGCACTGGAACTTGAGGCTACGAATCTGGAAATCGAATTAGGGTTCGTTGAAATCTATGTTTCATGACCTAGATCCCTAAATCCGATTCCTAAGCATACTAATCAATTAAATCACATCATCTTATTATTATCATTAATTCATTTAGTACCAAAAGTCCTTACCTCTTTGAAGAAAATCGAATACAAGGAAGAAGAGGAAACCGAAGGAGATTCTCGGAGCTTTGGCTGAAGGCTGTTGGGGCTGAACTTGGAGCTATCCCCCCCCCCTCTGATCCTCTCGATAGTCTGCGGATTATATAGGGAAATTAATCCCATTAATTAGATGTGAAACTTCCCAAGAAAGAAGGGGAAACTTTGATGAGTTCTCGTTGAATCTTCGGGGTGAGGCTGCCGAGGGATGGGAGGAAGAAGAGTGAAGACCCAATCACCCAAAATTCCCTTTCTTCTCGGAATTCCCGTAGGGAAAATAGAGAAGGAAAGAGGAGGAATCTTCCTTGGCTTATACTAGGATATTAGGAGGAAGTTTCCCAAGGGCTATTGTGCAATATCTAAAACCATGGGGGTCCTAATAGCAATTTAGAAAATGTTGTACACTAGACTACATACTCTAAACATGCATATACGGCACATACAGGGCAATCATACACAAATCATAATACATGTATCTATAACAATTAGAGATTAATGCATAGATTAATTACTACAGCTCAACCCATGTAGCATATATATACACAATATTCATATATGCATCTACATTCATTAAACCATAAATCGTAAAACAATTAAAGGTACATTGCATAGATTAATTATTCATTTAAAACACATAATGCATTTAATCACATAAATAGAATTACTTAATCATTCAATCAAATCGAGTTGATCGCACATTGCTCATATATAGACATAACATAAAATAGCACAGTGCATATAAACCACGTAATCATTTAGGGTACGCAAAAGTTACTAATTAATTCATGAATTGGAAATTATCAATTTACTCAATATAATTTCATATAATGTGCTTATGAAAATGCGGGGCGTTACAATCTTCCCCCCTTAAAATAAATTTTGTCCTCAAAATTTGAAAAATTCTTCATTGAAGATGATGATATCAAGTCAAAATTTGAAAAATTCTTCATTGAAGATGATGATATCAAGTTATGACAAAATTCCATTTCTACCCAAGATGGGTAAATAACATTTTTATCGAGGTTACCAAAAATTTTGAAAAATAGTTCCTCAACTCTTGGCAAGAGTCTGTTTTATTCAAACATTTCATGACTAAAATCTGAAACATGCATTTCGTAAAAGATTCTTTAAAAATATCTTGAATAGAGCTTTAGCATGAGTACATTACTCGAGGAAAATCGAAATCGAGTCTCAATGAGACTTCCAGATTTTCTGAAATAAAATCCGATTTAGAAATACCGTTTTAGAATTCTCTTGCCCGCCCAAAATATTTTTGCCGCATGGTACTGATGAATGCATATGAATCATGTTTAGTCCTAACGTGCACATAAGATTCATATAAACAATTTATAACGTATGGCATCACCAATCAATAAAATGCATCACATAGTTTAACTCAAATAGGTTTCATCATATCATATATCGTTGATTCATTAACCTTTAATAACGAGAATTAGGACATGCTACAATCTCTTCAAGTCACATAAATAGATAATCACCTACACATAATTGCACATAAACCAAAGCTAGAACATAATTTCAAAACTCAAGGATATGAATTGCAAAAATATCATACTTTTATTCTTTAAAACTCAAAGTTTTGTAAGAAATCAGTTTTTCAATCCATTTGAGCATTTCAAATAACTCAAAGAAGGTTTTACAATTATCCTCTTATAAATAGCAATTCAGAAAATATGTTGTACACTAGACTACATACTCTAAACATGCATATACGGCACATACAGGGCAATCATACACAAATCATAATACATGTATCTATAACAATTAGAGATTAATGCATAGATTAATTACTACAGCTCAACCCATGTAGCATATATATACACAATATTCATATATGCATCTACATTCATTAAACCATAAATCGTAAAACAATTAAAGGTACATTGCATAGATTAATTATTCATTTAAAACACATAATGCATTTAATCACATAAATAGAATTACTTAATCATTCAATCAAATCGAGTTGATCGCACATTGCTCATATATAGACATAACATAAAATAGCACAGTGCATATAAACCACGTAATCATTTAGGGTACGCAAAAGTTACTAATTAATTCATGAATTGGAAATTATCAATTTACTCAATATAATTTCATATAATGTGCTTATGAAAATGCGGGGCGTTACAATCTTCCCCCCTTAAAATAAATTTTGTCCTCAAAATTTGAAAAATTCTTCATTGAAGATGATGATATCAAGTCAAAATTTGAAAAATTCTTCATTGAAGATGATGATATCAAGTTATGACAAAATTCCATTTCTACCCAAGATGGGTAAATAACATTTTTATCGAGGTTACCAAAAATTTTGAAAAATAGTTCCTCAACTCTTGGCAAGAGTCTGTTTTATTCAAACATTTCATGACACCTTTTTGGAAAGGGAGTTTCTATCCGATAGAAAGGGCAGCATGATAGAACTTGAAGTAGTTCAAGAACCACAAAGTGAAGTTCAAACGCAAGAACAAGTAATCGAACCAATACAACAAACCACTAATATACCTCCTGAACCTACGGTACGTAGATCCGAAAGAGTTCGGAAAATGCCGGATAGGTTATTCCTCCTCGAAAATGATGAAGATCATGTTGATCTTGGACAAGATCCAAGAACATACAATGAGGCCGTATCGGATGCGGACATGGGACATTGGCTAACTGCCATGAAATCCGAAATGGACTCCATGTACTCCAACAAGGTGTGGACCT
>NW_012193262.1:383279-395870 GCF_000504015.1 Erythranthe guttata | reverse complement strand
CTGTCTTGCGTGACTACTAAATCTGATCCGTGCCCGAACCGCTGTTGATGCGTATTAAAGTCATAGTATTGTAGTTCGTGTTTTTAAGAACGTTGTTTCGGATGCACTTTTGCGCATGTTTTTTTACATGTACGTTTTTGTGCATGTCCATTTGAGGGAGCGTGTATGTGCATGTTTGTTTATTTGTATTAATGTCCTAGGATTGTAGTTTGTGTTTTCATTATCCTTTTTGGGAAAGCACTTTTGCTTGAGTACTTTTGTGCATGCTTTTGAACTTTTACACATGTGCGTATCTTTTCTATCGAGTGTTTTTGTGCACGTTTCTTGATGCGCATTCTTGTCCTTGAATTGTAGTACGTATTTTAATGATCGCTTTTGTTATCCAATTTTGACCATGTTCGAGTCCGAATTTGGAATTTTGACGTTAGACGGGAATTGTAGCCCACTGAAATAGCTTTCTAATGCCACCGGAACCAGTCGATTTGGAGCCCGGATGAGAGAGTTATGCTCGACTTCGTGGACACTAACAAAGATGTTGTGGGATTCTCTCTTCTAATTTGATTTTATTTTCTTAATTGCAACTCTTTTCTTACCCTTTGATCATTTTTGCTTCCTGGACACCTAATTTTCGATTTGTACCTAAAAGATACCAAATCCACCAATAAAAACAGAAACATAAATTAACCCAAACAATAATCCACGTAAACGTAAACGTCGAGTATTATTGCTACACTCCATTGTATCTTTTTTATCTAGTGTTTTTGCTGTTGTCTGTTGATGCGTATTAAAGTCATAGTACTGTAGTTCGTGTTTTTAAGAACGTTGTTTCGGATGCACTTTTGCGCATGTTTTTTTACAAGTACGTTTTTGTGCATGTCCATTTGAGGGAGCGTGTATGTGCATGTTTGTTTATTTGTATTAATGTCCTAGGATTGTAGTTTGTGTTTTCATTATCCTTTTTGGGAATGCACTTTTGCTTGAGTACTTTTGTGCATGCTTTTGAACTTTTACTCATGTGCGTATCTTTTCTAGCGAGTGTCTTTTTTGTGCACGTTTCTTGATGCGCATTCTCGTCCTTGAATTGTAGTACGTATTTTCATGATCGCTTTTGTTATCCAATTTTGACCATGTTCGAGTCCGAATTTCGAATTTTGACGTTGGACGGGAATTGTAGCCCAATGAAATAGCTTTCTAATGCCACCGGAACAAGTCGATTTCGAGCCCGGATGAGAGAGTTATGCTCGACTTCGTGGACACTAACAAAGATGTTGTAGGATTCTCTCTTCTAATTTGATTTTATTTTCTTAATTGCAACTCTTTTCTTACCCTTTGATCATTTTTGCTTCCTGGACACCTAATTTTCAATTTGTACCTAAAAGATACCAAACCACCAATAAAAACAGAAACATAAATTAACCCAAACAATAATCCACGTAAACGTAAACGTCGAGTATTATTGCTACACTCCCTTGTATCTTTTTTATCTAGTGTTTTTGTTGTTGTCTGTTGATGCGTATTAAAGCCATAGTACTGTAGTTCGTGTTTTTAGAACGTTGTTTCGGATGCACTTTTGCGCATGTTTTTTTACAAGTAGGTTTTTGTGCATGTCCATTTGAGGGAGCGTGTATGTGCATGTTTGTTTATTTGTATTAATGTCCTAGGATTGTAGTTTGTGTTTTCATTATCCTTTTTGGGAATGCACTTTTGCTTGAGTACTTTTGTGCATGCTTTTGAACTTTTACTCATGTGCGTATCTTTTCTAGCGAGTGTTTTTGTGCACGTTTCTTGATGCGCATTCTCGTCCTTGAATTGTAGTACGTATTTTCATGATCGCTTTTGTTATCCAATTTTGACCATGTTCGAGTCCGAATTCGGAATTTTGACGTTAGACGGGAATTGTAGCCCACTCAATTAGCTTTCTAATGCCACCGGAACCAGTCGATTTGGAGCCCCGGATGAGAGAGTTATGCTCGACTTCGTGGACACTAACAAAGATGTTGTTGGATTCTCTCTTCTAATTTGATTTTATTTTCTTAATTGCAACTCTTTTCTTACCCTTTGATCATTTTTGCTTCCTGGACACCTAATTTTCGATTTGTACCTAAAAGATACCAAATCCACCAATAAAAACAGAAACATAAACTAACCCAAACAATAATCCACGTAAACGTAAACGTCGAGTATTATTGCTACACTCCCTTGTATCTTTTTTATCTAGTGTTTTTGCTGTTGTCTGTTGATGCGTATTAAAGTCATAGTACTGTAGTTCGTGTTTTTAAGAACGTTGTTTCGGATGCACTTTTGCGCATGTTTTTTTACAAGTACGTTTTTGTGCATGTCCATTTGAGGGAGCGTGTATGTGCATGTTTGTTTATTTGTATTAATGTCCTAGGATTGTAGTTTGTGTTTTCATTATCCTTTTTGGGAATGCACTTTTGCTTGAGTACTTTTGTGCATGCTTTTGAACTTTTACTCATGTGCGTATCTTTTCTAGCGAGTGTTTTTGTGCACGTTTCTTGATGCGCATTCTCGTCCTTGAATTGTAGTACGTATTTTCATGATCGCTTTTGTTATCCAATTTTGACCATGTTCGAGTCCGAATTTGGAATTTTGACGTTAGACGGGAATTGTAGCCCACTGAAATATCTTTCTAATGCCTCCGGAACTAGTCGATTTGGAGCCCGGATGAGAGAGTTATGCTCGACTTCGTGGACACTAACAAAGATGTTGTGGGATTCTCTCTTCTAATTTGATTTTATTTTCTTAATTGCAACTCTGTTCTTACCCTTTGATCATTTTTGCTTCCTGGACACCTAATTTTCGATTTGTACCTAAAAGATACCAAATCCACCAATAAAAACAGAAACATAAATTAACCCAAACAATAATCCACGTAAACGTAAACGTCGAGTATTATTGCTACACTCCATTGTATCTTTTTTATCTAGTGTTTTTGCTGTTGTCTGTTGATGCGTATTAAAGTCATAGTATTGTAGTTCGTGTTTTTAAGAATGTTGTTGCGGATGCACTTTTGCGCATGTTTTTTTACATGTACGTTTTTGTGCATGTCCATTTGAGGGAGCGTGTTTGTGCATGTTTGTTGATTTGTATTAATGTCCTAGGATTGTAGTTTGTGTTTTCATGATCCTTTTTGCGAAAGCACTTTTGCGTGAGTACTTTTGTGCATGCTTTTGAACTTTTACTCATGTGCGTATCTTTTCTACCGAGTGTTTTTGTGCACGTTTCTTGATGCGCATTCACGTCCTTGAATTGTAGTACGTATTTTCATGATCGCTTTTGTTATCCAATTTTGACCATGTTCGAGTCCGAATTTGGAATTTTGACGTTCGACGGGAATTGTAGCCCACTGAAATAGCTTTCTAATGCCACCGGAACCAGTCGATTTGGAGTCGGGATGAGAGAGTTATGCTCGACTTCGTGGACACTACCAAAGATGTTGAGGGATTCTCTCTTCTAATTTGATTTTATTTTCTTAATTGCAACTCTTTTCTTACCCTTTGATCATTTTTGCTTCCTGGACACCTAATTTTCGATTTGTACCTAAAAGATACCAAATCCACCAATAAAAACAGAAATATAAATTAATCCAAACAAAAATCCACGTAAACGTAAACGTCGAGTATTATTGCTACACTCCATTGTATCTTTTTTATCTAGTGTTTTTGCTGTTGTCTGTTGATGCGTATTAAAGTCATGGTATTGCAGTTCGTGTTTTTAAGAATGTTGTTGCGGATGCACTTTTGCGCATGTTTTTTTACATGTACGTTTTTGTGCATGTCCATTTGAGGGAGCGTGTTTGTGCATGTTTGTTGATTTGTATTAATGTCCTAGGATTGTAGTTTGTGTTTTCATGATCCTTTTTGCGAATGCACTTTTGCGTGAGTACTTTTGTGCATGCTTTTGAACTTTTACTCATGTGCGTATCTTTTCAAGCGAGTGTTTTTGTGCACGTTTCTTGATGCGCATTCACGTCCTTGAATTGAAGTACGTATTTTCAGGATCGCTTTTGTTATCCAATTTTGACCATGTTCGAGTCCGAATTTGGAATTTTGACGTTAGACGGGAATTGTAGCCCACTGAAATAGCTTTCTAATGCCACCGGAACCAGTCGATTTGGAGTCCAGATGAGAGAGTTATGCTCGACTTCGTGGACACTACCAAAGATGTTGAGGGATTCTCTCTTCTAATTTGTTTTTATTTTCTTTATTGCAACTCTTTTCTTACCCTTTGATCATTTTTGCTTCATGGACACCTAATTTTTGATTTGTACCTAAAAGATACCAAATCAACCAATAAAAACAGAAATTTAAATTAATCCAAACAAAAATCCACGTAAACGTAAACGTCGAGTATTATTGCTACACTCCATTGTATCTTTTTTATCTAGTGTTTTTGCGGTTGTCTGTTGATGCGTATTAAAGTCATAGTATTGTAGTTCGTGTTTTTAAGAATGTTGTTGCGGATGCACTTTTGCGCATGTTTTCTTACATGTACGTTTTTGTGCATGTCCATTTGAGGGAGCGTGTTTGTGCATGTTTTTTGATTTGTATTAATGTCCTAGGGTTGTAGTTTGTGTTTTCATGATCCTTTTTGCGAATGCACTTTTGCGTGAATACTTTTGTGCATGCTTTTGAACTTTTACTCATGTGCGTATCTTTTCTAGCGAGTGTTTTTCTGTGCACGTTTCATGATGCGCATTCACGTCCTTGAATTGTAGTACGTATTTTCATGATCGCTTTTGTTATCCAATTTTGACCATGTTCGAGTCCGAATTTGGAATTTTGACGTTAGACGGGAATTGTAGCCCACTGAAATAGATTTCTAATGTCACCGGAACCAGTCGATTTGGAGTCCGGATGAGAGAGTTATGCTCGACTTCGTGGACACTACCAAAGATGTTGAGGGATTCTCTCTTCTAATTTTATTTTATTTTCTTAATTGCAACTCTTTTCTTACCCTTTGATCATTTTTGCTTCCTCGACACCTAATTTTCGGTTTGTACCTAAAAGATACCAAATCCACCAATAAAAACAGAAATATAAATTAATCCAAACAAAAATCCACGTAAACGTAAACGTCGAGTATTATTGCTACACTCCATTGTATCTTTTTTATCTAGTGTTTTGCTGTTGTCTGTTGATGCGTATTAAAGTCATAGTATTGTAGTTCGTGTTTTTAAGAATGTTGTTGCGGATGCACTTTTGCGCATGTTTTTTTACATGTACGTTTTTGTGCATGTCCATTTGAGGGAGCGTGTTTGTGCATGTTTGTTGATTTGTATTAATGTCCTAGGGTTGTAGTTTGTGTTTTCATGATCCTTTTTGCGAATGCACTTTTGCGTGAGTACTTTTGTGCATGCTTTTGAACTTTTACTCATGTGCGTATCTTTTCTAGCGATTGTTTTTGTGCACGTTTCTTGATGCGCATTCACGTCCTTGAATTGTAGTACGTATTTTCATGATCACTTTTGTTATCCAATTTTGACCATGTTCGAGTCCGAATTTGGAATTTTGACGTTAGACGGGAATTGTAGGCCACTGAAATAGCTTTCTAATGCCACCGGAACCAGTCGATTTGGAGTCGAGATGAGAGAGTTATGCTCGACTTCGTGGACACTACCAAAGATGTTGAGGGATTCTCTCTTCTAATTTGATTTAATTTTCTTAATTGCAACTCTTTTCTTACCCTTTGATCATTTTTGCTTCCTGGACACCTAATTTTCGATTTGTACCTAAAAGATACCAAATCCACCAATAAAAACATAAATATAAATTAATCCAAACAAAAATCCACGTAAACGTAAACGTCGAGTATTATTGCTACACTCCATTGTATCTTTTTAATATAGTGTTTTTGCTGTTGTCTGTTGATGCGTATTAAAGTCATAGTATTGTAGTTCGTGTTTTTTAGAATGTTGTTGCGGATGCACTTTTGCGCATGTTTTTTTACATGTACGTTTTTGTGCATGTCCATTTGAGGGAGCGTGTTTGTGCATGTTTGTTGATTTGTATTAATGTGCTAGGGTTGTAGTTTGTGTTTTCATGATCCTTTTTGCGATTGCACTTTTGCGTGAGTACTTTTGTGCATGCTTTTGAACTTTTACTCATGTGCGTATCTTTTCTAACGAGTGTTTTTGTGCACGTTTCTTGATGCGCATTCACGTCCTTGAATTGTAGTACGTATTTTCATGATCGCTTTTGTTATCCAATTTTGACCATGTTCGAGTCCGAATTTGGAATTTTGACGTTAAACGGGAATTGTAGCCCACTGAAATAGCTTTCTAATGCCACCGGAACCAGTCGATTTGGAGTCGGGATGAGAGAGTTATGCTCGACTTCGTGGACACTACCAAAGATGTTGAGGGATTCTCTCTTCTAATTTGATTTTATTTTCTTAATTACAACTCTTTTCTTACCCTTTGATCATTTTTGGTTCCTGGACACCTAATTTTCGATTTGTACCTAAAAGATACCAAATCCACCAATAAAAACAGAAATATAAATTAATCCAAACAAAAATCCACGTAAACGTAAACGTCGAGTATTATTGCTACACTCCATTGTATCTTTTTTATCTAGTGTTTTTGCTGTTGTCTGTTGATGCATATTAAAGTCATAGTATTGTAGTTCGTGTTTTTAAGAATGTTGTTGCGGATGCACTTTTGCGCATGTTTTTTTACATGTACGTTTTTGTGCATGTCCATTCGAGGGAGCGTGTTTGTGCATGTTTGTTGATTTGTATTAATGTCCTAGGGTTGTAGTTTGTGTTTTCATGATCCTTTTTGCGAATGCACTTTTGCGTGAGTACTTTTGTGCATGCTTTTGAACTTTTACTCATGTGCGTATCTTTTCTAGCGAGTGTTTTTGTGCACGTTTCTTGATGCGCATGTTAGAGTAGGTGACCAACAAGCCAACTTGTGGCTGTGGTCTTTCGTATTTATTATTGTAATAAACGAACCTTTATTCGTATTAATGATAAAACATCTTGGCATTCTATATCTTTGTCCCTTTGTCACAAGCATAGATATAGTCCTTACATTTATTACAAGTACTAGTAATTGATCGTTAGGATCGTGAGATATTTACTTAAGTATTATAACTGTTAAACGTGTTCCTAGTCGAAGGGTTACGCCACTAATGAGGATATCGGCCTTTCCCATTAAGACTAGCACTTAGTGTATGTGTACTGCATCTCATCAGTAAACGGTATTGTGATATCGGCATGCATAAGTGGGTGCTCGTAAGTTGACGAGTTCACTGAACTCCCTCACCCTAGAAATCTCTAAGTGGTTCCCAATAATCGAGTAGAGATATCTATGGTATAGTTGTACACCATTAGTCCTTATGACCTAGACATCACCGTGACTTCACTAGAGGACCAGCTGTATCGTGACCTGTCCCTGAGTTCCACCGAGGACCATCCCAAGGGCCAGTGTTCGTGCAGTCCGAAATCTAGTGGGAGGTCTGTGCATTGTAGTCGGGGATTCGATCGCTAGAATAGTCTTGGATGTCCTGTGTGTTCTGAAAGTTTGTAATCATTCTAAGTCTCTGGCCAGAGCTGACTAAGTGATGATTAGAGAATTCGATTCTCTAAGTCATGCACGTAAGGATTACAACACTTAGAACGATCGCACCGTCATCGAACATATAAAGAGGTCTCGATGAACCAATGCCTCTAGTTCGATCGGGACATATGAATCGAAGGGACCGTACTGTACGTTAACTATATCTGAAGGTTCTTGCAGGCACTTCATTTGTATCTAGGGAATCATGACGCGTAGTTGCTAGACGCCAATCTTGATTCGTTGGGTGGTTAAGGTGAAACGAGTTTCATCTTAATCGTAACTCTAAGGGGACGAGTTTTGACCACAAAGGGTTGTGGGCCCACGGCTAGCTTACACCTGAACCATCGAGGGTCACACTACTCGTGCACATGAGATCTTTGAATAAACGGTCAGAGATAAAATAGTTTATCTTTGCATGATTGGAAGTCAATATGATTGAGTCCAACCTTCGTAATTTGGAATTATGAATGAGAATAAGAAAAGGAAAAGAATAGGCGAACGTATTAGTGAACTTTCTAAATCGGGAAGTTTCCAAATTTAGAAAGTGCACTGAACTAGGGTTTCCACTTTTGGAAAGTTGGAAAATGAGAGATGGCACTCGTAATGACGAGGAAGTTATAATGAATCCGAAAATGTAATCGTTGAAATTTTTCGGTCATTGAATTAAGAGAGACGAGCAAGTAAAGATACTAACGGACTTAAGCTGTTGGGCCCGGTCCAACTTAAGCCCGCTAGGGTTTTATGCAAGACATATAAATACTTGATTTATAGGTCTTGCACAAAAACATACAACACAACCCTAACCCTAGCCGCTACACTCTCTCTCTCTCTCGGCCTCTCTCCCATCGGCCACCACCGCGCCGCCGTTGCTCCGCCGTGACCGGAATCGGCCATCAATTGGCCGATCCTTTTCGGTACTCTTTTCTTCTTTCTTTTTCTTCCGTTAATTCTAACTACTTCGTGTCTAGTGCCACGTTTTAGTAGATCGAAGTATACGAGGTGAAATCCGAGAGGAGGAAGATTGAAGAATCGAAGAACAGCCATCAAGCCGACGACGCACGCGACACACGCGCCGCCTCGAAGTCCGCGCGTGAGATACACGCGCCGCCGTGCCGATCTGCTGCTGCCGCCGTTGCACCGCTGCTGCACCGATTGTACGGATTGGTTTCCGTAGCAATCTCGACTTGCTAAACGCTCCTACCTCACGCTTCAATAGGTAAATACGCGAAACCCTAGTTTCGATTCATTCTCGTTTAAACTGTGATTTCATGTTTGCTATCGTATGATTTTATGTGATTATATGTAATCGTTTTTAATCTTTGCAAGCATGATAATTGGTTTAAACGCGAGCATGTTAATTGATTTAAATTCGGTTAAATTATTTAGCATGTATGTTGTTTTTAATTTCGCTGGAAGCGCAAAGGTACGCAATTAATTGATTTATATTATCGGGCATGTGCTTATGTGTTTTAAACTCGTTTAATTCGCATAAAATTTTTGTTTTCCGCTGCGTACGTGTGACACCCCTCTCTCGATTACCCTTATAATATGTAATCTCAGCGGAAGACTTTTGAAAACATTATTTTGTGGATATAAAATTTACGTAAAAATTTTTCCTTTTAAATCAGAGGGAGAGAGGGCACAGCTTGCTAAACCCTAATAAACTATATAACACATAAGCATACTACATGCAAGACTAGAAACTAACTAGACATTATGAACTTAATGCAAATGCGGACAGATTCAATGCAGAAGCTTTAAAAATTAATTCCCCTTAAACTACTCATGCAAATAACCCCAAAATTATACCATACCACCTAACACGGGTCTAGATCACTCAGTTAAAACAGTTTTGAAAGATGCATGGCCATTTAGGAGGAATAAATAAAATGGCACAGTCACTCAGTTTAAAAATCCAGAACAGGGGAGGGAGGTTTGAAAATTCATAATAAATTCCTCACTGACCCAACAACTACCAAATTTTACCCCAAGGCAGAAAGGTAAGTTTAAAACATTTTCCAAGTTGAAACAAGGCATTTGAGTGAGTAAAACTCCAGTTATACCAGAAAACACCCGAAGGACCCTGTTTCAATGCAGTAGCGAGAAATAAATCATAACTAAATAAATACTTACCCAAATCATGCAAAAGACCTATCAATATGATGAGAACAGAGAGCACATAGAGCATACATATATCTATATACATATATATACATACATATATCTTATACATGAACATACAACATGAAGTAAAACAATCATATACTTCCCTTTTTCGTCGGCGATCTTCATTCACATAATTGTCACCACGCATAGAGTGAGATGATTCCCACCTTTATAACCCTATGATCCCAATACCATAGAGTGAGAATATCCCACTTTTATAACCCTATGCCATGACACGTATTGAAGATTATAGAAGGAATTTCCCACCTTTATAACCCTACGGTCCCAAGACCATAGAGTGAGATTTTCCCACCTATATCAACAACACCGAAATGCAACATGCATGACATGAAAAATTGTCGGGAATCCCTCGGAAGAGTCAATCTAAGTTACGGATAAATAACCCCATGTAATTCGAACCATGACTAACTACGTGGGATCAAACCACCCCTAGGCCCTACGGTACCAGGCTCGCCGTACCCGAGAAATTTACCGTAACCTCGAAAAGACTTTCCAACATAGTTTTATTTTTTTAAAATTCATGACACTAATGCACCCACCCATGCACCCTTTCTACTTACCCTTCTCTCATTCTTACACCCAATGATTCACATAAGCAAGCAAGAGCACATAGGAGCACATAGAAAATACACATAAAGCTTCACAAAATCATTTAGCCATAAAACATAGAAATAACCGAAATCTTAACATGCAAAAACAATCTAGCAACAAAGTTTACTAGATCTAGCATTTTACAAGAATAAAATTCAAGACTTCCATCTTTACATTTATTCAAGCAAATACACTAGATCTTCACATGCAAGAGTATTTTAAATCAAATTAGCACAAACTCTTAGTTCTTAAACCATTTTCCATAGAAAACACTAGATCTTAACATGCAAGACTTTAGATCAACCATTAATCACTAGATCTTAACATGCAAGATCTTAGATTAACAACCAATCACAAATCTTAACATCCAAGGCCTTAAAACAACAATCAACACGGGATCAACACATGCAAAACACAAAATAAACCACATAAGCAATTTCAAGCATTTTATCTCAAAAATCCGAAAGTTCCTTAGTCAAGTCAAAAATTCATTTCTTTTCACACATCAACAATTAAACACTAGATCAACACATGCAAGGAGCTAATCAAGCCAAATAAGCCATTTAAAACATTTTTCCCCAAAAATCCGAAAGTTTCATGGCTAGGCCAAAAATTCATTTTCTTTTCAAAAATCAACAATTAAACACTAGATCAACACATGCAAGGAGCTAATTAAGCCAAATAAGCCATTTAAAACATTTTTCCCCAATTTTCGAAAAATCATAAAATTTCAAGAATAAAACTATCTTTTCAAAATACTAACATGCAATCATCATCTAAAACACATAATCACCTAATATGCAAGAATCAACAATAAAAACACATAAAAACCGAAAATACTAGTGGTGTTGTAGGTTTGAGCAAGAATTCAAGAATTCTCACCTATACTCTTTAGGGGAAGGGCTTGTTAGCTCTTTTCTCTCTAATACAAGAAGAGATTAAGAGTTAGATTAAGCATTAAGAAAATAAGAAGAAAAACAAAAGAACTTGGAGGAAGAAGAGCCTTGCTCTTTCGGGAAAGAAGAAGAAAGAAGAGGGAGGAGAAGCTTACTCCTAAGCTTGGCCGAAAACTCTCCTCTTGTTGAAATAGAAGGAGACTTTGAACTTAAGTATTGTAAGAGTGGAGTTTGAGAGTGAATTTTGATCTTGGGCATGGGAGGTATTTATAGAGTTTTTGGAGACTTCAAAGCCAATAGAGAAGAAAGGGAAATTCATATTTTGTGGGGGTGATTTTGCAATTTCCGAAAGTATGAGGTGGTGGTGGTTCTAGGGTGGTTCAAGCTTGAGAGGGTGGTGGTTATGGTGGTGGTGGTGGCTGCCGAAATGAAGGGGAAGGAGAAGAAGAAAGAAAGACTTTTGGCCTTAAAGTGGTGTGTGGAAGTGGAAAAGCAAGCCTAGACTAGAGGGTAGGGGGCTAGCTTTTGGGTATTTCTTTCTATGCTCAAGGTACAACCACACCAATGCATGTCTTATACTAATTAATATGCAAATTTAAAAATCATGTGTGTGTGTGTGAGTGATGTCCGAAAATTCAAGAAAATGTGGGGAGCATTTTCTAATTTTCGACATTAACTTAAAAATCCAAAATGCATGGGGAAATTTATTTTTCTAAAATTTTGTGTATGAAATGCTCATTTAAAAATCACATGCAAGAATAAAATCCTAATTCATGAAAATAATTTATTTCGACATATTATCTCGAAATATTTCCTAAGCACATAATTCACATAATTCACGTAATCACATATTTCACATAATCACACAATGCACCCAATAATTCACGTAATCACATAATGCACACAATAATCCACATAATCACATAATTCACATAATCACATATTTCACATAATTACCTAATTCACCTAAATGCTAACCATGCAAGAATTATTATAAATTCTAATTTCACAAATATGCACATAAAGGTGGTAAAATAACATAATATTATTTTACCGAAATGCGGGGTGTTACAAATAGTATTAAAAAAAATGTTTTCAAAATTACTTAAAAGACTTGGAAAGATTTCGAGAAAATTAGACCTTTTTGGGGAAAAATGGAAAAGTTGTGTTGATTGTTAATTTCTGTTCTTGCATGCATCATTTTTTGGCTAGGCGAATTTCTTTGTTTCGGAGTTTCCTAACTTTTCGGTCTAATATTTGGGAGGGTTCTTCGGTAAAGGATAGGTTCGGGGATAAATCAAGGGGTTCGGTTCCAAGGATATGTTGAGGGAT
>NW_012193262.1:322306-372108 GCF_000504015.1 Erythranthe guttata | reverse complement strand
CGCATGTTTTTTTACATGTACGTTTTTTGATGCATGTCCATTTGAGGGAGCGTGTTCATGCATGTTTGTTGATTTGTATTAATATCCAAGGATTGTAGTTTGTGTTTTCATGATCCTTTTTGGGAATGCACTTTTGCTTGAGTACTTTAGTGCATGCTTTTGAACTTTTACTCATGTGCGTATCCTTTCTAGCGAGTGTTTTTGTGCACGTTTCTTGATGCGCATTCACGTCCTTGAATTGTAGTACGTATTTTCATGATCGCTTTTGTTATCCAATTTTGACCATGTTCGAGTCCGAATTTGGAATTTTGACGTTAGACGGGAATTGTAGCCCACTGAAATAGCTTTCTAATGCCACCGGAACCAGTCGATTTGGAGTCCGTATGAGAGAGTTATGCTCGACTTCGTGGACACTACCAAAGACGTTGAGGGATTCACTCTTCTAATTTCATTTTATTTTCTTAATTGCAACTCTTTTCTTACCCTTTGATTATTTTTGCTTCATGGACACCTAATTTTCGATTTGTACCTAAAAGATACCAAATCCACCAATAAAACAGAAATATAAATTAATCCAAACAAAAAGCCACGATAACGTAAACGTCGAGTATTATTGCTACACTCGATTGTATCTTTTTTATCTAGTGTTTTTGCTGTTGTCTGTTGATGCGTATTAAAGTCATAGTATTGTAGTTCGTGTTTTTAAGAATGTTGTTGCGGATGCACTTTTGCGCATGTTTTTTTACATGTACATTTTTGTGCATGTCCATTTGAGGGAGCGTGTTTGTGCATGTTTGTTGATTTGTATTAATGTCATAGGGTTGTAGTTTGTGTTTTCATGATCCTTTTTGCGAATGCACTTTTGCGTGAGTACTTTTGTGCATGCTTTTGAACTTTTACTCATGTGCGTATCTTTTCTAGCGAGTGTTTTTGTGCACGTTTCTTGGTGCGCATTCACGTCCTTGAATTGTAGTACGTATTTTCATGATCGCTTTTGTTATCCAATTTTGACCATGTTCGAGTCCGAATTTGGAATTTTGACGTCACGTTTCTTGATGGGCATTCTTGTCCTTGAATTGTAGTACGTATTTTGATGATCGCTTTTGTTATCCAATTTTGACCATGTTCGAGTCCGAATTTGGAATTTTGACGTTAGACGGGAATTCTAGCCCAATGAAATAGCTTTCTAATGCCACCGGAACCAGTCGATTTGGAACCCGGATGAGAGAGTTATGCTCGACTTCGTGGACACTAACAAAGAAGTTGTGGGATTCTCTCTTCTAATTTGATTTTATTTTCTTAATTGCAACTCTTTTCTTACCCTTTGATCATTTTTGCTTCCTGGACACCTAATTTTCGATTTGTACCTAAAAGATACCAAATCCACCAATAAAAACAGAAATATAAATTAATCCAAACAAAAATCCACGTAAACGTAAACGTCGAGTATTATTGCTACACTCCATTGTATCTTTTTTATCTAGTGTTTTTGCTGTTGTCTGTTGATGCGTATTAAAGTCATAGTACTGTAGTTCGTGTTTTTAAGAACGTTGTTTCGGATGCACTTTTGCGCATGTTTTTTTACAAGTACGTTTTTGTGCATGTCCATTTGAGGGAGCGTGTATGTGCATGTTTGTTTATTTGTATTAATGTCCTAGGATTGTAGTTTGTGTTTTCATTATCCTTTTTGGGAATGCACTTTTGCTTGAGTACTTTTGTGCATGCTTTTGAACTTTTACTCATGTGCGTATCTTTTCTAGCGAGTGTTATTGCTACACTCCATTGTATCTTTTTTATCTAGTGTTTTCGCTGTTGTCTGTTGATGCGTATTAAAGTCATAGTATTGTAGTTCGTGTTTTTAAGAACGTTGTTTCGGATGCACTTTTGCGCATGTTCTTTTACAAGTACGTTTTTGTGCAGGTCCATTTGAGGGAGCGTGTATGTGCATGTTTGTTTATTTGTATTAATGTCCTAGGATTGTAGTTTGTGTTTTCATTATCCTTTTTGGGAATGCACTTTTGCTTGAGTACTTTTGTGCATGCTTTTGAACTTTTACTCATGTGCGTATCTTTTCTATTGAGTGTTTTTGTGCACGTTTCTTGATGCGCATTCTCGTCCTTGAATTGTAGTACGTATTTTCATGATCGCTTTTGTTATCCAATTTTGACCATGTTCGAGTCCGAATTTGGAATTTTGACGTTAGTCGGGAATTGTAGCCCACTGAAATAGCTTTCTAATGCCACCGGAACCAGTCGATTTGGAGCCCGGATGAGAGAGTTATGCTCGACTTTGTACACACTAACAAAGATGTTGTGGGATTCTCTCTTCTAATTTGGGTTGATTTTCTTAATTGCAACTCGTTGGGTACCCTTTGATCATTTTTGCTTCCTGGACACCTAATTTTCGATTTGTACCTAAAAGATACCAAATCCACCAATAAAAACAGAAACATAAATTAACCCAAACAATAATCCACGTAAACGTAAACGTCGAGTATTATTGCTACACTCCCTTGTATCTTTTTTATCTAGTGTTTTTGCTGTTGTCTGTTGATGCGTATTAAAGTCATAGTACTGTAGTTCGTGTTTTTAAGAACGTTGTTTCGGATGCACTTTTGCGCATGTTTTTTTACATGTACGTTTTTGTGCATGTCCATTTGAGGGAGCGTGTATGTGCATGTTTGTTTATTTGTATTAATGTCCTAGGATTGTAGTTTGTGTTTTCATTATCCCTTTTGGAATGCACTTTTGCTTGAGGAACTTTTGTGCATGCTTTGAACTTTTATTCATGTGCGTATCTTTTCTATTGAGTGTTTTTGTGCACGTTTCTTGATGCGCATTCTCGTCCTTGAATTGTTGTACGTATTTTCATGATCGCTTTTGTTATCCAATTTTGACCATGTTCGAGTCCGAATTTGGAATTTTGACGTTAGACGGGACTTGTGGCCCACTGAAATAGCTTTCTAATGCCACCGGAACCAGTCGATTTGGAGCCCGGATGAGAGAGTTATGCTCGACTTCGTGGACACTAACAAAGATGCTGTGGGATTCTCTCTTCTAATTTGATTTTATTTTCTTAATTGCAACTCTTTTCTTACCCTTTGATCATTTTGGCTTCCTGGACACCTAATTTTCGATTTGTACCTAAAAGATACCAAATCCACCAATAAAAACAGAAACATAAATTAACCCAAACAATAATCCACGTAAACATAAACGTCGAGTATTATTGCTACACTCCCTTGTATCTTTTTTATCTAGTGTTTTTGCTGTTGTCTGTTGATGTGTATTAAAGACATAGTACTATAGTTCGTGTTTTTAAGAACGTTGTTTCGGATGCACTTTTGCGCATGTTTTTTTACATGTACGTTTTTGTGCATGTCCATTTGAGGGAGCGTGTATGTGCATGTTTGTTTATTTGTATTAATGTCCTAGGATTGTAGTTTGTGTTTTCATTATCCTTTTTGGGAATGCACTTTTGCTTGAGTACTTTTGTGCATGCTTTTAAACTTTTACTCATGTGCGTATCTTTTCTAGCGAGTGTTTTTGTGCACGTTTCTTGATGCGCATTCTCGTCCTTGAATTGTAGTACGTATTTTCATGATCGCTTTTGTTATCCAATTTTGACCATGTTCGAGTCCGAATTTGGAATTTTGACGTTAGACGGGAATTGTAGCCCACTGAAATAGCATTCTAATGCCACCGGAACCAGTCGATGTGGAGTCCGGATGTGAGAGTTATGCTCGACTTCGTGGACACTAACAAAGATGTTGTGGGATTCTCTCTTCTAATTTGATTTTATTTTCTTAATTGCAACTCTTTTCTTACCCTTTGATCATTTTTCCTTCCTGGACACCTAATTTTCGATTTGTACCTAAAAGATACCAAATCCACCAATAAAAACAGAAACATAAATTAACCCAAACAATAATCCACGTAAACGTAGACGTCGAGTATTATTGCTACACTCCCTTGTATCTTTTTTATCTAGTGTTTTTGTTGTTGTCTGTTGATGCGTATTAAAGTCATAGTACTGTAGTTCGTGTTTTTAAGAACGTTGTTTCGGATGCACTTTTGCGCATGTTTTTTTACATGTACGTTTTTGTGCATGTCCATTTGAGGGAGCGTGTATGTGCATGTTTGTTTATTTGTATTAATGTCCTAGGATTGTAGTTTGTGTTTTCATTATCCTTTTTGGGAATGCACTTTTGCTTGAGTACTTTTGTGCATGCTTTTGAACTTTTACTCATGTGCGTATCTTTTCTAGCGAGTGTTTTTGTGCACGTTTCTTGATGCACATTCTCGTCCTTGAATTGTAGTACGTATTTTCATGATCGCTTTTGTTATCCAATTTTGACCATGTTCGAGTCCGAATTTGGAATTTTGACTTTAGACGGGAATTGTAGCCCACTGAAATAGCTTTCTCATGCTACCGGAACCAGTCGATTTGGAGCCCGGATGAAAGAGTTATGCTCGACTTCGTGGACACTAACAAAGATGTTGTGGGATTCTCTCTTCTAATTTGATTTTATTTTCTTAATTGCAACTCTTTTCTTACCCTTTGATCATTTTTGCTTCCTGGACACCTATTTTCGATTTATACCTAAAAGATACCAAATCCACCAATAAAAACAGAAACATAAATTAACCCAAACAATAATCCACGTAAAGTAAACGTGAAGTATTATTGCTACACTCCCTTGTATCTTTTTTATCTAGTGTTTTTGCTGTTGTCTGTTGATGCGTATTAAAGTCATAGTACTGTAGTTCGTGTTTTTAAGAACGTTGTTTCGGATGCACTTTTGCGCATGTTTTTTTACATGTACGTTTTTGTGCATGTCCATTTGAGGGAGCGTGTATGTGCATGTTTGTTTATTTGTATTAATGTCCTAGGATTGTAGTTTGTGTTTTCATTATCCTTTTTGGGAATGCACTTTTGCTTGAGTACTTTTGTGCATGCTTTTGAACTTTTACTCATGTGCGTATCTTTTCTAGCGAGTGTTTTTGTGCACGTTTCTTGATGCGCATTCTCGTCCTTGAATTGTAGTACGTATTTTCATGGTCGCTTTTGTTATCCAATTTTGACCATGTTCGAGTCCGAATTTGGAATTTTGACGTTAGACGGGAATTGTAGCCCACTGAAATAGCTTTCTAATGCCACCGGAACAAGTCGATTTGGAGCCCGGATGAGAGAGTTATGCTCGACTTCGTGGACACTACCAAAGATGTTGTGGGATTCTCTCTTATAATTTGATTTTATTTTCTTAATTGCAACTCTTTTCTTACCCTTTGATCATTTTTGCTTCTTGGACACCTAATTTTCAATTTGTACCTAAAAGATACTGATCCGACTGGATTCGTGGTGGGCAGGTTTAAAGAGTTGAGTAGGCCTGGATTTGGACCGGAGCCCACGATAAACCTACAAGAAAGAAAAGAACCGGACTTAGGCCGGAGTTAGCACTCCGACGGCCAAGTCAGTAACTTGCTGAAGAAGATATTATGCTTCTGTATGTAATTGATGTATATGATTTCGTGTCCTTTTTCCTGTATTTACTGCCCATATTTATACTAGAAAAAAGGGACGGACGTCAAATACTCTTCAATTCAATTTACCTGTCCCATCGCGGTAATAAAGCATCCGGACCTCAAATTACCTTCAATGCGGTTTAATCTGTCATTTCATTGGCGGCTGCAGGGGCAAAAAGTAGGCGCCTAAGAGACATTCCTCTGCGCTTGTCAGTGGATTGAACGTGCATTAAATACCCCCATGTGCAGCAATGATCATCTCCGGTCGGAGGCGAGCAGCTTGGCGAGAGACGCGAAGCTGCTAGGCGAGAGTGTGAGGCAGCGAGGAGCCTCTCGCGCGCGGACCCTCTCGCTCAACCGGTGTCAGGACCCTCTCGCAACGAGGATCCTTTCGCCCAACCGGTGCCAGTTTGATGGGCCTTCTTCTATTAATAGGCTTGAACGGTGCCTTTTGATCTTGTTTGGGCCTTTGGTCTTTATTGGATCCATCAAGCAATCCCGGGCTGGATCAACTAGTCCCCCACTCGCGGTTATTTGCGACCTGGCGCTAGTGACTGCGAGTTCGCTCTTAGCGAGAGAAGGCGTGTGCTCCCATTCCGGCGACCCGCTTCCTAATGTAATCATTTGCACCGTTTCAAATAATGTGCCTCGTTTCATATTCCGAAGCAAAAAAAGCCGTACACATTCTGAGTAATTAAATAACTGAATTAATTAAAAACCGCCTCTTCTCTCTCTTTTATTTAATTTTTTTTTTTTTTTTTTTTTGGAAATCGAAGCGCCGCCTGCGCTGTCTTCTCACAATTAATGCAGCGCAGGCGCCTCTTCAAGTCCTCCGCTCTGACTATAAAAAGGGGGCCTCCCACCCCTCTCCTTTACACTCTTCTTCCTCCTTCAGCCCCTCATCCTTTTCCTCTCTTCTTCTCCGGCGTCGGAAATTGCTTTCTCCTCCTCCCTTTTATCCAGGTAAACATTTCTCCACACCGCTTTTTGTGATTCTTCAGTTCTCCTTATTTTTTCTTTTTCGTGTTTTCTCCCTTTGCCTCTACCCCATGTCCTCCGAGTCTTCCTCTTCTTCCTCCGGGGAGATTCGCACCCCCGTAATCCGCCTCGGTCCTCCATCGGAACAGAGAAATAGGCCCAAGAAGAGGGCCGTGGTATCCAAAACCCGGGGTCCGCCGGTCGCCCCTGCTCGCTCGCAAAAGGGTAAGGGCAAAGCCCCCCCTCTCTCGCAACCTAAAGGGGGGGACGATGCGACCTCCCCTTCTGGCGGGGGAAAGGGGGTTGTTAGGGTTCCGAAACTGAGGGAACCCTCCGTTTGCATCTTGACCAACCCTCAACACTCGATTTTGACCCCTGACGATATTGGCGACCTACTCGTCCGGCAAGGGTTAGATGTTTCCTTCGATTTGGCTCTTCCTTCATCCTCGCAAGATTCCCTTCACCCTCCCCCAGGCTACATGACCTGGCATATCGACCAACTGCTCTCGGGCTTGTCACTGCCTGTTCACCCCTTTTTCCTGGATGTGGCTCGCAAATTTCGCGTGCCCATTAATCAATTTCTTCCTAATTCCATTAAATTTATGTCGGCCTTTTTCATTATTTGCGCCGAGGCCTCCATAGAGCCGACGGGCGACCTGTTCCATTCCGCCTTCAAAGTAAATCGCTCCCCTTCTGGCTTCTTCCATCTCACAGCTCGCCCCGGTGTAGGCCTTTTTAAGGGTTTGACCAATAAAGTGCACAACTGGCCCCAGCGTTTCCTCTTCATTCGCTCGCCCACTTCCTGGCGCTTTGATCCATCATACGTGGACACCGCTCCTCGCCCCGTTGGGGTGTCTCCCGATTGCTTAGAGACACTTGCCCGCCTAACAGCCCGCACTCCCCCTCAATTTTGGGACGTAGAGAAGATAGTAGCCTCTCCTTCTCTTTTTGCCCGCTCCGGATTGTGGGATATGTCTCTGACAGACCCCCGCCCACTGGGTATTTACTAGGACTAATTTCTATATTTTATCCCATGATTTTTATTCGGCTTTGTAAAGAAATAAAGTTCTCTTTTTTTTCTTAAAAATCATTTTACCCTCCCGTAAAGGACCAATGTTATTTTTGCTGTGTTTCAGGCGAAATGATTCGAGATGCCATGAAGGCTGCTCTTGCCAAGCAACGCGCGCAATCTTCTCGCACCCCATCCGAATCCACCTGTCAGGCTCCCTCAACTCATCAGCAGTCCCCTACTGCCGGCGCTGCGAGCACGGCGGGCGTCTCCACCCCTCGCCCCGAGGATAGGCGCGAGAGCCTTGTCCCGCCGCCCAGTGCCCTCCGGGAGCCCATCATCGATCTTGGCAGCGAGAATGCGGACAATCAGGAGGCGCACGACTCCTTTCGCTCCCTGGATCTTGCGCAGCTGGAGGCAGGTCGCACTAAGCGGGATGCTAGTGGCGGTCAGGCCTCCCCCATGTCTAAGAGGCGCCGCGCGGACGACAGGGGCTATCTGTCGTCGCTCTCGCCTGATCGCAGTTTGGCTGAGTTATCCAACCATTTTAGCCAAGTCAAGCTCGTGGAGGATGCCCAGGCTCTCGAGAGCATGTCTTTTGAGGAACAATACTCTCGCCTACTGTTCCATTGCTCTCAGGTACCCGACTTTATTATCTTCTCGCATCGTAATCATTAAAAGTTTTTTTTTTCGCACATAACTAGCTTCATGTATCTGTTTATCTTAGATCAACGTACTCCTTGCCCATGGTCTTGGCTCAACTGATCCCACCCGCCAGGCTGAGGAGCTCGCCTTCATGAAAAGGCTAGCCAGCGAGAAGGCTAATGAAGTGATTCGTCTTCAGGACATGGTGCGCGAGCTGACGAACGAAAAAGAGGAGGTCGCTCGCCTGGGCCATGAAAAATACATTGCCATGAAGTCCTCTCTTGAGAACAAGGTGGCCCGCCTGAATGCGGAAAAGGAGCAGTTGATCTCCATCTCTCGCCGCAAACAGGAAGTCGTGGAAGCGGAATGCATGAGAACCGTAGCCTTGGAGCGGGCTAGGAGTTTGTATGACCATCTGTGCTCGATAGATGGACAGGATTTCTTACGGGGATATCGCGAGAGGCTAACCAGCAAGTACCCTTCGTCCGCTCACTTTGCCAATACTGCGGCACCGATAGGCGTGGGATTCATGGATCGAGGCATTCGTATGTACGCGGCTCGCCATAATCTTGATGATCCCTCTGAGGAGATCAGCACCATTCTAGACCTGTTGGGCGACGAGATCCCTGGTTGGGAGGGAAATCCTACCGAACCCGTAGATTATGCTTGGTGGGCTGGCGTGCTCGAGGGGATGCTCGCAGAGTTGAACCAGTATGCTGCACAAGCCCCTTCCAACATGGCTCGCCTGGACCCTACTTGTTCCGCCTCTACCCTTCCCGATATTCCTCCTCAATGAGGCCTTTTTATTTCTCTTTATTTGCAACAACTTCGAAAAATTTTACTTTTTCTAAACAATGTTAATTTTCGTTTATTATCTATCGTTTATGAGTTTATTTTGCTACATTCTTATTTTTATATTTCATGCTTTTGAGTTCTATTATGACTTCTTTCATTCGCGCACTTCGTTTTGTACTTTTTAGCGGGGTCTGCTCGACGCAGATTCTAATAATATCTTTGTTTTTCGTTTTCTAGCGAGATTTGCTCGATGCAAATGCTTGCTCGCACCCTTCATATTGGAAATATTCCAATAATTTCTAACTTTCTTTCTCGCCTTCTAGCGAGGTTTGCTCGATGCAAATCCTTGCTCGCACACTTCGTATTGGGAATATTCCAATAATTTCTTTCTTTCTCGCTTTCTAGCGAGGTTTGCTCGATGCAAATCCTTGCTCGCACACTTCGTATTGGGAATATTCCAATAATTTCTCCTTATCGCTTTCTAGCGAGGTTTGCTCGATGCAAATCCTTGCTCGCACACTTCGTATTGGGAATATTCCACTAATTTCTAATTTTCTTTCTCGCTTTCTAGCGAGGTTTGCTCGATGCAAATCCTTGCTCGCACACTTCGTATTGGAAATATTCCACTAATTTCTAACTTTCTTTCTCGCTTTCTAGCGAGGTTTGTTCGATACAAATCCTTGCTCGCACACTTCGTATTGGGAATATTCCAATAATTTCTTTCTTTCTCGCTATTTCTAGCGAGGTTTGCTCGATGCAAATCCTTGCTCGCACACCTCGTATTGGAAATATTCCAATAATTTCTCACTTTCTTTCTCGCTTTCTAGCGAGGTTTGCTCGATGCAAATCCTTGCTCGCACACCTCATATTGGGAATATTCCAATAATTTCTTTCTTTCTCGCTTTCTAGCGAGGTTTGCTCGATGCAAATCCTTGCTCGCACTAGCGAGATTTGCTCGGTGCAAATCCTTGCTCGCAAACTTCGTGTTGGAAATATTCCAATAATTTCTAACTTTCTTTCTCGCTTTCTAGCGAGGTTTGTTCGATACAAATCCTTGCTCGCACACTTCGTATTGGGAATATTCCAATAATTTCTTTCTTTCTCGCTTTCTAGCGAGGTTTGCTCGATGCAAATCCTTGCTCGCACAACTCGTATTGGAAATATTCCAAAAAAAAAAAAAATTTTTTTACTTATCGCTCAATTGTAATCCTTGCTCGCTTATGTGCGAGTAAGAATTTATAGCTTCTTCAAAACACCAGGTTTTCCAAAAGAGGCCACTTCACATATTTTTTTTTCTTACTTAAAAAAAAACATGGCTCATTCCGCAGACAGACGGATGAACAATCAAAAATATGGCCTATTCTTATAATACAAAATGTTATAACACACTAGCACTATATATAGTAGCGCTTCAGATGACATACGTTCCATGCGCGAGATATCCTTAAGCCCTTCATATCCTCCAACATGTAAGCTCCTCCTGCGAGAACCGCTACTACCTTGTATGGGCCCTCCCATTTCTCCATTAGCTTTCCCACCGCTTTTAGTGCATCCGCCTGTTTTAAGACCAAGTCCCCCACTTGAAAGACTCTCTGCCTTACTTTCCTGTCATAGGCTGCCTTAATTTTAGCTTTGCTGAGCTCCATCCTTCCTCTCGCGCTCTGTTGCTTCTCCATTACCAAGTCCAGCTCCTCGCGCAAGCGCATGCTGTTAGCTGTTTCTTGAAAATTCATAATTCTGCTCGACGTCAAGCCTACCTCTACTGGTATGACATCTTCCGACCCGTACACCAACGAGAACGGACTTTCCCCGGTCGCTTCTTTTGGTGATGTTCGATATCCCCATAGTACCGCGTGCAACTCCTCAACCCAATTTCCTTTCGCGCCCTCCAGACGTTTCTTTATTCCTTCTAACAGTACTCGATTGGTCACCTCGACTTGCCCGTTCGCCTGCGGGTGAGCCACGGCCGCAAATCTTTGCTTGATACACAGCCCTGCACACCATCCCTGTATCTTGGCTGAGTTAAACTACGTTCCATTATCTGAAATGAGGTCCCTAGGCAACCCATATCGGCAGCAGATATTTTGCCATATGAACTTCATGACCTCTGTATCCGTTATTCTGGCCACTGCCACCGCCTCCACCCACTTGGAGAAGTAATCTACAGCGACTATTAAGAACTTTCTCTGCCCCTTGGCCAGTGGCATGGGGCCTACGATATCTATCCCCCATTGTGCAAAGGGACAAGGGGAAGTTATTACCGTCATATCCTCTCCCGGCGTGTGAATCAGCGGGCCATGCCTCTGGCACTTATCACATCTCTTGACAAACTCTCCCGCGTCTTTTCTCAACGTGGGCCAAAAATATCCTGCCCTTAGCACCCGCGAGACCAACGCTCTACACCCTGCATGGTCCCCGCAGCATCCTTGGTGAATCTCGCTCAGCACGTAACGGCCTTCGTCTTGGTGAATCTCGCTCAGCACGTAACGGCCTTCGTCACGTAACAGCATCGTAGTGTATCCTCTTTTGTGAAGTATATCCCCGATCAGGCAGAAATTGCTTGCTCGCTGTTCCAGGACCCTCTGCGCTCGGCCGCTCGCTAGGACCTTTCCTTGCAGACACGCCCTTATTTCCGTCCGCCAATCTTCCCCACTTGTCACTGTCGAAACACGCTCCTCGCCCCCGCTACGTGGCTCCCCTACTAACAACTGTATTTTCCTTGACTCGTATCCCACCGCCATGCTTCCCACTTTTGCCAGAAAATCAGCATGCTGGTTTTCCTCTCGGGGTATTTGAGTTAGCTCGCAAAATTAGAACTCGCCCATCATCGACCATACTGTCTCGCAATAAGCTATCATTCGCTGGTTTTTTATCTCGAATTCGCCCTTTACTTGCTGTACTACAAGCTGTGAATCCGAAAATACGCTCAACTTCCTGCCCCCGGCTGAAGATACCAGTTTCATCCCATGTATAACTGCTTCGTATTCTGCTTCATTATTTGAGGCTCTGAAAGGCAAGTTTATCGCGTATTCCAACTCCTCGCCCGCCTCCTCTAGCAACACTCCTACTCCACTTCCTGATGCATTCGCCGAACCATCGACGAACACCCTCCATATTCCTTGTTCCTCTGGTCTCGTCGTCTCCTGCAGAAAATCTGCTAGGGCTTGCCCTTTAATGGCGATCCGTGGCTCGTAGCTGATATCGAACTGTCCCATCTCTACTGCCCACTTAACCATCCTTCCCGAAACTTCCATCCTTCCCATCACTGTCTTCGTAGGGTGGTTAGTCCGGACCACTATTGCGTGCGAAAGAAAATAGGGTCTTAGCTTTCGTGCTGTCGTCACTAGCGCCAGGCCCATCTTTTGTATCTCGGAGTATCTCATCTCAGCCCCTCGCAAGAGTTTACTCGCATAATATACCGGGCTTTGCACTCCCTCCTCTTCTCGGGCTAAGACCGAGCTGACTGCGAACTCGCCCACCGCAAGGTACACATACAGCTTTTCTCCTGGCGCGGGCTTCGCCAACAGCGGGAGACGAGCGAGAAGATTCTTGAGCTGCTCGAAAGCCTTTCCTGATTCTTCCGTCCACTCGAATTGAGTCCCCTTTCTTAATATTTTAAAGAAAGGGTGACTAGCCTCTCCCGCCTTAGATATGAATCTACTCAGAGCTGTTATTCTTCCAGCCAGCATTTGAACCTCTTTGATATTTCGTGGGGCCTCCATATCCAAAACCGCCTGCACCTTCTCCGGGTTCACTTCCACTCCCCTTTCTGTTACCATGTAACCCATGAATTTTCCCGTTTTCACCCCGAAAGCACACTTATTGGGGTTAAGCTTCATGCCGTAGCGTCGGAGCGTGCAAAAGTTTTCTTTTAAATCCTCTAAATGAGTGCTCGCCTTTCGACTTTTCACCAACATATCATCCACGTATATCTCCATGTTTCTTCCGAGTTGGTCCTGTTAAGTGTATATTTTTACACTTTATCGTACCTTTCTATTTGAGCTTTTGGTGTGTTTTAATGATAATTGGTGCTTAAAAAGTTGATTTATTGTATTTTAGGTACAAATTGAAGAATTGGAAAAGTATGGGGTCAAAACTGCAATTTTGGAGAAAATATGGGCCAAAAGTGAAAAAATCAAAATTCTGAAGAAACAAGGCTCGGACCCCCGTCCCAGTTTTAGTGCAAATTATGGGACCCCCGTCCGAGACTCCGAATTTGCGCAGTAAAGGGATTTTAATTGCACAAGGAAACTGCCTTCTTCCCCAAGTTCTTCACCCTATATAAGACCAAGCCAAGCACACAATTGGGGATCTTTTTACGCAATTTGGAGACCAACAAAGCAATAACGAAGACGAAGAATTCGAAGACTCTAAGCATAGATTTATCGTTTATGACTTATTTTAATTGCATTTTTGCTTTAATCATGAGTAGCTAAATTTCTTATTTCTAGGATTTTATTTGGAACCCTATGTGGGATTTATGAACCCAATTCTATGATTTTATGCAAGTTTTAATTCCGGATTATTTCTTCTACTTGTTTTATTAAGTTCATGAAACTGGCCACTTTATGCGCTTTTATGTTATTGTTAATCGCATGAATCGGAAGATCGGGTTAATAATTAGAACTGTGGTAGAAGAGCCTTTGTGGTATTAACATAGGAATATAGTTAATCTCTTAGGTAGCCATTATTGAGATTTGTGCTTAATGTTGTGTTCTAGAATTAATTGCATAGGAATATAATAATTGAATCTAGAGTATTAGAATCGTAATACACGCGGAAGCGGGTTATGATTATTTTAGCATCTCAGGTTAATAATCCGGGTTAATTGCTTGCATAATTGAAGGAATTGGGGGAGTAATAATCACATAGGGGGAAGAATAAAATCCTAGGCTTGTTTACTCTGATAAATCTTCGTGTTTAATTTGCTTTCTTGCTTTGTCGTTTTAATTTGCTTTTTAATTTAATCTAGTTAATTCTCTCAAAACTCGACTGTGTAGGGTGGGCTTGATAATAATTGGTAGAATTTAGCGTCTAGGATTAAGTAATTAAATATTCCCTGTGGGTTCGATATCCGGACTTAATTGTCCACTATATTACTTGTACGATACGTGCACTTGCGTGTAGGTTTTCGACCAACAGGTCCCTGAACATCTTGTCTACCAGTCTCTGGTACGTGGCTCCCGCATTTTTCAGCCCAAAAGGCATTACCGTGTAGCAATAAGTTCCCGTGGAGGTGATGAAGCTCACCTTGGGCTCGTCGCCAGGACACAATGGAATCTGATGGTACCCTTGCGAGGCGTCCATCATACTTAACATCTCGCAACCGGCGGTTGAGTCTACGAGCTGGTCGATTCGTGGCAGAGGGTAGTAGTCCTTGGGAGATGCCTTGTTGAGATCCCTGAAGTCAATGCACATTCGCCACTTTCCCTCGCCCTTTTTGACTAGAACTGCATTGGATAGCCAAGTAGGAAAACGGATCTCCCGGATCTGTCTTGCTGCTAACAACTTCCGCACTTCTTCCTGTATAATTTTGTCTTTCTCTGCTCCAAAATGCCGACGCTTTTGCTTGACTGGCCTCGCATCCTGCCTGACATTCAGTCTGTGCACCACGAGCTGCTCGTCGATACTCCCGAGATCTGCTTGGGTGAACGCGAACACATCTTGATTCTGCCTCAGAAACTCTACCAGCTGTCGAGCCATGTCTGCCTCTAAACCGCCACCTATGCGGGTGGTGCGAGAGGCATCCTTCTCGCATAGTTGAATTACCATTAACTCCTCCATTGGCTTCACGTGGGCTTCTTCTTTTGCGGGGTCTACTTCCGGCATCCGGTCCTTCTTCCTCTGGCTGCCTGGGGAAACAGTGCGAATAGTATCTATGTTTCCTATTCTTCTCAAGGCGTCATAATAACACCTCCTCGAGGTCTCTTGATCCCCTCGGACCTCCCCGATTTGATCTAAGACGGGGAATTTTAGTTTCATATGGTAAGTTGAGACTACTGCTTGAAATGAATTCATGGACGGTCGCCCCAGTATGATGTTGTAGGTAGAAGGCGCATCCAGTACCAAAAACTTCACGGATCGTGTTGCTCGCACGAGCTCCATTCCTAGAGAAATGGGCAGGCATACCTCTCCGACCGACCGCAGCGACTCTCCCGAGAAACCGACCAAGCTTGTCTCTACATACTTTAACTCGAAATCCATATTCATCTTTCTGAAACAATCATAGTAGATAACATCAGCGGAACTGCCGGTGTCCACTAATATCCTCGCGATATCGAAATTTGCCACCATGGCAGTAATCACAAGGGCGTCAGAATGTGGCTGCCTGATTCCTTCTTCGTCCTGGGTGTTGGGTTTCGGGCACGCGTACGCAGCGGAAAACAAAAATTTTATGCGAATTAAACGAGTTTAAAACACATAAGCACATGCCCGATAATATAAATCAATTAATTGCGTACGCTTGCGCTTCCAGCGAAATTAAAAACAACATACATGCTAAATAATTTAACCGAATTTAAATCAATTAACATGCTCGAGTTTAAACCAATTATCATGCTTGCAAAGATTAAAAACGATTACATATAATCACATAAAATCATACGATAGCAAACATGAATTCATTGTTTAAACCTAAACGAACCGTAACTAGGGTTTCGTGTATTTACCTCTTGAAGCGTGAGGTAGGAGCGTTTAGCAAGTCGAGATTGCTACGGAAACCAATCCGTACAATCAGGGCAGCAGCGGTGCAGGAGCAGCAGCGGCGAATCAGCCACGGCGGCGCGTGAGGTACACGCGCGGTCTTCCGGGGCGGCGCGTGGGGCAGCGTGCGGCTTCGGCTAGTGCGCTGCTCTTCGATTCCTCGATCTTCGGTCTTCCTCCTCTCGGATTTCACCTCGTATACTTCGATCTACTAAACACGTGGCACTAGACACGTAATAGTTATAATTAACGGAAGAAAAAGAAAGAAGAAAAGAGTACCGAAAGGATCGGCCAATAGATGGCCGATTCCGGCGACGGAGGAGCGGCGACGGCGCGGTGGTGGCCGCGGGGAGAGTGGCCGAGAGAGAGAGGTGGACGGCCGCTAGGGTTAAGGTTTGTTGTGTGTTTGTGCAAGGCCTATAAATCATGTATTTATAGTCCCTTGCATAAAACCCTAACGGGCTTAAGTTGGACCGGGCCCAACAGCTTAAGCTCGTTAGTTCCTTTACTCGCTCGTCTCTCTCAATTCAATGATCGGAAAATTGCAACAATTACATTTTCGGAATCATTATAATATCCTCGTCATTACGAGTGCCATCTTTCATTTTCCAACTTTCCAAAAGTGGAAACCCTAGTTCAGTGCACTTTCTAAATTTGGAAACTTCCCGATTTAGAAAGTTCACTAACACGTTCGCCTATTCTTTTCCTTTTCTTATTCTCATTCATAATTCCAAATTACGAATGTCGGATCCAATCATATTGACTTCCAATCATGCAAAGATAAACTATTTTACCTTTGACCGTTTATTCAAAGATCTCATGTGCACGAGCAGTGTGACCCTCGATGGTTCAGGTGTAAGCTAGCCGTGGGCCCACAACCCTTTGTGGTCAAAACTCGTCCCCTTCGAGTTACGATTAAGATGAAGCTCGTTTCACCTTAATCACCCAACGAATCAAGATTGGCGTCTAGCAACTACGCGTCATGATTCCCTAGATACAAATGAAGTGCCTGCAAGAACCTTCAGATATAGTCAACGTACAGTACGGTCCCTTCGATTCATATGTCCCGATCGAACTAGAGGCATTGGTTCATCGAGACCTCTTTATCTGTTCGATGACGGTGCGATCATTCTAAGTTTTGTAATCCTTACGTGCATGACTTAGAGAATCGAATTCTCTAATCATCACTCAGTCAGCTCTGGCCAGAGACTTAGAATGATTACAAACTTTCAGAACACACAGGACATCCAAGACTATTCTAGCGATCGAATCCCCGACTACAATGCACAGACCTCCCACTAGATTTCGGACTGCACGAACACTGGCCCTTGGGATGGTCCTCGGTGGAACTCAGGGACAGGTCACGATACAGCTGGTCCTCTAGTGAAGTCACGGTGATGTCTAGGTCATAAGGACTAATGGTGTACAACTATACCATAGATATCTCTACTCGATTATTGGGAACCACTTAGAGATTTCTAGGGTGAGGGAGTTCAGTGAACTCGTCAACTTACGAGCACCCACTTATGCATGCCGATATCACAATACCGTTTACTGATGAGATGCAGTACACATACACTAAGTGCTAGTCTTAATGGGAAAGGCCGATATCCTCATTAGTGGCGTAACCCTTCGACTAGGAACACGTTTAACAGTTATAATACTTGAGTAAATATCTCACGATCCTAACGATCAATTACTAGTACTTGTAATAACTGTAAGGACTATATCTATGCTTGTGACAAAGGGACAAGGATATAGAATGCCAAGATGTTTTATCATTAATACGAATAAAGGTTCGTTTATTACAATAATAAATACGAAAGACCACAGCCACAAGTTGGCTTGTTGGTCACCTACTCTAACAATCTCCCACTTGACCTAAAGCCAACTACCCATAAATCGCAATCCCATCGACTCTCGATGTTTCTCATGGACCGATCTCGGTAAAGGCTTCGTGAAGGGGTCTGCAACGTTCTCTTCCGAGGTGACTCGTTCAACCTTGACTTCACCTCTATCAATGATCTCTCGGATCACGTGATACTTCCTCAGAATATGCTTCGACTTCTGATGAGATCGTGGCTCCTTAGCTTGCGCCACGGCTCCGGTGTTATCACAGTACAACGGTACTGGATCACTAGCATCAGGAATGACACCCAACTCTTGGATGAATTTACTTATCCAAGTCCCTTCTTTTGCAGCTTCGGACGCTGCAATGTATTCCGCTTCGGTAGTGGAATCGGCCGTCGTGCTTTGCTTGGAACTCTTCCAACACACGGCACCACCATTAAGCGTGAATATAAATCCAGAATTCGACTTTGAGTCGTCCACATCCGATTGAAAACTAGAGTCAGTAAAACCCTCTAATTTCAACTCGGCACCCCCATAGACCAAAAATATATCCTTAGTTCTTCGCAGGTACTTGAGGATATCTTTCACGGCTTTCCAGTGAGCCGGGCCGGGGTTAGACTGATATCTGCTTGTGACACTCACAGCATACGCAATATCGGGTCTCGTACATAGCATGCCATACATTATGCTTCCTATGGCAGAAACATAGGGCGTCCTTTTCATCTCCTCGATTTCACTAGGTGTTTGTGGACACATAGATTTCGAGAGACGAACCCCATGGGACATTGGCAAGAATCCCTTCTTGGATTCTTCCATGCTAAACCGTTTCATAACGGTGTCTATGTACAGGCTTTGGGATAAGCCAAGCATCTTTCTTGTTCTATCTCTATAGATGCGTATTCCTAATACGTAAGATGCTTCTCCCAAATCCTTCATTGAGAAACGTGTGGACAACCATGCTTTCGTTTGTTGCAGCATTCCTACGTCATTCCCAATGAGTAGAATGTCATCAACGTAAAGCACTAAAAATATTACTGCCCTCCCACTAACCTTCTTGTATACACAAGGTTCCTCCGGATTCTTCTCAAAATCAAACTCTTTGATAGTTGAGTCGAACCTAATGTTCCAACTACGGGATGCTTGTTTCAATCCATAAATGGATCGCTGGAGCTTGCAAACCTTTTGCTCACTTCCAGAAGATATGAAGCCTTCCGGCTGCGCCATGTAAATTTCTTCCTCAATATCTCCATTAAGGAAGGCGGTCTTCACATCCATTTGCCATATCTGGTAGTCGTACCATGCAGCTATGGCCAGCAAAATCCTAATGGACTTCAACATCGCGACTGGCGAAAAGGTTTCCTCATAGTCAACACCTTGCCTTTGAGTGTATCCTTTTGCTACCAATCTAGCTTTATAGGTCGATACCTTTCCATCAACTCCAATATTCTTCTTATAGATCCACTTGGAGCCTATAGGAACAATTCCTTTGGGTGGATCTACCAAGGTCCATACCTTGTTGGAGTACATGGAGTCCATTTCGGATTTCATGGAAGTTAGCCAATGTCCCATGTCCGCAGCCGATACGGCCTCATTGTATGTTCTTGGATCTTGTCCAAGATCAACATGATCTTCATCATTTTCGAGGAGGAATAACCTATCCGGCATTTTCCGAACTCTTTCGGATCTACGTACCATAGGTTCAGGAGGTATATCAGTGGTTTGTTGTATTGGTTCGATTACTTGTTCTTGTGTTTGAACTTCACTTTGTGGTTCTTGAACTACTTCAAGTTCTATCATGCTGCCCTTTCTATCGGATAGAAACTCCCTTTCCAAAAAGGTGGCATTTCTCGAAACAAACGTCTTTGCTTCTTTGACATAGTAGAACTCGTATCCCATCGAGTCTTCGGGATACCCCACAAAATAGCACAAGTCGGATTTACTATCCAACTTATCTCCCACTAACCGCTTCACATAAGCGGGACAACCCCATATCCTAATATATTTGTAATTGGGTTTCCGGGAATGCCAAAGTTCATAAGGTGTGGATTTAACTGCTTTGGTGTTAACTCTATTCAGCAAATACGCGGCAGTACGGAGTGCATGACCCCACAAGTATGCCGGTAAGTTTGTGAACCCCATCATTGATCGAACCATATCTAATAAAGTTCGATTCCGACGTTCGGACACTCCATTAAGTTGAGGAGTTCCCGGTGGAGTCCATTGGGATTGTATCCCATTCTCTTTTAGATAGTCAATGAACTCGATGCTCAAGTATTCTCCACCACGATCGGATCGTAGCTTCTTAATACTTCGTCCGAGTTGCTTTTCCACTTCGTGTCTAAAATCTTTCAACTTTTCAAATGTTTCAGACTTGTACTTCATCAAGTACACATACCCATACCTAGAATAATCGTCGGTAAAGGTAGCGAAGTAGTTATATCCACCCTTCGCACTAACACTTAGTGGACCACATACGTCTGTATGGATCAAATCCAAAAGACCCTCGGCTCGTTCCATTTTCCCTTTGTAGGGTGACTTGGTCATTTTCCCTTTAAGGCAGGATTCACAAGTTTGTAGTGATTTCACGTCCTCCAAAGAGAACAATCCTTCACTGACAAAATCGTTCATCCTTCTTAAAGAGACATGACCTAATCTAGCGTGCCAAAGTTGTGCGGGGTTTTGATCTATCTCCTTACGTTTTGCTGATATAACATTAATAGGTATTTCATTTGGATTTAGTTCATACAAGTTGTTTAATAGTCGTCCTTTGCAAATTAAATTCTCATTCTTTTGTATAATGCAAATCGAATTTCCAAAAACAAAAGTAAAACCTTCAATATCTAATACAGGAATAGAAATAAGGTTTCTAATGAGCGACGGAACAAATAAACAATCGTTTAAAACAATAGGAAAACTAGAATCCAAAACATTTAAGTAAATTGTGCCAATAGCTTCAGCAGCAACTCTTGCTCCATTCCCCATCCTTAGGTAGGTCTCACCCGCTCTAAGTCTTCGACTTCTTGTCATTAGCTGCAAATCATTGCACAAATGTGAGCCACAGCCCGTATCCAATACTTTTCGGTTTTATGTATTTTTCTATTAAATCGAAAATTACCATATGTATGGCGGAACCTTTCTGCTTTAGGTAAGCCTTACAGTTGCGGCGCCAATGTCCTTTCTTTCCACAGTGATGGCAAGCAAATTCCGCTGCGTATACATGCACGATCCCCAACACCCACTACCTTCACCCACTTCGAACTTGCTGTTTTGGAAGGGAACTCTTTCCTTTCTCTTCTTTTGGAAAGAACTCTTCTTTCCAGAAGTAGCAGCAATGAGAACAGACTTCTCTTTCTTAATGGTGGACTCGAAGCTGACCAACATGTTCATTAACTCATCCAAGGGAGGATCTAGTTTGTTCATGTTGAAGTTCACTATGAACGATTCATAGGAACTAGGAAGAGACAACAGGATCAAATCCAACGAGAGCTCGGCCGGGAGGGTGACATCAAGATTCACTAGCTTTTCAAGGAGAGTGATCATTTTGAGACAGTGCTCGTGGACCGAAGTCCCTTCGCGCAGTCTCGCTGTGATCAACTCCTTTGTAGCAGCGTACCTCGATGCCCTAATATTCTCACTATACATGCTATCGAGATGAGCCTTTATATCGAAAGCATGCATGTGAGACTCATATTTCCTCGCAAGCGCGGGCTCCATGGCGGCTATCATATAGCACCTAGCATGAGTGTCATCTTTCTTCCAAACTTCATAAGTTTCCTTTTCAGCATCAGTCGCTGTGGCAGGTAAAGTGGCGGGAAGCCTCTCGTTCAAAACATAGAGACGCCCCTCAAAAGTTAGCACAAGCTTAAGACTACGCAACCAATCTAGGTAATTAGGGCCATTGAGTTTATTGTCGAGGATTGACATTATGGGATTCTTAGACATGATTATCTGAGACATATAGAGAAGAGGATTATTAGAGATTCGCGTTAAATGATTGTTACAATTAAATGTTTGGTCTTATGTTATTTAATTGTTCTCCCACTAATTTTATCGAGTTCCACTTCCCTCTAGTAGACAAACGAGAAAACTGATTTTTCTTAATGGGCTTTAGGTCCAATAGACAAATATAACCCGTAGTTAATCTAGCCCGATTATATTTGCCCAAAGGTAGATCACAATCAATCATATCCACAATATGACCCTAAATTGATTTTCCTCACACTTGATAATGACCTAAGTTAATCTCGCGAATATCAAAATCGTCGTGTGTCAAGTCTAACCTACCAATCAAAGATGCTCATAGAACTTGATTATGTCAAACTAATGCAGTCCCTAGTTAATCTAGCCGACCACGTTAATCCAACATAACCCTTTTCTATGGCTACCTTCATCATTATGTCAATTGAATTACAACTTACTCTACCATAGCACTCCCCGCTAACACGGCTTACTGCACTACAGTAAAGGGCTACACATAATCCAACCGTTGGCAGAAGGAAAGAAATAACTCAACAGATTGGGTCATTCTTTATAGCTTGAAATGATTCTCAATTAAATTAAGAATGAGGGGTTTTATTAAAAAGTTTTATCTCATCAGAAGGTTCGGATTGGTCTATGTGATTCCTACATCTATGTTCTCTAAAGGTGTATGGAAACGCATATTGTCCTAAGAGGAACATACGACCTAACTATATAATTAATTACATTAATTAATTATCGGGTTTTTCAAAATAATTATAGAACCTCAACTAGCATAAATCATTCATATAATGTTGAGGTACTACTAATTAAGTTGAACTATAATCAATATTATATATGTGTTCCATTAATTGAAATCAATTTAACAATTTAAATTAATTAATTAATCTAACACCTATTTACTAAAATAGATGATTGTTGATCCAATTATCTAATTGGGATTAATTGAAAATAATTTTCCAAAAATTAAAATCAATTTGTTTTAAGTTTAATTTTAGAAATCTGAAATAAATTTTTTTTTTTTTTTTTTTTTTAATTTTCAGTGAACCGGTTCGGCCCAACCGGTCTGACCGGTTCGGACCGAAGCGGTCCGGTTCTGTCTGGTCCAGCTGACCCAAATCAGTGGGCCGGGTCAGTCGGACCGGGAACCGGTCTGACCGACCCGTATCCACATGGATTCGGTCAACTAAATCGCACACAACCATCGAACCGGCCGGTCCGACCGGTTCGATCCAAATAATTAAAAACCGATGTTTTAAAAACAATTTCAGATCCGATTTTCCAATTTTAAACAATTTTAAAGCTGGAAAATTCTAAACAATATTTCAAAAATATTTTAAACTTACGAAAACTCCCAATTACATAATACAACAATCACTACTTTAATAAATCGAACATGCATAAAATCATAGCATATTATACAACGCAATTAATTACGCAACGAGCTCTGATACCACTGTTGGGTTTCGGGCACGCGTACGCAGCGGAAAACAAAAATTTTATGCGAATTAAACGAGTTTAAAACACATAAGCACATGCCCGATAATATAAATCAATTAATTGCGTACCTTTGCGCTTCCAGCGAAATTAAAAACAACATACATGCTAAATAATTTAACCGAATTTAAATCAATTAACATGCTCGCGTTTAAACCAATTATCATGCTTGCAAAGATTAAAAACGATTACATATAATCACATAAAATCATACGATAGCAAACATGAATTCATTGTTTAAACCTAAACGAACCGTAACTAGGGTTTCGTGTATTTACCTCTTGAAGCGTGAGGTAGGAGCGTTTAGCAAGTCGAGATTGCTACGGAAACCAATCCGTACAATCGGGGCAGCAGCGGTGCAGGAGCAGCAGCGGCGAATCAGCCACGACGGCGCGTGAGGTACACGCGCGGTCTTCCGGGGCGGCGCGTGGGGCAGCGTGCGGCTTCGGCTAGTGCGCTGCTCTTCGATTCCTCGATCTTCGGTCTTCCTCCTCTCGGATTTCACCTCGTATACTTCGATCTACTAAACACGTGGCACTAGACACGTAATAGTTAGAATTAACGGAAGAAAAAGAAAGAAGAAAAGAGTACCGAAAGGATCGGCCAATAGATGGCCGATTCCGGCGACGGAGGAGCGGCGACGGCGCGGTGGTGGCCGCGGGGAGAGTGGCCGAGAGAGAGAGGTGGACGGCCGCTAGGGTTAAGGTTTGTTGTGTGTTTGTGCAAGGCCTATAAACATGTATTTATAGTCCCTTGCATAAAACCCTAACGGGCTTAAGTTGGACCGGGCCCAACAGCTTAAGCTCGTTAGTTCCTTTACTCGCTCGTCTCTCTCAATTCAATGATCGGAAAATTGCAACAATTACATTTTCGGAATCATTATAATATCCTCGTCATTACGAGTGCCATCTTTCATTTTCCAACTTTCCAAAAGTGGAAACCCTAGTTCAGTGCACTTTCTAAATTTGGAAACTTCCCGATTTAGAAAGTTCACTAACACGTTCGCCTATTCTTTTCCTTTTCTTATTCTCATTCATAATTCCAAATTACGAATGTCGGATCCAATCATATTGACTTCCAATCATGCAAAGATAAACTATTTTACCTTTGACCGTTTATTCAAAGATCTCATGTGCACGAGCAGTGTGACCCTCGATGGTTCAGGTGTAAGCTAGCCGTGGGCCCACAACCCTTTGTGGTCAAAACTCGTCCCCTTCGAGTTACAATTAAGATGAAGCTCGTTTCACCTTAATCACCCAACGAATCAAGATTGGCGTCTAGCAACTACGCGTCATGATTCCCTAGATACAAATGAAGTGCCTGCAAGAACCTTCAGATATAGTTAACGTACAGTACGGTCCCTTCGATTCACATGTCCCGATCGAACTAGAGGCATTGGTTCATCGAGACCTCTTTATATGTTCAATAACGGTGCGATCGTTCTAAGTGTTGTAATCCTTACGTGCATGACTTAAAGAATCGAATTCTCTAATCATCACTTAGTCAGCTCTGGCCAGAGACTTAGAATGATTACAAACTTTCAGAACACACAGGACATCCAAGACTATTCTAGCGATCGAATCCCCGACTACAATGCACAGACCTCCCACTAGATTTCGGACTGCACGAACACTGGCCCTTGGGATGGTCCTCGGTGGAACTCAGGGACAGGTCACGATACAGCTGGTCCTCTAGTGAAGTCACGGTGATGTCTAGGTCATAAGGACTAATGGTGTACAACTATACCATAGATATCTCTACTCGATTATTGGGAACCACTTAGAGATTTCTAGGGTGAGGGAGTTCAGTGAACTCGTCAACTTACGAGCACCCACTTATGCATGCCGATATCACAATACCGTTTACTGATGAGATGCAGTACACATACACTAAGTGCTAGTCTTAATGGGAAAGGCCGATATCCTCATTAGTGGCGTAACCCTTCGACTAGGAACACGTTTAACAGTTATAATACTTGAGTAAATATCTCACGATCCTAACGATCAATTACTAGTACTTGTAATAACTGTAAGGACTATATCTATGCTTGTGACAAAGGGACAAAGATATAGAATGCCAAGATGTTTTATCATTAATACGAATAAAGGTTCGTTTATTACAATAATAAATACGAAAGACCACAGCCACAAGTTGGCTTGTTGGTCACCTACTCTAACACTGGGGACCGAAAATAATGGGCGGCACGTAAGATATTCTTTGCACCTCCTCGAGCTGAGCTTCCATCTCGCACAGGCGCCGGAGGTGCGCATGGCTTGCCCGATCTGCCTCCTCTATCTCTCCAAATAACTCCTCAGTCTCTCGCAACTGTCTCAGGTGCGGCCGCCGGGCCCTGTTGGAGTCTCCCCCTGAAGATCCTCCCAAAATCATGCTGATAAAGTTGGCAGGCGCCACCTGGTCCTTCCTCTCATTCAGCTTTTCCCTTCCCGGCTCAGGTTTGCGGGGCTCGCTCGCACGCCGAGCTGGGAACTGCTGCGGGCGCTGATTTCCCTCTTTCACAAATTGTGGCAGATTCTTCGCGCGTATGAGCCTCTCGATTTCGTCACGAAGGTGTTGGCATTCGTTGGTGGTGTGGCCATAATCATTATGAAAACGGCAGAAACTCCCTAGCGTGGGGCTTCTCTTCGGGGCTTCTGCATACGTGCGAGGCCACTTTAACTTTGGGTTATTCTCTATGGCCAACAGTATCTCTCCCGGTTGTGCGACAAGCGGTGCATAGCTGTCAAAACGAGGTCCTATTTTTCTCTCGTTCTGCACCTCCCTTCTCGCCAGTTGAGTCGGCTTCTGCATTCTATCCTCTTTCTTTTCCCTTTTTGCCTCGAAACCGCCCTTGCTCTCGCCAAATTTATTATGCACTGCCTCCTCCGCGTTCATATATCGCTCGGCCTTTTTCAACAAAGCATTAAAAGATGCGGGAGGCTTTTTCGAGAGCGAAGTGAAGAAATCGCCAGCCCGCAGCCCTTGTGCGAGAGCGCTAATCAAAACTTCCTCTAAGGTAATTGGTACCTCTAAGGTCGCCGAAATGAAATGCTTGATAAAACTTCGCAAGTACTCTCCTTCCCTTTGTCTGACCGCGAACAGAGTCAAGGTGCTCCTCTTTTGCTTCTTTGAGCTCGCGAAGTGATCCATAAAACATGCGCTTAGCTGGTCGAAACCGCCAATTGTGCCCGCAGGCAGCTGGCTGAACCAAGCTTGCGCGGCTCCCGCTAACGTAGTCGCGAAGACCCGACACTTTATTCCCTCAGTAAATCGGTGCAAATCCGAAGTGTTGTTGAAGCGACAGAGATGCTCACAAGGGTCGGTGGTTCCCAAGTATTCGTAAGTGACAGGTCGAAATGAGTGAGGCAGATCGTCGTCCAGAATGTCGGCTGAGAAAGGGCTTAATGCACTGAGCGAGGAACTTGCGCGGACGGGCCCCTCGCTCCCTCGCCTCCCACTCTCCCCCATCCTTCTTTTGGGCGACGCAGCCTCGGGCTCCTTTACCGTGCGCACAGAGCCCTCTTGGACAGCGCTAGCCAAGAGTGCCTGCAGGTTTTCCATAGTCATGGCGACCATAGGGCTACCTCCCGTAATACCGCCTGCTTGCGGCGTCTCCTCTCTCGGGGTAGAGGCCTCTCCGATGGCTGGTTGGTGCTCCGGACTCCATCTGACTGGTTAGATCCCTTACTATGCTGGGAAATGAGGCCATTGGTAAACGTATATTGATTAACAGAAAACAGATAAGGTGATTTAAAGGAAAACGTTTGCCACAGTTTAGCTCAACGGTTTCCCACAGACGGCGCCATTTGATCCGACTGGATTCGTGGTGGGCTGGTTTAAAGAGTTGAGTAGGCCTGGATTTGGACCGGAGCCCACGATAAACCTACAAGAAAGAAAAGAACCGGACTTAGGCCGGAGTTAGCACTCCGACGGCCAAGTCAGTAACTTCCTGAAGAAGATATTATGCTTCTGTATGTAATTGATGTATATGATTTCGTGTCCGTTTTCCTGTATTTACTGCCCCTATTTATACTAGAAAAAAGGGACGGACGTCAAATACTCTTCAATTCAATTTACCTGTCCCATCGCGGTAATTAAGCATCCGGACCTCAAATTACCTTCAATGCGGTTTAATCTGTCATTTCATTGGCGGCTGCAGGGGCAAAAAGTAGGGGCCGAAGAGACATTCCTCTGCGCTTGTCAGTGGATTGGACGTGCATTAAATACCCCCATGTGCAGCAATGATCATCTCCGGTCGGAGGCGAGCAGCTTGGCGAGAGACGCAAAGCTGCTAGGCGAGAGTGTGAGGCAGCGAGGAGCCTCTCGCGCGTGGACCCTCTCGCTCAACCGATGTCAGGACCCTCTCGCAATGAGGATCCTTTCGCCCAACCGGTGCCAGTTTGATGGGCCTTCTTCTATTAATGGGCTTGAACGGTGCCTTTTGATCTTGTTTGGGCCTTTGGTCTTTATTGGATCCATCAAGCAATTCCGGGCTGGATCAGATACCAAATCCACCAATAAAAACAGAAACATAAATTAACCCAAACAATAATCCACGTAAACGTAAACGTCGAGTATTATTGCTACACTCCCTTGTATCTTTTTTATCTAGTGTTTTTGCTGTTGTCTGTTGATGCGTATTAAAGTCATAGTACTGTAGTTCGTGTTTTTAAGAACGTTGTTTCGGACGCACTTTTGCGCATGTTTTTTTACAAGTACGTTTTTGTGCATGTCCATTTGAGGGAGCGTGTATGTGCATGTTTGTTTATTTGTATTAATGTCCTAGGATTGTAGTTTGTGTTTTCATTATCCTTTTTGGGAATGCACTTTTGCTTGAGTACTTTTGTGCATGCTTTTGAACTTTTACTCATGTGCGTATCTTTTCTAGCGAGTGTTTTTGTGCACGTTTCTTGATGCGCATTCTCGTCCTTGAATTGTAGTACGTATTTTCATGATCGCTTTTGTTATCCAATTTTGACCATGTTCGAGTCCGAATTTGGAATTTTAACGTTAGACGGGAATTGTAGCCCACTGAAATAGCTTTCTAATGCCACCGGAACCAGTCGACTTGGAGCCCGGATGAGAGAGTTATGCTCGACTTCGTGGACACTAACAAAGATGTTGTGGGATTCTCTCTTCTAATTTGATTTTATTTTCTTAATTGCAACTCTTTTCTTACCCTTTGATCATTTTTGCTTCCTGGACACCTATTTTTCGATTTATACCTAAAAGATACCAAATCCACCAATAAAAACAGAAACATAAATTAACCCAAACAATAATCCACGTAAACGTAAACGTCAAGTATTATTGCTACACTCCCTTGTATCTTTTTTATCTAGTGTTTTTGCTGTTGTCTGTTGATGCGTATTAAAGTCATAGTACTGTAGTTCGTGTTTTTAAGAACGTTGTTTCGGATGCACTTTTGCGCATGTTTTTCTACATGTACGTTTTTGTGCATGTCCATTTGAGGGAGCGTGTTTGTGCATGTTTGTTGATTTGTATTAATGTCCTAGGATTGTAGTTCGTGTTTTCATTATCCTTTTTGGGAATGCCCTTTTGCTTGAGTACTTTTGTGCATGCTTTTGAACTTTTACTCATGTGCGTATCTTTTCTAGCGATTGTTTTTGTGCACGTTTCTTGATGCGCATTCTTGTCCTTGAATTGTAGTACGTATTTTCATGATCGCTTTTGTTATCCAATTTTGACCATGTTCGAGTCCGAATTTGGAATTTTGACGTTAGACGGGAATTGTAGCCCAGTGAAATAGCTTTCTAATGCCACCGGAACCAGTCGATTTGGAGCCCGGATGAGAGAGTTATGCTCGACTTCGTGGACACTACCAAAGATGTTGTGGGATTCTCTCTTCTAATTTGATTTTATTTTCTTAATTGCAACTCTTTTCTTACCCTTTGATCATTTTTGCTTCTTGGACACCTAATTTTCGATTTGTACCTAAAAGATACCAAATCCACCAATAAAAACAGAAATATAAATTACTCCAAACAAAAATCCACGTAAACGTTAACGTCGAGTATTATTGCTACACTCCATTGTATCTTTTTTATCTAGTGTTTTTGCTGTTGTCTGTTGATGCGTATTAAAGTCATAGTGCTGTAGTTCGTGTTTTTAAGAACGTTGCTTCGGATGCACTTTTGCGCATGTTTTTCTACATGTACGTTTTTGTGCATGTCCATTTGAGGGAGCGTGTTTGTGCATGTTTGTTAATTTGTATTAATGTCCTAGGATTGTAGTTCGTGTTTTCATTATCCTTTTTGGGAATGCCCTTTTGCTTGAGTACTTTTCTGCCTCCTTTTGAACTCTTACTCATGTGCGGATCTTATCTAGCGAGTGTTTTTGTGCACGTTTCTTGATGCGCATTCACGTCCTTGAATTGTAGTACGTATTTTCATGATCGCTTTTGTTATCCAATTTTGACCATGTTCGAGTCCGAATTTGAAATTTTGACGTTAGACGGGAATTGTAGCCCACTGAAATAGCTTTCTAATGCCACCGGAACCAGTCGATTTGGATCCCGGATGAGAGAGTTATGCTCGACTTCGTGGACACTACCAAAGATGTTGTGGGATTCTCTCTTCTAATTTGATTTTATTTTCTTAATTGCAACTCTTTTCTTACCCTTTGATCATTTTTGCTTCCTGGACACCTAATTTTCGATTTGTACCTAAAAGATACCAAATCCACCAATAAAAACAGAAATATAAATTACTCCAAACAAAAATCCACGTAAATGTAAACGTCGAGTATTATTGCTACACTCCATTGTATCTTTTTTATCTTGTGTTTTTGTTGTTGTCTGTTGATGCGTATTAAAGTCATAGTACTGTAGTTCGTGTTTTTAAGAACGTTGTTTCGGATGCACTTTTGCGCATGTTTTTCTACATGTACGTTTTTGTGCATGTCCATTTGAGGGAGCGTGTTTGTGCATGTTTGTTGATTTGTATTAATGTCCTAGGATTGTAGTTCGTGTTTTCATTATCCTTTTTGGGAATGCCCTTTTGCTTGAGTACTTTTCTGCCTGCTTTTGAACTCTTACTCATGTGCGGATCTTATCTAGCGAGTGTTTTTGTGCACGTTTCTTGATCCGCATTCACGTCCTTGAATTGTAGTACGTATTTTCATGATCGCTTTTGTTATCCAATTTTGACCATGTTCGAGTCCGAATTTGGAATTTTGACGTTAGACGGGAATTGTAGCCCACTGAAATAGCTTTCTAATGCCACCGGAACCAGTCGATTTGGAACCCGGATGAGAGAGTTATGCTCGACTTCGTGGACACTAACAAAGATGTTATGGGATTCTCTCTTCTAATTTGATTTTATTTTCTTAATTGCAACTCTTTTCTTACACTTTGATCATTTTTTCTTCCTGGACACCGAATTTTCGATTTGTACCTAAAAGATACCAAATCCACCAATAAAAACAGAAACATAAATTAACCCAAACAATAATCCACGTAAACGTAAACGTCGAGTATTATTGCTACACTCCCTTGTATCTTTTTTATCTAGTGTTTTTGTTGTTGTCTGTTGATGCGTATTAAAGTCATAGTACCGTAGTTCGTGTTTTTAAGAACGTTGTTTCGGATGCACTTTTGCGTAAGTTTTTGTACATGTACGTTTTTGTGCAATTCCATTTGAGGGAGCGTGTATTTGCATGTTTGTTTATTTGTATTAATGTCCTAGGATTGTAGTTTGTGTTTTCATTATCCTTTTTGGGAATGCACTTTTGCTTGAGTACTTTTGTGCATGCTTTTGAACTTTTACTCATGTGCGTATCTTTTCTAGCGATTGTTTTTGTGCACGTTTCTTGATGCGCATTCTTGTCCTTGAATTGTAGTACCTATTTTCATGATCGCTTTTGTTATCCAATTTTAACCATGTTCGAGTCCGAATTTGGAATTTTGACGTTAGACGGGAATTGTAGCCCAGTGAAATAGCTTTCTAATGCCACCGGAACCAGTCGATTTGGAGCCCGGATGAGAGAGTTATGCTCGACTTCGTGGACACTACCAAAGATGTTGTGGGATTCTCTCTTCTAATTTGATTTTATTTTCTTAATTGCAACTCTTTTCTTACCCTTTGATCATTTTTGCTTCTTGGACACCTAATTTTCGATTTGTACCTAAAAGATACCAAATCCACCAATAAAAACAGAAATATAAATTACTCCAAACAATAATCCACGTAAACGTTAACGTCGAGTATTATTGCTACACTCCATTGTATCTTTTTTATCTAGTGTTTTTGCTGTTGTCTGTTGATGCGTATTAAAGTCATAGTACTGTAGTTCGTGTTTTTAAGAACGTTGTTTCGGATGCACTTTTGCGCATGTTTTTCTACATGTACGTTTTTGTGCATGTCCATTTGAGGGAGCGTGTTTGTGCATGTTTGTTGATTTGTATTAATGTCCTAGGATTGTAGTTCGTGTTTTCATTATCCTTTTTGGGAATGCCCTTTTGCTTGAGTACTTTTCTGCCTGCTTTTGAACTCTTACTCATGTGCGGATCTTATCTAGCGAGTGTTTTTGTGCACGTTTCTTGATCCGCATTCACGTCCTTGAATTGTAGTACGTATTTTCATGATCGCTTTTGTTATCCAATTTTGACCATGTTCGAGTCCGAATTTGGAATTTTGACGTTAGACGCGAATTGTAGCCCACTGAAATAGCTTTCTAATGCCACCGGAACCAGTCGATGTGGCGCCCGGATGAGAGAGTTATGCTCGACTTCGTGGACACTAACAAAAGATGTTGTGGGATTCTCTCTTCTAATTTGATTTTATTTTCTTAATTGCAACTCTTTTTTTACCCTTTTATCATTTTTGCTTCCTGGACACCTAATTTTCGATTAGTACCTAAAAGATACCAAATCCACCAATAAAAACAGAAACATAAATTAACCCAAACAATAATCCACGTAAACGTAAACGTCGAGTATTATTGCTACACTCCCTTGTATCGTTTTTATCTAGTGTTTTTGCTGTTGTCTGTTGATGCGTATTAAAGTCATAGTACTGTAGTTCGTGTTTTTAAGAACGTTGTTTCGGATGCACTTTTGCGCATGTTTTTTTACATGTAAGTTTTTGTGCATGTCCATTTGAGGGAGCGTGTATGTGCATGTTTGTTTATTTGTATTAATGTCCTAGGATTGTAGTTTGTGTTTTCATTATCTTTTTTGGGAATGCACTTTTGCTTGAGTACTTTTGTGCATGCTTTTGAACTTTTACTCATGTGCGTATCTTTTCTAGCGAGTGTTTTTGTGCACGTTTCTTGATGCGCATTCTCGTCCTTGAATTGTAGTACGTATTTTCATGATCGCTTTTGTTATCCAATTTTGACCATGTTCGAGTCCGAATTTGGAATTTTGACGTTAGACGGGAATTGTAGCCCACTGAAATAGCTTTCTAATGCCACCGGAACCAGTCGATTTGGAGCCCGGATGAGAGAGTTATGCTCGACTTCGTGGACACTAACAAAGATGTTGTGGGATTCTCTCTTCTAATTTGATTTTATTTTCTTAATTGCAACTCTTTTCTTACCCTTTGATCATTTTTTCTTCCTGGACACCTAATTTTCGATTTGTACCTAAAAGATACCAAATCCACCAATAAAAACAGAAACATAAATTAACCCAAACAATAATCCACGTAAACGTAAACGTCGAGTATTATTGCTACACTCCATTGTATCTTTTTTATCTACGTGTTTTTGCTGTTGTCTCGTTGATGCGTATTAAAGTCATAGTTCTGTAGTTCGTGTTTTTAAGAACGTTGTTTCGGATGCACTTTTGCGCATGTTTTTCTACATGTACGTTTTTGTGCATGTCCATTTGAGGGAGCGTGTTTGTGCATGTTTGTTGATTTGTATTAATGTCCTAGGATTGTAGTTCGTGTTTTCATTATCCTTTTTGGGAATGCCCTTTTGCTTGAGTACTTTTCTGCCTGCTTTTGAACTCTTACTCATGTGCGGATCTTATCTAGTGAGTGTTTTTGTGCACGTTTCTTGATGCGCATTCACGTCCTTGAATTGTAGTATGTATTTTCATGATCGCTTTTGTTATCCAATTTTGACCATGTTCGAGTCCGAATTTGAAATTTTGACGTTAGACGGGAATTGTAGCCCACTGAAATAGCTTTCTAATGCCACCGGAACCAGTCGATTTGGAGCCCGGATGAGAGAGTTATGCTCGACTTCGTGGACACTACCAAAGATGTTGTGGGATTCTCTCTTCTAATATGATTTTATTTTCTTAATTGCAACTCTTTTCTTACCCTTTGATCATTTTTGCTTCCTGGACACCTAATTTTCGATTTGTACCTAAAAGATACCAAATCCACCAATAAAAACAGAAATATAAATTACTCCAAACAAAAATCCACGTAAATGTAAACGTCGAGTATTATTGCTACACTCCATTGTATCTTTTTTATCTTGTGTTTTTGCTGTTGTCTGTTGATGCGTATTAAAGTCATAGTACTGTAGTTCGTGTTTTTAAGAACGTTGTTTCGGATGCACTTTTGCGCATGTTTTTCTACATGTACGTTTTTGTGCATGTCCATTTGAGGGAGCGTGTTTGTGCATGTTTGTTGATATGTATTAATGTCCTAGGATTGTAGTTCGTGTTTTCATTATCCTTTTTGGGAATGCCCTTTTGCTTGAGTACTTTTCTGCCTGCTTTTGAACTCTTACTCATGTGCGTATCTTTTCTAGCGAGTGTTTTTGTGCACGTTTCTTGATGCGCATTCTCGTCCTTGAATTGTAGTACGTATTTTCATGATCGCTTTTGTTATCCAATTTTGACCATGTTCGAGTCCGAATTTGGAATTTTGACGTAAGACGGGAATTGTAGCCCACTGAAATAGCTTTCTAATGCCACCGGAACCAGTCGATTTGGAGCCCGGATGAGAGAGTTAAGCTCGACTTCGTGGACACTACCAAACATGTTGTGGGATTCTCTCTTCTAATTTGATTTTATTTTCTTAATTGCAACTCTTTTCTTACCCTTTGATCATTTTTGCTTCTTGGACACCTAATTTTCGATTTTTACCTAAAAGATACCAAATCCACCAATAAAAACAGAAATATAAATTACTCCAAACAAAAATCCACGTAAACGTAAACGTCGAGTATTATTGCTACACTCCATTGTATCTTTTTTATCTAGTGTTTTTGCTGTTGTCTGTTGATGCGTATTAAAGTCATAGTACTGTAGTTCGTGTTTATAAGAACGTTGTTTCGGATGCACTTTTGCGCATGTTTTTCTACATGTACGTTTTTGTGCATGTCCATTTGAGGGAGCGTGTTTGTGCATGTTTGTTGATTTGTATTAATGTCCTAGGATTGTAGTTTGTGTTTTCATTATCCTTTTTGGGAATGCACTTTTGCTTGAGTACTTTTCTGCCTGCTTTTGAGCTCTTACTCATGTGCGTATCTTTTCTAGCGAGTGTTTTTGTGCATGTTTCTTGATGCGCATTCACGTCTTTGAATTGTAGTACGTATTTTCATGATCGCTTTTGTTATCCAATTTTGACCATGTTCGAGTCCGAATTTGGAATTTTGACGTTAGACGGGAATTGTAGCCCACTGAAATAGCTTTCTAGTGCCACCGTAAACAGTCGATTTGGAGCCCGGATGAGAGAGTTATGCTCGACTTCGTGGACACTAACAAAGATGTTGTGGGATTCTCTCTTCTAATTTGATTTTATTTTCTTAATTGATACTCTTTTCATACCCTTTGATCATTTTTGCTTCCTAGACTCCTAATTTTCGATTTGTACCTAAAAGATACCAAATCCACCAATAAAAACAGAAATATAAATTAACCCAAACAAAAATCGTAAACGTAAACGTCGAGTATTATTGCTACACTCCACTGTATCTTTTTTATAGTGTTTTTGCTGTTGTCTGTTGATGCGTATTAAAGTCATAGTACTGTAGTTCGTGTTTTTAAGAACAATGTTTCGGATGCACTTTTGCGCATGTTTTTCTACATGTACGTTTTTGTGCATGTCCATTTGAGGGAGCGTGTTTGTGCATGTTTGTTGATTTGTATTAATGTCCTAGGATTGTAGTTTGTGTTTTCATTATCCTTTTTGGGAATGCACTTTTGCTTGAGTACTTTTCTTCCTGCTTTTGAACTCTTACTCATGTGCGTATCTTTTCTAGCGAGTGTTTTTGTGCACGTTTCTTGATGCGCATTCACGTCCTTGAATTGTAGTACGTATTTTCATGATCGCTTTTATTATCCAATTTTGACCATGTTCGAGTCCGAATTTGGAATTTTGACGTTATACGAGAAATGTAGCCCAGTGAAATAGCTTTCTAATGCCACCGGAACCAGTCGATTTGGAGCCCGGATGAGAGATTTATGCTCGACTTCGTGGACACTACCAAAGATGTTGTGGGATTCTCTCTTATAATTTGATTTTATTTTCTTAATTGCAACTCTTTTCTTACCCTTTGATAATTTTTGCTTCTTGGACACCTAATTTTCGATTTGTACCTAAAAGATAACAAATCCACCATTAAAAACAGAAATATAAATTACTCCAAACAAAAATCCACGTAAACGTAAACGTCGAGTATTATTGCTACACTCCATTGTATCTTTTTTATCTAGTGTTTTTGCTGTTGTCTGTTGATCCGTATTAAAGTCATCGTACTGTAGTTCGTGTTTTTAAGAACGTTGTTTCAGATGCACTTTTACGCATGTTTTTCTACATGTACGTTTTTGTGCATGTCCATTTGAGGGAACGTGTATGTGCATGTTTGTTTATTTGTATTAATGTCCTAGGATTGTAGTTTGTGTTTTCATTATCCTTTTTGGGAATGCACTTTTGCTTGAATACTTTTGTGCATGCTTTTGAACTTTTACTCATGTACGTATTTTTTCTAGCGAGTGTTTTTGTGCAAATTTCTTGATGCGCATTCTCGTCCTTGAATTGTAGTACGTATTTTCATGAGCGCTTTTGTTATCCAATTTTGACCATGTTCAAGTCCGAATTTGGAATTTTGACGTTAGACGGGAATTGTAGCCCACTGAAATAGCTTTCTAATGCCACCGGAACCAGTCGATTTGGAGCCCGGATGAGAGAGTTATGCTCGACTTCGTGGACACTACCAAAGATGTTGTGGGATTCTCTCTTCTAATTTGATTTTATTTTCTTAATTGCAACTCTTTTCTTACCCTTTGATCATTTTTGCTTCTTGGACACCTAATTTTCTATTTGTACCTAAACGATACCAAATCCACCAGTAGAAACAGAAATATAAATTAATCCAAACAAAAATCCACGTAAACGTAAACGTCGAGTATTATTGCTACACTCCATTGTATCTTTTTTATCTAGTGTTTTTGCTGTTGTCTGTTGATGCGTATTAAAGTCATAGTACTGTAGTTCGTGTTTTTAAGAACGTTGTTTCGGATGCACTTTTGCGCATGTTTTTTTACAGGTACGTTTTTGTGCATGTCCATTTGAGGGAGCGTGTATGTGCATGTTTGTTTATTTGTATTAATGTCCTAGGATTGTAGTTTGTGTTTTCATTATCCTTTTTGGGAATGCACTTTTGCTTGAGTACTTTTGTGCATGCTTTTGAACTTTTACTCATGTGCGTATCTTTTCTAGCGAGTGTTTTTGTGCACGTTTCTTGATGCACATTCTCGTCCTTGAATTGTAGTACGTATTTTCATGATAGCTTTTGTTATCCAATTTTGACCATGTTCGAGTCCGAATTTGGAATTTTGACGTTAGACGGGAATTGAAGCCCACTGAAATAGCTTTCTAATGCCACCGGAACCAGTCGATTTGGAGCCCGGATGAGAGAGTTATGCTCGACCTCGTGGACACTACCAAAGATGTTGTGGGATTCTCTTACAATTTGATTTTATTTTCTTAATTGCAACTCTTTTCTTACCCTTTGATCATTTTTGCTTCCTGGACACCTAATTTTCGATTTGTACCTAAACGATACCAAATCCACCAATAAAAACAGAAACATAAATTAACCCAAACAATAATCCACGTAAACGTAAACGTCGAGTATTATTGCTACACTCCCTTGTATTTTTTTTATCTAGTGTTTTTGCTGTTGTCTGTTGATGCGTATTAAAGTCATAGTACTGTAGTTCGTGTTTTTAAGAACGTTGTTTCGGATGCACTTTTGCGCATGTATACGCAGCGGAATTTAAAAATTTTATATCGAACTAGTTTCGATTACATGCATAAACTAATCACATAGTCAACGTACCTTAACGCTTCCGCCATACATATGGTAATTATCGATTTAATTGAAAAATACATAAAACCGAAAATCACGAAACATGCTTATTCATCATTCAATGAAATCGAAACACGTAATCACATATTACTCACAATCATAAATTATAATTCATACAAAACATGCTCGAATTAATTTACGAAAGTTTCGATTCATTTACCTCTTGTAGCGTGTGATTTCGACGAATCGAAATCCTAGAACGAGTCACGTACAAGCTGCAAATTACCAATCCTCGGGGCTGCAATTCACGGCTGGAACAAGCTGATCCAGCAAGCAACGAACGGCGACGAATGGCAGCAGCAGCGGCGGCGCGTGGCAGCAGCAGCGGCGGCGCGTGAGCGGCGGTGCGGCGCGTGCGGCGGTGCGTGGATTCGTCGGGGCAGCAGCTCCTCTCCAATTAGGTTTCACCTCGTATTTTCGACCCACTCGAACTACAGCACTAGATTTAAACGAGTTAGATAACAACACGAATAAAACGAAGGAAAAAGAGGAGAAAACCGGCGGTGTTTCCGGTGGTGGTCGGCGGTGGCGCGTCGGGGCAGCAACGGCCGAAGGGGGCTGAGCGGCTAGGGTTTTTGGTGCTGAAAATCTGATCTCAAACTCTTGTTTGAGGTCTATTTATACCTAGGGTTTTCAACCCTAGCGGGCTTAAGTCATTGGGCTTGACCCACTGATGCATTAAACCCATTCCCTCGTCGGCCTCGTTTCTAATAAACGATCGTTCACAAAATTATAACAAAATTATATTTGTGACGAGCTCAAAGTCCTCGTCGATACGAGTGCCTCTTAGAAATTTCCAATTTCCAAAATTGGAAACTTCCACTTCAGTGGACTTGCTAAATCGGGAAACTTCCCAATTTAGAAAGTTCACTAAATTCCGCATTTCTCTCTTTCTCCACGTTTATTCCAATTCGCAATTCACAATTACGAATCTTGGATTCAATCATATCGACATCCAATCGTTCAAAGATTAACACATTAATCTATGCTTGTTGTTATCAAGGATCTATATTACACGAGAAGTGTGACCCTCAATGGTTCAGGTGTATGCTAGCCGTGGGCTCACAACTCTTTGTGATTCGAACAACACATTGTTTTTATACGAACTCCTCCCAAGAGTCCCGATTAGAGTAAAACTCATTTTACCTAATCCCCGATCAAATCGGTGCCTAACGAATCAAGATTGGCGTCTAGCAACTACGCATCATGATTCCCTAGATACAAATGAAGTACCTGCAAGAACCTTATGATATAGTTAGCGTACAGTACGATCCTTTCGCAGCACATGTCCCGATTGAACTAGAGGCATTGGTTCACCGAGACCTCTTATAAAGTTCAATAACCGTGCGAACGTTCTAGGTATTATAAATCCGTTCGTGTGCGACTTAGGGAAACACATTTCCCTAATCACCCCACTATCAACTCTGGCCAGAGATTCCATGGATTATAAACCGTCAGAACACACAGGACATCCATGACTACTCAAGCGCTCGAATCCCCTACTACAATGCACAGACTTCACACTAGATTTCGGATTGCACGAACGTTGGCCCTTGGAGTGGTCCGCGGTGGGACTCAGGGACAGGTCACGATACAATCGGTCCTCTAGTGAAGTCACGGTGATGTCTGGGTCTTAAGGACTAATGGTGTACAACTATATCTTAGAAACCTATTACTCGATGAATGAGAACTACTTATAGATTTCTAGGGCGAGGGAGTTCAGTGAACTCATCTAATATGAGCACCCACTCAAGTATGCCGATGTCACAACACCGATGACTGATGAGACGCAGTACACATACACTAAGTGCTAGTCTCAAAAGGGAAAGGCCGGTATCCTCATTATTGGCGTAACCCATCGACTAGGAACAAGGTTTAACAGTTACATTACATTGCTGAGTTATCTCACGATTCTACTAGATCAACTCACAGTAATAGAGTAACTCGTTAGGACTATATCTATGCTACTTGCATGGGATAACAAATATAGAATGCCAAATAAGATATTTTATTATTACGAACGAAAAACGATTGTTTTATTACAAGGAAAAGAGAAAGACCACAGCCACAAGTTGGCTTGCTGGTCACCTACTCTAACAATCTCCCACTTGACCTAAAGCCAACTACTCATAAATCTAAGTCCCATCGACTCTCGATGTTTCTCGTGGACTGATCCTGACAATGGCTTGGTGAAGGGATCTCCAATATTGTCCTCCGAGGTGACTCTGTCCAGCTTGACTTCACCTCTCTCTATGATCTCTCGGATCACATGGTATTTTCTCAACACGTGCTTCGACTTCTGATGAGCTCTTGGTTCCTTAGCTTGCGCTACGGCTCCGTTGTTATCGCAGTACAGCCGTACTGGATCGCTAGCGTTCGGAAATACACCCAACTCTTGGATGAATTTCCTAATCCATGACCCTTCCTTTGAAGCATCTGATGCTGCAATATATTCAGCCTCGGTGGTGGAATCAGCCGTCGTGCCTTGTTTGGAACTCTTCCAACACACGGCACGCCCGTTGACTTTGAATATATACCCCGAGTTTGACTTCGAATCATCCACGTCCGATTGAAAACTAGAATCCGTGAAGCCTTCTAATTTCAACTCGGTATCCCCATAGACCAAAAACAAATCTCGAGTTCTTCGCAAGTACTTGAGAATGTCCTTCACAGCCTTCCAATGGGCTGGGCCGGGGTCGGACTGATATCTGCTTGTGACGCTCACAGCATACGCAATATCAGGTCGTGTACATAGCATGCCATACATTATGCTTCCTATAGCGGATGCATAAGGTGTCCTTTTCATCTCCTCGATTTCCATTTGCGTTTGTGGACGCATGGATTTCGAGAGACGAACCCCATGGGACATTGGCAAGAATCCCTTCTTTGATTCGTCCATGCTTAACCGTTTGAGAACGGTGTCTATGTACATGGATTGGGACAAGCCAAGCAATCTCCTCGATCTATCTCTATAGATCCGTATTCCCAATACGTAGGATGTTTCTCCCAAATCCTTCATCGAGAAACGTGTGGATAACCATACTTTATTTGACTGCAACATCCCTACATCATTCCCAATGAGTAGTATGTCATCAACATAAAGTACAAGGAAAGTCACTGCACTCCCACTAACCTTCTTGTAGACGCAAGGTTACTCCGGGTTCTTCACAAATTCAAACTCTTTGATAGTTGTGTCGAACCTTTTGTTCCAACTACGGGATGCTTGTTTCAATCCATAAATGGATCGCTGGAATTTGCAAACCTTTTGCTCATCTCCAGAAGATATGAAGCCTTCCGGCTGCGCCATGTAAATTTCTTCCTCAATGTCCCCATTAAGGAAAGCGGTCTTCACATCCATTTGCCATATCTCGTAGTCATACCACGCAGAAATGGCCAGCAAAATCCTAATGGACTTAAGCATAGCAACTGGAGAGAAGGTTTCCTCATAGTCAACTCCTTGCTTTTGAGTATAACACTTCGCTACCAATCTAGCCTTGTAGGTCGATACCTTTCCATCTACTCCAATTTTCTTCTTATAGATCCACTTGCAGCCTATGGGAACGATTCCCTCGGGTGGATCTACCAAGGTCCATACCTTGTTGGAGTACATAGAGTCCATTTCAAATTTCATGGCATTTAGCCAATGTCCCTTGTCTGTATCCGATACAGCTTCGTTGAAAGTTCTAGGATCACATCCTTGGTCAACTTCATCAACGAGGAATAACCTATCGGGTGCTCTCCGAACTCTTTCGGATCTTCGCAGCGACGGTTCAGGAGGTATATTAGTGGTTTGTTGAATTGGTTCATTATCTGATTGTTGTGCTTGAACTTCAGATTGTGGTTCTCGAACTTCTTCGAGATCAACTACACTGCCCTTTCTATCCGATAGAAATTCCTTCTCAAGGAACACGGCATTTCTCGAGACGAACACTTTTGCCTCGGAAACATAGTAGAATTCGTATCCCATGGAATCCTCGGGATACCCCACAAAATAGCATAGGTCGGATTTTCTATCCAACTTATCTCCCACTAGCCGCTTCACGTAAGCGGGACAACCACATATCCTAATATGTTTAAACGTGGGTTTCTTGGAGTGCCAAAGTTCATAAGGTGTGGAGTTAACTGCTTTGGTATTAACCCTATTCAGCAAATACACGGCAGTTAGGAGTGCATGACCCCACAGGTATGCCGGTAGCTCGGTGAACCCCATCATAGATCGAACCATGTCTAACAGTGTTCGATTCCGACGTTCGGAAACTCCATTAAGTTGAGGAGTTCCAGGAGGAGTCCATTGAGACAGAATCCCATTCTCTTTAAGATAGTCTATAAACTCAGTACTTAAGTATTCGCCACCACGATCGGATCGTAGTTTCTTAATACGTCTACCGAGTTGGTTTTCTACTTGGTGTCTAAAATCTTTGAACCTTTCAAAAGTTTCAGACTTATACTTCATTAAGTACACGAAACCATACCTAGAATAATCATCGGTAAAGGTAACGAAGTAGTTAAAACCACCCCTAGCACTAACGCTTAGTGGACCACACACGTCTGAATGGATCAAATCCAAAAGACCCTCGGCCCTTTCCATCTTTCCTTTGAAGGGAGTCTTGGTCATTTTTCCTTTAAGGCAGGATACACAAGTTTGAAGTGATTTAACGTCCTCCAAGGAGAACATTCCTTCACTAACAAACTTGTTCATCCTTCTCAAGGAAATGTGACCTAGTCGAGCGTGCCAAAGTTGTGCGGGGTTCAGACTTATATCTTTTCGTTTTGCTGATATAACGTTAATGGGTATTTCACTTGGATTCAGTTCATATAAGTTGTTTATAAGTTGTCCCTTACAAATCATATTTTGTTCCTTTTGTATAATGCAAATCGAATTTCCAAAAACAAAAGTAAAACCTTCATTATCCAAAACAGGAATAGAAATAAGGTTTCGAATAAGTGATGGAACAAATAAACAATTGTTCAAAACAATGGAAAAACTAGAATCCAAAACAGAAAGATAAATTGTCCCAATGGCTTCAGCAGCAACCCTTGCTCCGTTGCCCATTCTTAGGTAGGTCTCACCCACATTAAGCTTCCTACTTCTTGTCATGAGCTGCAAATCATTACAAAGATGTGAGCCACAACCAGTATCCAATACCCAAGCAGAAGATTTAACGGACAAGTTAACTTCAACTAAATACGTACCCTTTTCAGAACGTTTCTGATCGAGGTAAGCCTTGCAGTTGCATCGCCAATGGCCCTTCTTTCCACAATGATGGCAAGCGTCATCAACTTGCTTGGTGACCTTGTCATTCTTCACTCCGCTCGACTCGCCCTTCTCAAGTTTCTTGCTCGGGCCGAAACTCCTTTCGTTCCTTTTCTTCTGGAAAGAAACTTTCTTTGCAGAAGGAGCAACTAGGAGAACTGATTTCTCCTTCTTGATCGTGGACTCATAGCTGACCAACATGTTCAACAAATCATCCAATGGTGGATCGAGCTTGTTCATGTTGAAGTTCACTATGAACGATTCATAAGAACTAGGAAGGGACAGTAGGATCAAATCCACCGAGAGCTCGGCCGGGAGGGTGACATCAAGGTTCACCAACTTCTCAAGGAGAGTGATCATCTTGAGACTGTGTTCGTGGACCGAAGCCCCTTCACGCAGCCTCATGGTGATCAACTCCTTGGTAGCTGAGTACCTCGATGCCCTAGTATTCTCACTGTACATGCTTTCAAGATGATGCTTGATATCATAAGCATGCACGTGAGACTCATACTTCCTCGCGAGCTCTGGCACCATGGATGCTAGCATGTAGCACCTCGCATGGAGGTCGTCCTTCTTCCATGCCTCGAAAGTGGCAGTCTCGTCAGCAGTAGCAGTCGCAGGAAGAGCAGCGGGGGGACGTTCATTGAGCACATAGAGACGCTCCTCGACTTGGAGCACAAGTTTCAGATTGCGAAGCCAATCCAAATAGTTTGGACCGGTGAGTTTGTTTTGGTCGAGGATTGAGGAAAGGGGATGTTTGGACATTGTTGCTGAGAAAATTTTAAGAAGACAATAATTAGAGTTTAGTTCGTAATAATCGTTACAATTAAAATTTTGGACTTTTATGTTTTAATTGTTCTCCCACTAATTTTATCGAATTCCACCACCCTCTAGCAGACAATCGAGAAAACTTATTTTTCTTTAATGGGCTTTAGGTCCAATAGCGCTAATGTAACCCGTAGTTAATCTATCCCGATTACATAAGCCTAAAGGTAGAGTACTATCAATCACATCACTATGTGACCCTAAAGATCGATTTACCTCACACTTGATAATGACCTAAGTTAATCTAGCGAATATCAAAATCTTCGTGTGTCAAGTCTAGCCTACCATTATGAGATGTCATAGATCCAACTATATCAAACTAATGCAATCCCTAGTTAATCTAGCCGACCACATTAATCCAACATAATTTTATCTATGACCGTATCTCCATCTAATGTCAATTAAATTACAGCTTATCCCACAATAGCACTCCCCGCTAACACGGCTTACTGCACTATTATGAGAGGCTACACATAATTTAATTGTTGGTAGAAGGAAAGAAAAATTCAACAATTTGGTTTTTCTTTATAGCTTGATAATTATTCTTGATTAAGAATGAGGGATTTTATTTATTAAATCTTATTAGCTCATCGGAAGTTTTAGGTTATGATCGTTTGTGATTCCTACAACTATGTTCTCTAGGTATGTGGACACGCATATTGATCCTAAGAGAGACATACGATCATCATCGTACTTAATCACAATTATTCATCTCATGAATTATTTAATTAATACGATAAATTGCAAATATAATTAACGGACTCCCTTCATTCATAAATCAATCAAATAAGAATGAAGTCCATTAATTATTTGCTATCTAATTTGTGTTCCATTAATTAAACTAATTTAACGATTAAATTAAATAATTAATCCAACACTATTCTTTGAATTCAAATTAAATTAATGGATCAATTATCTAATCTGGGTTTAATTGATAAATAATTTCAAAAATTAAAAATCAATTAATTTTTAATATTAATTTCAGAAAATCAAATTAGAAATTTTTTTTTTTTTTTTTTTTGTTGTGCTGACCGGACCGGTTCGGTCAGCTGAAAAACAGCAGCAAAAATCGAATTTTTCAAAATTCAAAATTTTATATTTTCTGAAATATTCAAAATATTTAATTAATATTAAAACACCCAATTAGATAACACCAATAATTCAACAATTCAACAAATCGAAGCATGCTTTCGAAAGCGATAAACACGTTGACAAATAAACGATTAACCCGTGGCTCTGATACCACTGTTGGGGATCGTGCATGTATACGCAGCGGAATTTAAAAATTTTATATCGAACTAGTGTCGATTACATGCATAAACTAATCACATAGTCAACGTACCTTAACGCTTCCGCCATACATATGGTAATTATCGATTTAATTGAAAAATACATAAAACCGAAAATCACGAAACATGCTTATTCGTCATTCAATGAAATCGAAACACGTAATCACATATTACTCACCATCATAAATTATAATTCATACAAAACATGCTCGAATTAATTTACGAAAGTTTCGATTCATTTACCTCTTGTAGCGTGTGATTTCGACGAATCGAAATCCTAGAACGAGTCACGTACAAGCTGCAAATTACCAATCCTCGGGGCTGCAATTCACGGCTGGAACAAGCTGATCCAGCAAGCAACGAACGGCGACGAATGGCAGCAGCAGCGGCGGCGCGTGGCAGCAGCAGCGGCGGCGCGTGAGCGGCGGTGCGGCGCGTGCGACGGTGCGTGGATTCGTCGGGGCAGCAGCTCCTCTCCAATTAGGTTTCACCTCGTATTTTCGACCCACTCGAACTACAGCACTAGATGTAAACGAGTTAGATAACAACACGAATAAAACGAAGGAAAAGAGGAGAAAACCGGCGGTGTTTCCGGCGGTGGTCGGCGGTGGCGCGTCGGGGCAGCAACGGCCGAAGGGGGCTGAGCGGCTAGGGTTTTTGGTGCTGAAAATCTGATCTCAAACTCTTGTTTGAGGTCTATTTATACCTAGGGTTTTCAATCCTAGCGGGCTTAAGTCATTGGGCTTGACCCACTGATGCATTAAACCCATTCCCTCGTCGGCCTCGTTTCTAATAAACGATCGTTCACAAAATTATAACAAAATTATATTTGTGACGAGCTCAAAGTCCTCGTCGATACGAGTGCCTCTTCGAAATTTCCAATTTCCAAAATTGGAAACTTCCACTTCAGTGGACTTGCTAAATCGGGAAACTTCCCAATTTAGAAAGTTCACTAAATTCCGCATTTCTCTCTTTCTCCACGTTTATTCCAATTCGCAATTCACAATTACGAATCTTGGATTCAATCATATCGACATCCAATCGTTCAAAGATTAACACATTAATCTATGCTTGTTGTTATCAAGGATCTATATTACACGAGAAGTGTGACCCTCAATGGTTCAGGTGTATGCTAGCCGTGGGCTCACAACTCTTTGTGATTCGAACAACACATTGTTTTTATACGAACTCCTCCCAAGAGTCCCGATTAGAGTAAAACTCATTTTACCTAATCCCCGATCAAATCGGTGCCCAACGAATCAAGATTGGCGTCTAGCAACTACGCATCATGATTCCCTAGATACAAATGAAGTGCCTGCAAGAACCTTATGATATAGTTAGCGTACAGTACGATCCTTTCGCAGCACATGTCCCGATTGAACTAGAGGCATTGGTTCACCGAGACCTCTTATAAAGTTCAATAACCGTGCGAACATTCTAGGTATTATAAATTCGTTCGTGTGCGACTTAGGGAAACACATTTCCCTAATCACCCCACTATCAACTCTGGCCAGAGATTCCATGGATTATAAACCGTCAGAACACACAGGACATCCATGACTACTCAAGCGCTCGAATCCCCTACTACAATGCACAGACTTCACACTAGATTTCGGATTGCACGAACGTTGGCCCTTGGAGTGGTCCGCGGTGGGACTCAGGGACAGGTCACGATACAATCGGTCCTCTAGTGAAGTCACGGTGATGTCAGGGTCTTAAGGACTAATGGTGTACAACTATATCTTAGAAACCTATTACTCGATGAATGAGAACCACTTATAGATTTCTAGGGCGAGGGAGTTCAGTGAACTCATCTAATATGAGCACCCACTCAAGTATGCCGATGTCACAACACCGATGACTGATGAGACGCAGTACACATACACTAAGTGCTAGTCTCAAAAGGGAAAGGCCGGTATCCTCATTATTGGCGTAACCCATCGACTAGGAACAAGGTTTAACAGTTACATTACATTGCTGAGTTATCTCACGATTCTACTAGATCAACTCACAGTAATAGAGTAACTCGTTAGGACTATATCTATGCTACTTGCATGGGATAACAGATATAGAATGCCAAATAAGATATTTTATTATTACGAACGAAAAACGATTGTTTTATTACAAGGAAAAGAGAAAGACCACAGCCACAAGTTGGCTTGCTGGTCACCTACTCTAACATCTTGGACACCTAATTTTCGATTTGTACCTAAAAGATACCAAATCCACCAATAAAAACAGAAACATGAATTAACCCAAACAATAATCCACGTAAACGTAAACGTCGAGTATTATTGCTACACAACCTTCTATCTTTTTTATCTAGTGTTTTTGCTGTTGTCTGTTGATGCGTAATAAAGTCCTACTACTGTAGTTCGTGTTTTTAAGAACGTTGTTTCGGATGCACTTTTGCGCATGTTTTTTTACATGTACGTTTTTGTGCATGTCCATTTGAGGGAGCGTGTATGTGCATGTTGGTTGATTTGTATTAATGTCCTGGGATTGTAGTTTGTGTTTTCATGATCCTTTTTGGGAATGCACTTTTGCTTGAGTACTTTTGTGCATGCTTTTGAACTTTTACTCATGTGCGTATTCTTTCTAGCGAGTGTTTTTGTGCACGTTTCTTGATGCGCATTCACGTCCTTGAATTGTAGTACGTATTTTCATGATCGCTTTTGTTATCCAATTTTGACCATGTTCGAGTCCGAATTTGGAATTTTCACGTTAGACGGGAATTGTAGCCCACTGAAATAGCTTTCTAATGCCACTGGAACCAGTCGATTTGGAGTCCGGATGTGAGAGTTATGCTCGACTTCGTGGGCACTAACAAAGATGTTGTGGGATTCTCTTTTCTAATTTGATTTTATTTTCTTAATTGCAACTCTTTTCTTACCATTTGATCATTTCTGCTTCCTGGACACCTAATTTTCGATTTGTACCTAAAAGATACCAAATCCACCAATAAAAACAGAAACATAAATTAACCCAAACAATAATCCACGTAAACGTAAACGTCGAGTATTATTGCTACACTCCCTTGTATCGTTTTTATCTAGTGTTTTTGCTGTTGTCTGTTGATGCGTATTAAAGTCATAGTACTGTAGTTCGTGTTTTTAAGAACGTTGTTGCGGATGCACTTTTGCGCATGCTTTTTTCAATGTACGTTTTTGTGCATGTCCATTTGAGGGAGCGTGTATGTGCATGTTTGTTGATTTGTATTAATGTCCTAGGATTGTAGTTTGTGTTTTCATGATCCTTTTTGGGAATGCACTTTTGCTTGAGTACTTTTGTGCATGCTTTTGAACTTTTACTCATGTGCGTATCCTTTCTAGCGAGTGTTTTTGTGCACGTTTCTTGATGCGCATTCACGTCCTTGAATTGTAGTACGTATTTTCATGATCGCTTTTGTTATCCAATTTTGACCATGTTCGAGTCCGAATTTGGAATTTTGACGTTAGACGGGAATTGTAGCCCACTGAAATAGCTTTCTAATGCCACCGGAACCAGTCGATTTGGAGTCCAGATGTGAGAGTTATGCTTGACTTCGTGGACACTACCAAAGACGTTGAGGGATTCTCTCTTCTAATTTGATTTTATTTTCTTAGTTGCAACTCTTTTCTTACCCTTTGATCATTTTTGCTTCCTGGACACCTAATTTTCTATTTGTACCTAAAAGATACCAAATCCTCCAATAAAAACAGAAACATGAATTAACCCAAACAATAATCCACGTAAACGTAAACGTCGAGTATTATTGCTACACTACCTTATATCTTTTTTATCTAGTGTTTTTGCTGTTGTCTGTTGATGCGTATTAAAGTCATAGTACTGTAGTTCGTGTTTTTAAGAACGTTGTTTCGGATGCACTTTTGCGCATGTTTTTTTACATGTACGTTTTTCTGCATGTCCATTTGAGGGAGCGTGTATGTGCATGTTTGTTGATTTGTATTAATGTCCTAGGATTGTAGTTTGTGTTTTCATTATCCTTTTTGGGAATGCACTTTTGCTTGAGTACTTTTGTGCATGCTTTTGAACTTTTACTCATGTGCGTATCCTTTCTAGCGAGTGTTTTTGTGCACGTTTCTTGATGCGCATTCTCGTCCTTGAATTGTAGTACGTATTTTCATGATCGCTTTTGTTATCCAATTTTGACCATGTTCGAGTCCGAATTTGGAATTTTGACGTTAGACGGGAATTGTAGCCCACTGAAATAGCTTTCTAATGCCACCGGAATCAGTCGATTTGGAGTCCGGATGTGAGAGTTATGCTCGACATCGTGGGCACTAACAAAGATGTTGTGGGATTCTCTCTTCTAATTTGATTTTATTTTCTTAATTGCAACTCTTTTCTTACCCTTTGATAATTTTTGCTTCCTGGACACCTAATTTTCGATTTGTAAGTAAAAGATACCAAATCCACCAATAAAAACAGAAACATAAATTAACCCAAACAATAATCCACGTAAACGTAAACGTCGAGTATTATTGTTACACTCCCTTGTATCTTTTTTATCTAGTGTTTTTGCTGTTGTCTGTTGATGCGTATTAAAGTCATAGTACTGTAGTTCGTGTTTTTAAGAACGTTTTTTCGGATGCACTTTTGCGCATGTTTTTTTACATGTACATTTTTGTGCATGTCCATTTGAGGGTGCGTGTATGTGCATGTTTGTTTATTTGTATTAATGTCCTAGGATTGTAGTTTGTGTTTTCATTATCCTTTTTGGGAATGCACTTTTGCTTGAGTACTTTTGTGCATGCTTTTGAACTTTTACTCATGTGCGTATCTTTTCTAGCGAGTGTTTTTGTGCACGTTTCTTGATGCGCATTCTCGTCCTTGAATTGTAGTACGTATTTTCATGATCGCTTTTGTTATCCAATTTTGACCATGTTCGAGTCCGAATTTGGAATTTTGACGTTAGACGGGAATTGTAGCCCACTGAATTAGCTTTCTAATGCCACCAGAACCAGTCGATTTGGAGCCCGGATGTGAGAGTTATGCTCGACTTCGTGGACACTACCAAAGATGTTGTGGGATTCTCTCTTCTAATTTTATTTTATTTTCTTAATTGCAACTCGTTTAATACCCTTTGATCATTTTTGCTTCTTGGACACCTAATTTTCGATTTGTACCTAAAAGATACCAAATCCACCAATAAAAAC